>JARQOC010000010.1:21810895-22146838 GCA_033576535.1 Allobates femoralis
ATTTGAATTTAGATAGATAGATACAGTAGATAATAGATAGACAAATAGATAGAAAAACAATAGATAGAACACATATAGAATTCACAATAGATAAATAGGTGCAGATAGATAGAGATAGATAGATAGATAGATAGATAGATAGATAGATAGAATGAGAGATAGATAAAAAGATAGATAGATAGATAGATAGATAGATAGATAGATAGATAGATAGATATTTTTCGGCAGAGAATGGTACATGATAACAGATAGTGATACAATAAATTATATGATATAATGATGTCATCTGTTTTAATTCTTATGACTATAAGTTCATTGATTCACACTGACCCTGCAATCATGCCTTGTTTTTGCTCCCCATTCTCCCCTCTGAAGTGTCTCAGACATTTCTATACAATATTTCTCTTGGACAGTAGATACCTGTTGTATGATATCGTGCACACTATAACCATATGATGCCCCCACACTGCCCAGGCTCTATGTGTGAGGCACACACCCACCCCTATGATGCCCCCACACTGCCCAGGCTCTATGTGTGAGGCACACACCCACCCATATGATGCCCCCACACTGCCCAGGCTCTATGTGTGAGGCACACACCCAACCCTATGATGCCCCCACTCTGCCCAGGCTCTATGTGTGAGGCACACACCCAACCCTATGATGCCCCCACACTGCCCAGGCTCTATGTGTGAGGCACACACCCATGATGCCCCCACACCGCCCAGGCTCTATGTGTGAGGCACAAACACACCTATGATGCCCCTCTGCCCAGGCTCTATGTGTGAGGCACACACCCACCCCTATGATGCCCCCACACTGCCCAGGCTCTATGTGTGAGGCACACACCCATGATGCCCCCACACTGCCCAGGCTCTATGTGTGAGGCACACACCTACCCCTATGATGCCCCCTGCCCAGGCTCTATGTGTGAGGCACACACTCACCCATATGATGCCCCCACACTGCCCAGGCTCTATGTGTGAGGCACACACACACCCATATGATGCCCCCACACTGCCCAGGCTCTATGTGTGAGGCACACACTCACCCATATGATGCCCCCACACTGCCCAGGCTCTATGTGTGAGGCACACACTCACCCCTATGATGCCCCCACACTGCCCAGGCTCTATGTGTGAGGCACACCCCTATGATGCCCCCACACTGCCCAGGCTCTATGTGTGAGGCACACACCCATGATGCCCCCACACTGCCCAGGCTCTATGTGTGAGGCACACACCCATGATGCCCCCACACTGCCCAGGCTCTATGTGTGAGGCACACCCCTATGATGCCCCCACACTGCCCAGGCTCTATGTGTGACCCACCTTGGTTCCTGATGCTTGGCTGGTTCTCCAGGCAGTTGGACAGGTAGGGGCTATTGGAGAACATCCTGGGCTGCCCGGCTGACGGCTGGCTCGGAGGGGGGGCAGTGAAGGGCCCGTACCTGCAGGCTCCGGCCGCTGTACCGGAGAACTGCCCGGAGAAGTGCACGGTGAAGGCGCTCAGACACTGATCCTCATGGAGATCCGGGTTCCAGCTGGGCTCCTGCTTGATAAAGGAGTGTGAAGCCAGGGAGGTGTAGGGGGGCCCGGGGGCGAAGTCCAGGACTGGTGCCCACTGCCCACTGCCGCTGACCGGCATGTTACAGCTACTGTTCCCGGAGAGAGAGGAGACAGGGGGCAGCAGGGCACTCATGTCCCTCACATCAGACCCCATCTGAAGGCTGCAGGGACTGGGGGGCTCCAAGCTGACAGGGGGGCTCTGCTGGGTGATGGGGGTGTCCTCTGAATAGTCAGCTCCTGGGCCAAGTGTGTGCAGATAATTCCCTGGATGTGGTGAGTCCTGCAGGAGCTGTGAGTGTGGGAGCTGCCTCTCCTGGTGTCTCCTACTTGTCAGGTCCCTAATGCTCTAATAGGGGCTTCTCCTCTCTGGAGGTGGAGTCCAGCCCCATCTCATTCATACACCCCAGGAGGGGGGAGCAGGTACCCCAATTATAATACACGTGCCTCATACAGAGAGGGGCTCAATAATGAGGGGCTGAGGATCAATCACATCTGTGAGTATGGTAAGAAAGCAAGAAAGACAACAGGAGACATGAGAGCCGGCTAATACACTGAGGAGAAGGAACATTACACCCTGAACACTAGAGAAGAGGCACAGCAACTGATGGGCAAGACACAGAAATATACAGGGATGATAGATAGATAGATAGATAGATAGATTGATGATTTAGATAGAGAAATGATAGATAATTAGACAGATATGTGATTGATAGAGATATAGATAGATGCATAGATAGATGATAAATAAATACATAGATATAGAGATTGATATGTGATAGAAAGATAGAGATAGATACATAGATACATAGATGATTTAGATAGAGAAATGATAGATATTTAGACAGATATGTGATTGATAGAGATATACCTAGATACATAGATGACAAATAAATAAATAAACAAATACATAGAGACAGATAGATAGATAGATAGATAGATAGATAGATAGATAGATAGATAGATATTTAGGTGAGTGGTGGATAGATCGATGTAGAAGAGAAAATTAATCTATGGGACAAATATTAATATTATTATTCTCTAAATATGTAGTGAGTGATGTACACCCCAGGTAATGATCTGGTATTGGTGATCAGTTTGCTTCTGCATAAACAGACCTGATGCTCCCAGGAGATCGGGATGTGTCAGCCATTCATTAGCCGGAGTGACATGTCCTTACTTTCACATTATAGATACTGAACTCTCACCTTCCCTCTATCACTTATGGTGTCACTGGTGGCCGCACTTTCACACGCTCCTGGGGGTTGTGCGGCCCCTGATCATTATCACTGGGGAACATCAGCTGGGACAGGAGCATTCAGCAAGTCACCTCCTCTCCAGTGTGATCAGGGGAAGATGCGGCACATTATGTTGTGGGTTAATTAATTAATTATAATAGACATGTCACTAATTATGTTAATTAAGTAGAGAATTCCTGAGGTTTTACATTTTATTTTCAGTTCTGACATGAAGGGTATTGTTCTATGTACAGATAGTTCGCAGAACAATACTATTATCTATGGTTATCCATTGTGACTGAATTAGGAAAGCACAATCTTTATAAACTATAAAATGAAAAAAATAAAACTTCAGAAAAATTTCTTGGAAAAGTAGAAAAATATCAATAATATCATGAATTATTCTACTGCTTCACAGAAGGAAAATAAGCCTTAAACGACGTGTGTTCAAAGGTGTTAAAAAGTATGCTACATCCAGGTGGGACTATATATATATATATATACATATATATAGTGTCTTTATTTGGTCTGCTGTTGTGGTAGTATTTCATTGTATAGGGATAAAACTACACCCAGCTCATATATACACTATATATATATATAATAGTCACACTTGGCTGTAGCATAATATAATAGTAATAGTACTATATATGTATATAGTTATGTGTAGTATATACTCACATATTCATAAAATGCATGTATATCAATATATTAACACATATATATATATATATTGCACATATAGTACATATTCTACATGAAGATAAACATGAAACCTTAATGTCGATCACACTGATTTTATTGTAGATTTTTCCCTGTGATACAAATCATATCTAATTGTCACTGATACATTATTGTTGAATAATCATTAATTCTTTATTTTAATCATACACTTTTGTTATGGTTAAATAATATATTTTCTTCACCAACATGATCTCCCCTGAGAATTGTTATTTTATTTATTAGTTCTTCCCCATTGTTATTTTATTTATTAGTTATTCCCCCATTGTTATTTTATTAATTTGTTCTTCCCCCATTGTTATTTTATTTATTAGTTATTCCCCCATTGTTATTTTATTAATTTGTTCTTCCCCCATTGTTATTTTATTTATTTGTTCTTCCCCCATTGTTATTTTATTAATTTGTTCTTCCCCCATTGTTATTTTATTTATTAGTTATTCCCCCTTTGTTATTTTATTTATTTGTTCCTCCCCCATAGTTATTTTATTTATTTACTCTTCCCCATTGTTATTTTATTTATTAGTTCTTCCCCTATTGTTATTGTATTTATTAGTTCCTCCCCCATTGTTATTTTATGTATTTGTTCCTCCCCATTGTTATTTCATTTATTTGTTCTTCCCCCATTGTTATTTTATTTATTTGTTCTTCCCCCATTGTTATTTTATTTATTTGTTCCTCCCCATTGTTATTTTATTAATTAGTTCTTCCCCATAGTTATTTTATTTATTTGCTCTTCCCCCATTGTTATTTTATTTATTTGTACTTCCCCCATAGTTATTTTATTTATTTGTTCTTCCCCCATTGTTATTTTATTAATTTGCTCTTCCCCCATAGTTATTTTATTTATTTGCTCTTCCCCCATTGTTATTTTATTTATTTGTTATTCCCCCATAGTTATTTTATTTATTTGTTCTTCCCCCATTGTTATTTTATTTATTTGTTCCTCCCCCATTGTTATTTTATTTATTTGTTCTTCCCCCATTGTTATTTCATTTATTTGCTCTTCCCCATTGTTATTTTATTTATTTGTTATTCCCCCATAGCTATTTTATTTATTTGCTCTTCCCCCATTGTTATTTTATTTATTTGTTCTTCCCCCATAGTTATTTTATTTATTTGCTCTTCCCCCTTTGTTATTTTATTTATTTGTTCTTCCCCCATAGCTATTTTATTTATTTGTTCTTCCCCCATAGTTATTTTATTTATTTGTTCTTCCCCCATAGTTATTTTATTTATTTGCTCTTCCCCCATTGTTATTTTATTTATTTGTTCCTCCCCCATTGTTATTTTATTTATTTACTCTTCCCCATTGTTATTTTATTTATTTGTTCTTCCCCCATAGTTATTTTATTTATTTGTTATTCCCCCATAGTTATTTTATTTATTTGCTCTTCCCCCATTGTTATTTTATTTATTTGTTATTCCCCCATAGTTATCTTATTTATTTGCTCTTCCCCCATTGTTATTTTATTTATTTGTTATTCCCCCATAGTTATTTTATTTATTTGTTCTTCCCCCATTGTTATTTTATTTATTTGTTATTCCCCCATAGTTATTTTATTTATTTGTTCTTCCCCAGCCTCTTGTATAGGAGATCTAAAGACAATTTAGTTTAGATCATTTTTTATTATTACTCAGCCATGTAACTATGGTATGTAGATCATACAACATACATATAATTTATACATAATCATCCTATTTATAATATAGAATCTAGTGGATGCCTATGTGATTGGTGGGTGTGCCCCCATATAAGTCTATGAGGCCTGTGCTCAGTAATCAATGAATGGCGCAGTAAAGAATGGTAGTGGAGACAATTTGCCGGTCAATTAAGCAGCTCCTGCCATTGGGAGCCCAGCACTGATTTAATATCCAGCAGGGAATGATGGCCGCCCTGTGTTAATTGCAGACACCTTTGCCTCCATTTCCTCGTATTGAAAAGCTCTACAAGGTTACCAGACCAAAAATAGATCCCTGATTATATATAGCAGAGCTGGATCCTCATCCGGGCTCCAAAGTCAAGGCCTGGGGGGGGGCAAAATATCCACAGATCTGGGGGAATAATGTAGAGTATGTGCTCCAGGAAGAGCAAATGGGGACACGTGTGCAACATGCGTGTTCTGACCTCACACACGTGTGTAAGGATAAGGATTCATACACATGACAATCTGCAATATGTGATGTGTGAAGGGTAATCTGGACATAGAGAGGTTACTGTATAATGTACAGGTACAATATGTGTGTATACTGTATATAAGGCCAAGGTCACATATATATATAGTACATGTAGAATTAGTGCGTATTTATTATATATATGTACATGTACAGTATATATATGAATCTATCTAGTATAAAATCATGGGCATCACTCCAAAGAATGCAGCTGATAGCAGACCTTTATTGGTCAGTGACTAGGCAACGTTTCAATACTTAGTGGATCTTTGTCAATCCACTAATGGCCACGTTACACACACCAACTTATCTGTCCAACTTCTGACCAACTTGCTGGTTGCAGTGAAATCATGGACACATTGTTCCATTTTGTGGCTGTGTACAAATGTAACAATGTGTCCATGATTTCACTGCAACCAGCAAGTTGGTCAGAAGTTGGACAGATAAGTTGGTGTGTGTAAAGTGGTCATAAGTATTGAAATGTTGCCTAGTCACTGACCAATAAAGGTCTGCTATCAGCTGCATTCTTTGGAGTGATGCCTATGATTTTATACTGCTATGTACCTGGTAAGTGGGAAGCTGTCAAGGTAGGCATTGCACTCAGGACTGCTTTGATGTGCTGCTCTTAATTTTTTCTATCTATCTATCTATCTATCTATCTATCTATCCAGGGGCGGACCCAGACTGTAGTGGGCCCTGGTGCAAGAAATTTTTCGGGGCCCCCCCCCTTCCCTGGAACTCAGTGCCAGAATAGTGCCACGGGTGTGCAGCGCAGCTGACACCCGGCAGCACCCCCCCCCACACTACTGCCACTACCTACCACCCTTCTGTCTATCTGACAGGGGAACGGACCTGCCGCTGGAGCCCCAGGGGCCCCCTAGCTGGGCGGGGCCCTGGTGCAGATGCACCAGCTGCACCACGGTAGTTCCGCCCCTGTATCTATCTATCTATCTATCTATCTATCTATCTATCTATCTATCTATCTAATCTGAGAGTACTCAAGGTATCAACTATTGAGGAATCTCAGATTTTAATATGACTAAAGGGGCCGTCACACACTACGATTTTGTGAACGATCTCACCTATGATCTCAGGGGTGATCACTCGTGGACACATCATTAGTGCGGTGTCACATGTATAGATAACGTTCACGACGCAGCAGCGATGTCACGTGCCGTTATCATTCACACAACCAGGGATTGATGCTTGTCAATGCTGTGAATAGGCAAAATCGTACAGCAGATTGTTATGGCGGTGTCACACAGAACGATGCAGCAGATTGGATGATTGACATTGTCTGATGTGGGGTCCGGATCTCATATCTGCGATGAACAATCAGATCACTTATCACTTGTAAGATCCACATGTCACACGCAACGATGTCATTAGAGCGACTGAAAACCCCTGACGTTTCAGCGATATCATTACTGATATCGCAGTGTGTGACGGCCCATCTATCTACCAGAAAAAAATTAACTGCACCACTCAGTTACTACCAGAAATGCACACATGCTAATAAGCGGTTTATATATGAGGAAAAAATGTAAAAACTTACGTTTTTTAAAAAAAAAAACCTCAATATTCTTATCTTTTTATTTACTGGGGTTCTTGGTACATACATTGGCCAATATCTGTTTGCTCATCAACCACACCACGGTGACCCCAGATCTGATGAGTCCTACGCTGACATCCCTGTCCTCCCTGTCCCACTTCTAAGTGGGTGGACACCCTCTCAACCTCAGACCACATGGAGCCAGCAACTCCACATATTAGACATAAACAGAAAAAAAAGCTGCACAGCACTCAAGATAAAGTGTGAACTGGTGCAAGCTGCGATGCTGGAACAAACAACCAGAAAAAATTCACTGCAGCACTCAGCTACTACCAAAAATGTACAAATGTACCGATCCCGGCGTCACATGACCGCGTCGCAGCGGTGACGTTGCGGGCGTGATATTTAAATCGTGCCCGATCTCTGCATAGTGTAATGACGCCCATTAGGGCATATTAGAGCGGCGAGGCAGGGTAGCGCGGCACAGGGGATCCGCCTACCGGTCAAAAACGCTTGGAGGAACGCCCCGCTCACAGAAGTTTCGTAAGATTGCTAACTACATTATTGTACTCATAGATTAGTAAAAAAGGTCAGACAGGGATGTGTTAGAATGTATTGTAAGGCTGCAGGGACAGGTGTTAATAGGTTAGAAGGGTTATTTGGGGTGACAGGTTCCCTTAAATGTAAATATATATACACACAATTTCCCACTTTTTTGAAAAGCCTCATGATTGTACGGTGTAATTAATGGCTACAATTCTTGTGTTTTGTTCTAACATGTTACATTAAAGTCTATAGTACAGGATGAAATGTGACGGTCTGTTTTGGTGACGTTTTAGGGCCAGTGGTGTTTTCTTTGTTTCTTTTTTATAAACACAGCATTAAGGTATTGTTGACATTTTTCCACTATAGATTTCTCTAGAACTTAAAAAATATATACATGTTATAGACTCAACAAAGTTTAAAAAAACACCTCCGAGATGCCTTCAATTTAAGGTTTTTTTTTTTTGCTCAGACCATGCACCACACACTGCAAAGGTTACAGGGGTGGGGGGTCAGCCTGTCAGTCCTACGATCATGCACCACCATGCACCACACACTGCAAAGGTTACAGGGGTGGGGGGTCAGCCTGTCAGTGCTACGATCATGCACCACCATGCACCACACACTGCAAAGGTTACAGGGGTGGGGGGTCAGCCTGTCAGTGCTACGATCATGCACCACCATGCACCACACACTGCAAAGGTTACAGGGGTGGGAGGTCAGCCTGTCAGTGCTACGACCATGCACGACCATGCACCACACACTGCAAAGGTTACAGGGGTGGGGGGTCAGCCTGTCAGTGCTACGATCATGCACCACCATGCACCACACACTGCAAAGGTTATAGGGGTGGTGGGTCAGCCTGTCAGTGCTACGATCATGCACCACCATGCACCACACACTGCAAAGGTTACAGGGGTAGGGGGTCAGCCTGTCAGTGCTACGATCATGCACCACCATGCACCACACACTGCAAAGGTTACAGGGGTGGGAGGTCAGCCTGTCAGTGCTACGACCATGCACGACCATGCACCACACACTGCAAAGGTTACAGGGGTGGGGGGTCAGCCTGTCAGTGCTACGATCATGCACCACCATGCACCACACACTGCAAAGTTTATAGGGGTGGTGGGTCAGCCTGTCAGTGCTACGATCATGCACCACCATGCACCACACACTGCAAAGGTTACAGGGGTAGGGGGTCAGCCTGTCAGTGCTACGATCATGCACCACCATGCACCACACACTGCAAAGGTTACAGGGTGAGGGGTCAGCCTGTCAGTGCTACGATCATGCACCACCATGCACCACACACTGCAAAGGTTACAGGGGTGGGGGGTCAGCCTGTCAGTGCTACGATCATGCACCACCATGCACCACACACTGCAAAGGTTACAGGGGTGGGGGGTCAGCCTGTCAGTGCTACGACCATGCACGACCATACACCACACACTGCAAAGGTTACAGGGGTGGGGGGTCAGCCTGTCAGTGCTACGATCATGCACCACCATGCACCACACACTGCAAAGGTTACAGGGGTGGGGGGTCAGCCTGTCAGTGCTACGACCATGCACGACCATGCACCACACACTGAAGAGATTATAGGGGTGGTGGGTCAGTCTGTCAGTGCTCAGACCATGCACCACACACTGCAGAGGTTACAGGGTTGGGGGTCTGCCTGTCAGTGCTAATGTGGCGCCCCTCCCGGTAGGCCGCCATCAGAGGTACTGCACTCCTGCGGTTAAGGGGAGTAGCACCTCTGCTTTCCAGGTGGTGGGATGGTGCAGTTGAGCCAAAAACACACACAACCTGTAGGCCCCTGGGATGGTGGGTGGACCCAGAGGGAGGACCCAGGCTCCAAAAGAGGGACAAGGAAGTGTAATCAGGAGAGGAGAGACCATCGTGAAAGGAGAGTAGAGGAGAGAGACGGGAGTGTAGAGGCGGTGTGGTGTCTACTCCCGTGGGTTAGAGCACTACGACGCTCGCCCAAGGGAGGGAAAGACCGACAGGCGAAGGAAGAAGAGAGAGCCCTTGGGGTGCGGAAGAGACATTAACCCCCGTACGCCCATATCTAGCGAGACAGAGGGGCTGGTGGACGACACAGGGACCC
Source organism: Allobates femoralis (assembly GCA_033576535.1). Classification (NCBI taxonomy): domain Eukaryota; kingdom Metazoa; phylum Chordata; class Amphibia; order Anura; family Aromobatidae; genus Allobates; species Allobates femoralis. Next base: position 21,820,817 of record JARQOC010000010.1, read on the forward strand.
GGCCCTGAACACGGCGCGGTTGCTGTATGCTTGAACCATTGAACCTTCTAACGGGAGCTGTGGCCGAACACCCGACATAACTTGGGGAAGGTGGCCGAACTAGGGAGCAGTGCCCGGGAAGGGACATAACAGCACCTGTGGCTGCCGGTACTTGAGCTCTGTGCTTTGGAGAGCCTGGGGGGCTGAGCGGTGTCGCGCTCACCCCAGAAGAGAACTACCCCTTATAGCGCTGGAAAGAGAAAGAGAGAGACCGCCAGAGACAGAGACACCTAGAGAGAAAGGAAAGGGCACCAACTGTGGCTTGACTGCACTGTCCCGGTTCTGGAAAAAAGGCTGAACCAGAGGTTGGCAAGGGACATACCCGGCGGTCATGCTGAAACAACTGAGTAAAAGTAACAGAACTCCAGCTGTGGTGTGGGAGACTTTTATTGGCAACCACTGGCCGCAGGGGCCGCATGAGACATCGGGGTACTGATGACCCAGTGAACATCTGCCAAGGTACGAACTGATTACTCCATTCTGCTGCCCTGGTGACCACGCTCCACCAGTGGAGAGCAGAACCATCCAAGCTGCCAGTCACCGTCCCCAGAGGTTCTGAAGCAGTGGCAGCTGCCCTGGCCACATACCGCAGGTGACGTCCCAAATACCCCTAATCCTCTTTGACTTTTCCTGTCATCTTCCCCCGTTTATTAAAATGACACCGCCAGGGTCACGGGACTGAGTCTCTGCCCCCATCTTCCCCGTGAAGAGAAAGGAGAAGATGAAGAGAACAACGAGTAACTGCCCGGTTCCCGAGTCTTCCCCGGCCCTGGAGTGAGCGTGTCAATAAGACCATTCATAACACACTGCAGAGGTTTCAGGGGTGGGGGGTCAGCCTGTCAGAGGTTATAGGGTAGGGGATCAGCCTATTAGTTCTAAGACCATGCACTGCACACTGCAGATGTTCCAGGGGTGGGGTCAGCCTGTTAGTGCCCAGACCATGCACCACACACTGCAGAGGTTATAGGGGTGGGGGGTCAGCCTGTCAGTGCTAAGCCAATGCACAACACAATGCAGAGGTTTCAAGGGTGGGATCAGCCTGTCAGTGGTCAGATCATGCACCGCACACTGCAGAGGTTACAACTTTGGAGGGTCTGCCTGTCAGTGCTAAGACCATGAACCACACACTGCAGAGGTTACAGGGGTGGGGGGTTAGCCTGTCAGTGCTAAGACCATGCTCCACACACTGCAGAGGTTACAGGGGTGGGGGTTAGTCTCTCAGTGCTAAGACCATGCACCGCACACTGCAGAGGTAATATGGTAGGGGTCAGCTTATCAGGGCTAAGACCCTGCACTGCACACTGCAGAGGTTATAGGCGTAGGGGGGTCAGCCTGTCAGGCCTAAGACCCTGCACTGCACACTGCAGAAGTTACAGGGGTGGGGGGTAAGCGTGTCAGTGCTAAGACCATGCACCGCACACTGCAGAGGCTATAGGGGGGTGGTCAGCCTGTCAGTGCTTAGATCATACGCCGCACACTGAATCAAATTGGTTTGCTTGGCTGTTGTCCCAAAAGAAAGCCTCTGCTACGGTAAAGATGATGCCCAAGAAATCAGAGTAAGGACGTGGATTACTGGAACCCTGTCCTGTGGTCTGACGAGACCAAGATAAACTTATTTGGTTCATATGATGTCAAGCCTGTGTGGTGACAACCAGATGCTGTGTACTAAGACAAGTGTGGCTTGCCTACGGTCAAGCATGAGTGTCTTGGTTTGGGGTTGGTGACTGCTGCCGGCTGTGGGGCTCTTTAGTTCATTGAGGGAACCAGGGATGCTGCCATGTACTATGACATACTGAAGCAGAGCATAACGCCCTCCCGTTGTAATGGGCTCCAGGGCAGTATTCCAACATGATAATGACCCCAAGACGACCACTGCGTTCAAAAGAAACTGAAGGAAAGGTGCTGGACTGGCTAGCGTGTCTCCAGACCTAAGCTCTATTGAGCATCTGTGGTTCATCCTCAAACAAAAGGTGGAAGAGACCAAGGGCTCTAACATCCACCATCATGGAGGAGCAAAAGACGATCCAGTGGCTCCTGTGAAGCTCTAGTAAACTCCATGCCCAAGAGGGTTAAGACAGTGCTTGATACTAATGGTGGACACACAAAACAGTAACACTTTGGGCACAATTTGGCAATCTTCAATTAGGGGTGTACTCACTTTTGTTGCCGGTGGGTTTGGACAATAATGGCTGAGTGTTGAGTTATTTAGAAGGCACCACATTTACACTGTTATACAAGCTGCACCCTGACTATTTTACATTGTATAAAAGTGTCATATCGTCAGTATTATCCCACAAAATTACGTAATAAAATATTAACAAAAATGTGAAGGGTGTACTCACTTTTGTGATATACTTTAGGTCCAATACCGTCTGGTTGTTTCCACACGTTTAACTAAAATTCTGTCTGGAAGCTGGTGCCACCTGTCCAGGCTGTGTGTTGTCCTGCCGGATAGGGACCGGTACCAGTTTGGAAGCACCATTAGCTGTGATCCCATGGAGTTGCATCAGTTTCCAATAACTGAGTATAATACATCAGATATACAGATGAATTAGAAGATCATCAAAAAGTTAATTCATTTCCGTAATTCAACACATAAAGTGAAATGCATATATTATATAGAGTCATTACACACAGAGTGATCCATTTCAAGTGTTGATTTCTGTAAATGTTGATGATTATGGCTTACAGCCAATGAAAACCCAAACTTAGTTATCTAAGAAAATTAAAGTAGGGAGGATGAAGGGTTGAAAACCACGCTGCCTACACGAGACATCAAAGGCTGAATATAATATTGATTTATTAGTCAATGTGTTTAAGGGCTCCCAGAAACACCCTGAAACATGGCAATATTACATTAATTTGTCCTGATGAAGGGGCCAGGGAGCCCTGAAACGCGTTGAGAATTAAATTCACCATTTGATGTCCTGTGCAATACGGCAGCGCGATTTTTAACCCTTTATCCTTCCTACTTTAATTTTCTAAGATAATGACCTTTGGGTTTTCATTGGCTGTAATCCATAATCATCAACATTAACAGAAATAAACACTTCAAATGCTACACACAAAGTGTTTTGACATTTTTGAGGTTTAATGGATTATTTTGTCAAAATGTAGCATGTTCTTGTATGGTTCTATTTTATTTTGGTGTTTATGTGGTGCCCTGCTTACTCAGGTTACCACAGACTAACCTACAGCAAGGATGGGTTTCCACAGTGGATACACAGAGCAAACAACACCTTCCACCCCAGCACAGTAGGGGGAGCTCAACTTGCTGCCCTTAGGCAAGATCCCCTATAAATACTGGTGCTGGGGGCGGAGTTAGTTAGAGTGTGCAGATGCTACAAGAGCTGTGAAGACGTTCTGGTGGTCGGTGCCGCATTAGGATCGAGCCAGTGACCCTGAACAGCCTTCGAGGTAGTCCTGCAGGGCCCAAGAGTGGGGTCGGAAGGCAAATACAAAAGAGAGAACAGAGTGGGAACCGAGGAGCCAGCGTTAGGTTCGCCCAAATCACACACCGACACTGGAGTCCGAGTCTACTGGAAAGCACCTGGCCCAGTAGAGAATACCGGTCTACCGTGGAGACTTCGGTCTCTCGGACATCTGCGCAGTCACTAACCAGGGAGCCAGGCACCGTAGAGAGAGGAATAGCGGTAGTCCATCGAGGGTTTCCCGATGACAGCACAGGTGGAGAGAGCAGAGGAGGTCAGCCAAGTTTCACACGGGGCAGGGACTTCACACACAAGGGGAAAGAGACAAGGAGGCCTTATACCCACTCGCTGTGGAGATCCAGAAGTGCATCCTGAACACCCGGCAGTTCCCTGGACGTTTACCTGCGATTTCACCGGTAAAAGGTAAAGAAACAGCCAGTGGTGTGTGTGCCGGTTCCTTACCCGCGACCCTGCCATCCACAGAGACTGTCCCATTATCCAACAGCCTGGCCAGATCCCTGCTCCATCCCTCATCATCATCACCAAACTCCCAGGGATCCAGCTCCGCCTGTGGGGAGTTTCAACACCTAGCTGCTCATTCTCCCTGGAGGCCCCACGCAGCGCTGGTGCAGTCACCAGATACCACAGGTGGCGTCATGATAAACTTATAAACTTTTATTCCCATTTCAACTACCCCTTTTTAGTTGACTACCAGGGCCACGGGGTCTGGGCAGGCCACCAGTGACAACCCTACCGCAGCGGAGGGCCCAGATACCCAAGTCCACATACCCTGGGCTAGTCACTTACACCATAATCTACTCTATAAGGCAAGGATCACATATTTAACATGTTTGGAGTCTGATGCATCTCAAGGGATCTTAGGGACTAGAACCACAATGCAATGTCAGACCTATGTACATGAGGCCTAACACTCAAAAATACCAAAAAAAGCACAAAATATTACTACATAAAAACTTCATAAAAATGCATAAAAAAATGATGCTAAAGATTTATTTATAAAATATTTGCATTTTTCTCTTTGTTTTCCTCATTTAAAATGGCAGCAAAAATGTCTGGGTTCATATCTATCTAGCAATTAGAAAGATCACAACTGGGCACCAAAGCAATGTACCATTATATCCAAAGACCAGCTAGGTCTAGCCTGTCAGTCTTAGGAGTCATGCTGGAATCAATGTTGTACGCCAAAAAAGTGACCGAACTGTCAGTAGTAGTTGCAGAAAAATGAAAGGCGGCACTCACCGGTACATGTGAAGCTCCCATTTTAATTCAATCCAACAGAATTGACATTTGTGCAGGGAGAGGAAGTGTGGAGGAAGCGGACAAAGGCCTTCGTCCGCCGCCTCCACACTTCCTCTCCCCGCACAAATGTCAATTCTGTTGGATTGAATAAAAATGGGAGCTTCACATGTTCCGATGTGCGCCGCCTTTCATTTTTCTGCAACTACTACTGTTGGTTCATATATATCTGTTGTGTCTAATTAGTTGTTTTCAGCTTGAGCCTTAAGGCTATGTGCGCACTGGGCGGGTTTTCGGCGGTTTACCTGTGTAAACCGCCGTTTTGTTTACATTAGTTTTATTTAAATTTATGTTAATCCAAACCGGCGTTTGGATTAACATTAAAACTAATGTAAACCGCCCAAGGCAGTGCACACACCGGCGGTTACACAGCGTCATCCGTTGCTAACCCGCAGGTTTCCCAGCGGGTTAGCAAAGAATGATCATGTTCTAAAAAACGGCGGTTCTGCAGCGGCTGCAAGCAGAATCATGTGCTGCTTCCAGCCGCTGCAGATTCGCCGCCGAGAACACGCTGTGCATCCGCCGGCTCCCGCCCATCACCGCCCGGCTCCCGCCGCACATACCCGCCAGGAAGCCGGTGGACGGCGCCGGAGCTTCCTGGCGGGTTCCGCCAGCTGCCGCCGACCAAACCGCCGGGTAAGTGTGCACTTACCCTAAGGCTCCCATACACATTAGACTAATAGTGACTGAACACTCTGAATTTGGTGGTTACAGCAGACGGTCTAACACATATGGTGGCATTGGACGACTGATGGTCAGGGAAGATGTCGATTGGGCATGTCCGATTGTGGACTGCTGAATGCACGGATTTCTGGAGATAAGCTACAAGCCAACCGATCAATCTATGGTTTTCTCATACAGAGCACAGGAGCATCCTGCAGAGCGAGACGTCCTGCATATTGGAGAGTTGGATGAGATGGCCTTTATGTACCTGATGAAAACGTTGTAGAATTTAGCGCCCATAGCTGGATTGAAAACATTGCATATAACTTGTTTTTTCATTTCCTCCAGGACCTGTATGGTGGAACAACTTATAAATCCTATTCTGAGAAAAATTATAATAGCATATACAGCATATACAGCACTTGACAATACAGAGGGGACAAGTGCAAACAATGTCAAACATCTTGCAGTACCAAATAAATCAATTCAAACAAGAGGAGTGAAGGCCCTACTCAGAAGCCTACGAACTATAAGTAGAGGTGACGCAAAAAGTTAAAAAGTGCTTGACATGTATGGTCCAGCCATCAGTAGAAGAAATATTATATGTGTATGGAAATATTGTCACCTTCTCCCTTGAAGACATCAATAGTGTTGCTATATTGTATGGTGTGATAAGTGCACAACTGTATTATGCTGATAGTAGGGCAAGGAACAGTTAATGTTTGGGTCTGGCCCAAAGTGGGTGGGGCTTGAGTGCAGAGACAGTGACAGTTTCCTGTAAGCATGTCAGATAGGGTTCAGCCTGAGACAGAAGCAGACCTAAGGTCTGGCTAGTAGCAAGCCGCTTGACGTGGGTGTCCGTAAAGAGAGAGAGGTCCGAGACAGTGATGGCGATATGACTAGAGAGGATCGAGACAGCGGGAAGCCAGTTCCTGGAAAAAGAGAGAGACTGTAGTGCAGAATGAAGAACTGGAGACAGGTACAAAGAGAGGACATCTAGCAGGACAGCCCAGAGCTTCTAACTCGTAAATGTATTGGGCCAGGATGAAACAGAGACGTAAGATGATATGAGTGCCATGGGCGGGTGTTCCCTAAGTATCAGGAAGATTGAAGCTAAGTTTAGCCATATTGGTTTGGCAAACCTGTTTCTTTAAGAGGAGGTCAAGATGTGGAATCGCGGGTGGACAAGATGAGTTTGATGGACTGTACTGTGGTGCTAAGATGGACTGTGGTGAAACACGTCAGACTAATGGAGGCATGAACCAGTGTAAAGGAGGGAGTACAGAGACTTTGTGTGGACCTACTCTTTATTAAAGAAGAAATGTACAAGAAGGCATGTGCCCGCTATCTCCTGTATAAAGTTGTCCTCAAGTGGATGTGCAGTAAAGTTCCATTTAATAAGAACTGGTGGTCTCTCCAATTGAGCTGGTTATCATCTGGTACTAGTCAGCCAAAGCTGATGGCATCATACGGCCTGCAAAGGCGTATCGCCACCTTGATACAAGTTAACACACTTGGTCAGGACACCTCTTTTGTGTACAGTGCTAAGGCGCAAGAAATGTAGATCTTGCCCACGACTATCACCCCACTCCAAATTACAGATGAACAGGTTACCAACCAGTCTGTTCTGTTTACTATACTCATATAATAATAGTGTACTATACAGTTATAATGTTCCAGTCATTCTTGACCGGACCTATTAAAGTCTTGATTTTTAGCTAATTGAAGTGTTTTATTAGAATACCTGTTGCATTAATGACTAGCCCAGGGGTCTATGGACTCGGGTGTCTGGGCCCTGCTGTGGTTGGGCTGTCACTGGTGGTCTGCCCAGACTCATGGCCTTGGTAGTCAACTGGTAAAGGAGTTAGGGAATGGTAGTAGAGATAATAAAAGTTTGTCATGACGCCACCTGCAGATTGTGGTGATGGGCACCAGCGCCGCTTCAGACCTCCGGGGGAGATGATACTGTAGCTTGGATGGAACAGCTCCCTGCAGGTGGAGCTGAGTCCCCGGGGCAGACCAGCACTGATGGTGGTGGTGCTGGATGTGGATATGATCTGTGGAGCAGTGCAGCAGATGAACAGTCCCATGGAGGCTTTGTCACTCTACACGGGTACTTTATTGTGTAAACCAGTTGAGATGGCAGTTCAGGTTACAGCACAAACAGTCTATAATCAGGTAGCTGGTCGGGTAGTCACAGAGGGTTGCAAGATCATTCAGCAGATCCCGTAGTATGCTTTCTTTTGTCAATCCCGTGTCCTGCTGCTAAAATCTGCCCCGGCACAGGCCTCTTGTATACCAGGCCCGTTGGGGTGCTGTGAGATCCCTTCTTCTCCCTCTCTGTCTCTCTCTGAAGGGGCTCGACCTTTGGTGGGCGATCCTGGCGAGGCCACACTTTTTAGACAGGGTGTCAGGGTTGGTGAACTGACCTGTGACCACCTGTGTAGACGACACAGGGGATGGACTCCCTGCACAGTATCCTTGGAGCTGGTACTCTGTTAGATGGACTAGGGTCCCCGCTGAGTATGGGCACTCCGATATGGGGTTCCCTCTTTCTGTTCCTGGGCTGCCTCTTCTCTAGGCCCCCTCCCTGGGAGTCTCCTTGCTCGGAGGCTCCCCTCTGCTTTGCTCCTCAGTGCAAACTAGAACTCCACTGTGTGTCGTCCCTCCTCCCCTAACTCTCCCCCTAGGGCTCCAACCATTTGCCTAGGCTCGAGTGTGGGAGTGCTGGGTTGGGATCCGCCTACAAACCTTACTCTCCCCTGTGACGGGAATAACTGCATACTCGTGTGTGGGTGCAGTACCCCTACTGTGGCGCACTGACCAGTGGGGCGCCACATTAATATACTGTATGTGAACATGGTTGATCATAACCAAATGAAAAGTGAAATAACAAACCTAACATGCTCTGGGTATGGACTTTTTATGGGATTTTCCTATAGGCTTCATCTATGTACCAAAGTCACCAGTAAAAACCCTATTAAAATGCCATAACAATGATTAGATATTATATATTTTTTTTTGCTATGTTAGGATATTATACTATTATATAATTTTGTAGTTTATGTAATCTTTAGAATATGATACGGCCCAATATATACATTATTGTAGGTATGTGGAAGGTAGATAGACTCTGCTAGATACACTCCGATATATCCTGGCTTGTACTTCGGGCAGGGCTGTCTACTTCTACCTGTCTATTCTCTATCACTTAGGAAATAGACTGGAGGGATTTGTGTTTCCTCTCACAATTGGTGCCGCACTTCTGCCTACAATCAGCTCTATAAATCTTACAGGCACCTATAGATATCTGTTCACACTGATAAGTCATAACACAGGGGATCTGTCTCCTCTCAAGTGAGAGCGATCCTGCCCCTCACACCGGTATATATCATCTCGCTGCCGCTCATGACTTCAGCTCTACTTTGCAGTCTGGTTTATACATTTTTACCGGTGTAGAATAGAAAGTCATTTTAAAGGTACCGTTACACGGCACGCCGTTGAAATGATATCCTTAACGATCTCATGGGCGCGGTCGTTAGGTCATCTTTTTGACATCGTCAACCCGTGTAGATATCGTGGACGACGCACCAACGATGTGGCGAGCGGCTATCGCTCGCACAACCCAGTGAACGATACTTGCTCACTGATGTGAATAGGCGAAGTCGTTAACGACATCGTTATCGCGGTGTCACACACAACAATGCAGCAGGTTGGCTGATCGAGGATCGTCTGATTTTAGAACATGTTCTGAAATCTGCGATCACCGATCCATTCATCGTAGTCGTATCTCGGTGTCACATCCTAACAATGTCGTTTAAACAACTCCAAACCCGTGACGTTTAAGCGATATTGGTAAGGATAGCGTGCCATGTAACGGGGCCTTTAGCAGTAACAAATTATCTAAGTATCTATATGACAAGTCAGGGTGGGTTGCCGCACCTCCATTTGGCACCCATGGCACATACTCTGACAGGTCCGGTGAGGCCTTTAAACTAGACCTGGGCGAACTAGGGCCCACTGGCCACATTTTGCCTTTTGCTTGCCCCTGCCCACTCGTGAACAGGGACAACCAAAGGGACTGAAATGAAATGTTGCCACGTCCCTGTTGGGTTACGCAGTGTCTACAGTGTACACCAGAGGTTCCCAACCTTTCTGACCTTTCTGAAAGTTGGTTACGAGCCACACTCAGCTCTGAGAGAGGGCAGACACATACAGCAATAAGAGAAGGTCATGAGCCACGTCCAACCCCTGCCCCCTCACGGTAGTGACACCCAGAGCCCCCATTACCGGTATAATGACAGACAAAGCTTTTCCACAGAAATCCCACTGAGACAGTATACCAAGATCCAGGAGTGCCCACTATACCTCCATGAAGCACTCCCACCACACTGTCACATCCAGCCTCAAGTACCGTCTCTGACAGGTAGTATCATCCTCCCTCCAGGTACCATACTCAATTATCCCTACACCTCCAATCCAAGTATATGGACATCCAGACCTGCTCTTCTGTGATGGGTTACTCTCACAGTTCACCATCTTCATAGCTGTTGCACCGAGCTGGTAGACAGCCGCGAGCCGCACATCATTGGCTTCTGAGTCACAGGTTGGGGACCCTTGTTGTAGACATATAAAATGCAGGTCAGGTGCACATGCTATGTTGGATGTTCCATGTGTAAAGCTTTCCTCACTGTGTGTGGGCCTGTATGCGGGAAGGCTGTCACAATGTGATAGCGGCTCTAGGCTGCCTGAGCCTCACAGCTAGATCACTCCTGACAGCGCCGCCTGAGCCGCACATGCTGTGGTCCATGGTAAGCAACCATTTAAACATGTTTCATGGCCCAAATATCTTTTCACTCTAACAAAAGTCTGATTGTGGATCTTAAGGAGGCTCATACTGTCTCATGTCCCTGTGGCACGTGGACCCAGGCATGGGGAATAAATAAAAGATTTGTCCCACGTGCATGGGGCCCAAATATGTTTTATTATAAGTTGAAAAATGTGCATCTATCATTGTAATTATTAATGATGCATGATGGCTGCAGTCGTTCTGCGAGCTGCTGAGCTCAGTGATTGACTGCAGTGATTAAATAATATTCATAAGAAGTAAATCAGTAACGTCTTTGAAGACAGTAAAGTCTGCAAGACAGGGATGAGGGGGAAAAGAAGAGGGGCGCAGATCTAAGTGCAGAATTTTGATTATATCAGACAGAAACAGGAAATCTCCTCACCTTTTTGGTGTCTTGTTGTTCAGCATGTAACCCTGTGTTTGGGTAGTGAAGTAATCGTCTGGATCCTCTGGTCTGCAGCTCAAAACAGGTGAAATGAACCACCTTGCAGGAGATTCATCAAGGAGTGTAGAGAAGGATTTCCAGTTTGTCAAGGAGCGCTTCCAGATGGTTCATTAATTACTCCGATTATTTCAAGGAAATTCCGATTTATTAAACATACAAACACAACGCGTTTCGGCTATACATAAAATTAGCCTTCATCAGGTAAAATATTTTACCTGATGAAGGCTAATTCTATGTATAGCCGAAACGCGTTGTGTTTGTTTGTTTAATAAATCGGAATTTCCTTGAAATAATCGGATTGATAAGAAGTAGAAGTCCCAGCTTTTTGTATGGCCCATTAGGAAAATTAATGGTCAACCCTGCTTTAAAATATACAGTATAAAAATGTATAAAATCCTTGCTTTTTAAAAAGTCCTTAAAGGGAATCTGTCACCTGGTTTTTATACCGAATCTGAGAGCAGCATGATGTAGAGACAAAGACTCGGATTCCAGTGTTGTGTCACTTTCTGGGCAGTTTGCTGTACTTTTGATAAAATCAGTGCTTTATCTGCAGGAGATTATCAGTAATGGACTATTGCCAGGTGCCAGTCCTCCATATTCATGAGCTCTGTGTAATCCACTTCAACCACTGATTGTCAGTTTTCTGCCTATGCACAGTGTACACACAGAGCTGCCAATCAGTGGTGTGGGCGGGGTTATACAGAGCTCAGCATTAAGAGAACTGCTAGATCTGCAGCAGGGAAAATAGTGATTTATCAAAATAACAGCAAGCAGCCAAACAAGTGACACATCGCTGGAATCAGAATTTCGGCCCCTACATTATTCTGGTCTCGGATGGGGCAACAGAACCCCGGTGACGATTCCCTTTAAATCATTGGAAAAAAGATAATATAGTTGGTGTGAATTGAAAATGTATTTAAAGCTGTGAACAACGTTTCCTTTTCCTGATGGTCTATGTTATTAATGATTTATATACCAATCTCCATTTCATGTGCAGAAAAATTGAGGCGGTCAACGGAGTATGGGGTAATCGGGTATCGGGGCTGATGGCGGCTTTGATGGGGGTTCACGGCTGGTCGGTCCCCGGTCCCGTGCCCTGGACCCTCAATGGCAGGGAATGGTGGGGGGATAGGGGATTGGTAACGTGACGCCACCTATGGTACCTGGTAACGTGGATACCAGCGCTGCAGCAGAGTGTGGTACCACTCACCACAGGTGGAGCTTTACCTTAGGGCAGCGGGGATGGATGAGGGGAGTAGTAGTGACGTCTCTGCAGACGAGGCGGTGAATTGCGGTGGGTAAGCAGGCACACACACACAGTGATCGTTGTTTCGTATCTTTTACTGGTGACAGGGTAACAGGTACAGTCCAGAGTAATAACCAGGTCCCCGGTGCAACTTTGGACTTCCACCTTAGAAAGTTATGAGGCCTCCTCTGTCTTTGTGCTCAGTGATTTGAGATGAGTCCTGCCTGTGACTGAACCCACAGCTTTTTCTCCCTCTCTGGGCTTTGCTCTAAACTGACAATGAGGTCCTTCTGCGGGGTCCCTGTTTCTCCAATGGCCCCTGGTCCTGTACTTGGTCAGTTTTAGCATCCCTTACTTGGTCTCTTCAGGGGTGAACTTCTCCTGAGTCTTCCGGGCTTTTGCTGTTGCATTAAATGCTGTCATCGGTGTCCGGATGTACTAAAGGGCTATAGTAACCGGTTCCCTTTCCTGATTCCCTGTTTCTTCCACTTGCCTCCGACCCTTTCCCTAGGGTGCGTCACAGCGGTGAGTGGTCCCTGGTCCTGGGCCGGGATCCTTCCCAGCGACCAGCTCCTCACTCCAGCTCTCTTGAGACACTCTCTTGAGATTGACTACAGGGGCTGACTAACTCCTCCCCTCAGGCCTGGATGTTTTAAAGGGGAACAGGCTTAAGGCAGCCAGGAGGGCTCCCCCTTCAGGTCTGGGGTGGAAGGTGTGTGTGGCACTCCACCATGTAGGTGCCACAAAAGGGGTACTGCACCCAGAAAAGCGGTGTAGTCACCCCACTGCAATTTATAACTATGGTAACTAGGTGGAACCCTAGAGTTGACACCCACACACTAGAATAGTAGGTGGGAGGGACCCCGGGAGGAGAGATAGTGGCCTCTAGGGGGAAGCAGTAAGCTCAGTTGGAGTTGGAGTTGGAGTAGAGATGGAGTAGGAGTTGGGAGTCAGGCAGCCAGCCTGAAGGAGCAATGAGGATCTCCTCGGCTGAGGGACCCAAGAACAGAAAATATCCCAGAGAGAAAGAAAGAGAGGGAAGTTAACTCAGTCGTGAGTTCACTCTAAGAAGGACACTGAGTAACAGAAATGTTTGCCCCGAAAGAAAGTAACCGGGTGCCAGAGCTGCAAATGTGAGTTCCTATACGGCTCACAGAGAATCCGAAGAAGGGGGATATTATAGATACGGCCCCTACTGCCAAAGAGCCCACAAGAGGGGAATCAGTCCTGCAGTCGAATCCTGCGAAGGACAAGTAAAAGGTTCACCCGACGGGTACAAGGGAGAGGAGACTAGGAAAAGCAGCAGGAGGTCTGATCATCTTTAAGAGTCAGACTTTACTGCCACTGGGAGGCAAAGGAAAGAAAGGAAAAGAAAGGCACATAAGGAGGGATCCATCTACAGCCAGACATTCCAATTGCAGCATCCGGAGTATTTGCCATTATACCATCTACTGCATTGCTGAAATGTATGACTTTGGAGAAGTTTCAGTAAAGTACCCGGTGAAGTGAAGTCCCTGCTCTGCTGTATCCTTTCCCATTATAAACTGTTCTTTTACAGCATCGCTGCCACGGCGGTCCAGTCCCGCCTGCGGGGGACTAATCCATCTAAGCCGCAATACCATCGACCACCGGAGGGCTGTGGCGGCGCTGGTGAGCATCACCAGACACTGCAGGTAGCATCAAGAAGACAACTTTGTATATAATCCCTGTAAATATATCCCCCCATTTAGTTGACCCACAGGGGCACGGCGTCGGGCAGGCCACCCGTGACATCCCAGACTGAAAACTGCCCGAGAGCTGAGTACCCGAGCCCTGGGTGCGCGTCAGTCACTATGTTGGTAAACGTCTGTAGTGCACTATATTTGTATACTGCGGAATGCCTGTCCACATTAAAATGCAATTGCACCATATTCGCATTAGGGCAGAGACACACTATGTGAGATGCATGCGAGTATCACGCATGCATCTCGCATGACTCACCCCTGTCTCTCTGAACAGGAACATGAAGCTGCTTGTGTTTCTCTGCAGCTCCATGCTCTTGTCAAAAGAGCCAGGGTGTCGGGCCAGGTGAGTCATGCGAGATGCTTGTGAAGATCTCGCATGTAGCTCACAAAAGTGTGATTAGTGTGATTAAGATCTAAATATGTTATTGTGAATGAGATCTAAGGTCAGATTCCAACAAGGCTAATTTTACACATCCGTTAAACATTAACAATGCTCGGATTGCAATACTTTACCCAACCACTAGGTCTCCTGACCTGAGATAACTGTGTCATGTAAACCAATGGGACCGTTAGCTTGGGTCAGGAGACTGAGGTTGGGTAGTGCAATCCAAGCACAGTCTGAGTATGATGGATGAATGAAACCATCCTAAGGGTGCGTTCACATCTGTGTATATAGAATCGCCTAGATTCTCAGCCAGAAAAGAAGAAAAGTGTCATGTGTCCTTCTTTTCTTGCCTATGTTATGTGAGTGCTGTGCAAGTGTGGGTTTTTTTTACATTCTGGTTGAGAAAAACGAGCATAGTCGTATGACATACAGATGCTAGGAGAGAAAAAATAATGCATGACACTCTTCTTCTTTTACTGGCTGACCCTCTAGGCGATTTTTAACCATGTAGATATGAACACCCCCTTAGGGTGTCGCCCTGCGACAATCGCCATCAAAATCACTCCCAATTGCGGCGTGTAATTAGGGAATTTGGCGGTGATGTGACGCCTCGCCACGGTCGCCTAATTTCAGTGCAGGGCTCTGAAATCAGGCGACTGTGGTGAGGTGACATATCGCCACTAAAACCCTTATTCACGCTCTCATCATCTCCCGTCTCGATTACTGCAAACTCCTGCTCACCGGCTCCCTGCTACCTCCCTTGCACCTCTCCAATCTATCCTGAACTCCGCTGCCCGCCTAATCCATCTGTTCCCCCGCTACTTCCCTGTTTCCCCCCTCTGCCAAGCCCTTCACTGGCTCCCTGCTTCCCAGAGATCCCGGTTTAAAACATTAACCATGATATACAAAGCCATACACAACCTGTCCCCTCCATACATCTCCGACATGGTCTCCCGATACCTACCCTCACAAAACCTGCGATCCTCCCAAGAGCTTCTCCTCTACTCCCCCTCATCTCCTCTTCGCACAACCGCATACAGGATTTCTCCCGTGCTTCACCCAGACTCTGGAACTCACTGCCCCAACACATCAGACATTCTCCTACCCTGGGAACCTTCAAAAGAAGCCTGAAGACCCACCTGTTCCGCCAAGCCTACCACCTGCAATAAGACCGGTCCACCACACCGCCTCACGACTGGAACTTCCCCCTCCCACTGTATCCCCACCTGCCCCTCGTAGACTGTGAGCCCTCGCGGACAGGATCTTCTCCCCTCTTGTATCTGTACGACCGAATTGTCAACATCTATTGTTACTTGTATTGTTACTATGTTACTTGTCCTTGTCTGCCCTTTTTAGCATGTAAAGCGCCATGGAATATAATGGCGCTATATAAATAAATAATATTAATAATAATACGGTATGTGACACAAACACTATATATTACACGTACACACCGAGCACACACACATAGACACACACATATATGTATACACCGGGCACACACACAGAGACACACACACATATGTATACACCGAGCACACACACATAGACACACACACATATGTATACACAGAGCGCACACACATAGACACACACACATATGTATACACCGAGCACACACACATAGACACACACACATATGTATACACCGAGCACACACACATAGACACACACACATATGTATACACCGAGCACACACACATAGACACACACACATATGTATACACCGAGCACACACACATAGACACACACATATATGTATACACCAATCACACACAAATAGACACACATCCATTCCCATCATTGTCTGTGTCACACAGCCCGGCTCCTCCAGGGAGAGTCGCTCTTTCTCACCTCTTATCCTCTGACCAGGAGATGGGGATTGTGCACACAGGACTCCTTATATTGATTATACATTACCTACAAGCTAGAGAGTCAGTAAGGAGAATGTTTCCATAGGATCATCTACTTAAATATCATCGTTAACAAAGATCTGCTATATTCTTCATATTATAAAACAAATACATTTGAAATGCGCCCCATCCTGGTGTCTTGTGTTGTTCTGGGGTCACTAGTGAAAATATTGATCTTAAAGGAGTTTTCCAGAATTCTATAAACAGGACTGATTTCTTTCAAAAACAGCACCACCCCTGTCTACAGGTTGTGTGTGATATTGCAGCTCACCTTAATCGAAGGGAATGGGCCTATGCTGTAATACCACATGCCACCTGTACACAGGGGTGGCGCTGTTTTTGAAAGAATGTAGTAAAGTTTTATTAATCCTGGACATCCCCTTTAAAGCCTTGTAAGTTCGGCTTGATAACTGTCTACAAATGTAGGAATTAAGGAGGTCCCCTAACTCTAATCACAGCCATCATGAGCATGTGAAGATTGAAGCCTGCGGGGGGCGCTCCTGCTGCTATTATATGGCAATTATAAGTATTTTATAACTTTTACTACTGAATGATTTTTCGTTGTTTGTTTTTCCCTCCACTTCTTCCAAGAGCCAGAACTTTTTTATTCTTCCTTCCACATCGCCGTACGAGGGCTTGTTTTCTGTGGGATAAGTTGTACTATTGAATGACATCATTCATTCTACCACAAAATATACTGGAGAATGAGAAAGAGATTCCAAGTGCTTTGAAATTGCAAAAAAAAAAAGTGCAATTCCACAATTTTTTTTGAGTTTTTTATTTATCATGGTAGTTATTTGGAAATAGGGAATTCATAAGTTGATTAGGTCAGAATAAGAAGATACTGAACATTTTTTTATTTCAATCATAGAAAACCCCAGAAATTTGTAAAAAAAAAAAATACTAAAAATAAAAATTTGCTTTATTCGCCATTTTCCGAGATCCATGATGTTATAATTTTTGAAGATACAGGGCTATGTGAGGCTCACTTTATGTGCCCTGAGCTGACATTTTTACTGACACCATTTTGAGTCAGATACAACATTTTGATCACATTTTATTGCATTTTACTGTAACAACGTGGTGGCCCAAAAAACATAATTCTGGTGTTTTTATTTTTTTCCCCTTACGCCATTTACTAATTGCATTAATTTACTTCATATATTGATAGCTTACATTCTTACGAACGCAGCGATACCAGATATGTGTATTATCTTTATTTGTTTACTACTATTTTCAGTTCAGCTCCTTTGGGGGCCCCCAAACAGAGTGGGGGCCCTGGGCAACTGCCCAGTGTTCCTTCCCCCAAGGCCGGCCCTGTGCATGTGGCTCTTTCAAAGACAAGTTCAGTAATATCTTCACAGTTTGCTTCTCCATTCCAGAGAAATAAGTGTTTTAATTGATATCTAAATAACTATGGTAGATCTGAAGCCTATGTCACTCCAGCTCTATTCTCCACCCAGCACTGCCTTTCCTGCTTGACTGATGGCTCCTTTGGCTGATGTCACACAGCACAGAGGCGGTGCTGGGTGGGGAATAGAGCTGAGTGATAAAGGATCTATCATAGCCAAGTTACATGCTGATTTCTCAGAAATGGAGTGCTGAACTGTCAAGGTTAAGGTAATACTGAACTTGTGTTTGAAAGAGTTACTTGTGTACGGAAATAGCCGGCGGTGATGGAGTATCTGAAAATCTTGATTATCTGGCCTGATATAAGGAATTTGCTATATTTGTATTGCACATGTGTATGATATTATTATTACCGTACTTCTACTATTATTTCCATGTTATAACATTCATAGTATAGTTTTACGGTATAATTTCCATAGTATAATATTCTAGTATATTGATATATCATTACATTATAGTAGATGGCAGGGGTTGGCTGGCAAATTTCGGCCTCAGGGCAAACACACATCAGTGGCCCATGAACAGTGAGCTTCAGGGGCAGAGCGGCCTCCCAGACCAACATGACACATGGCCGAGTGGCCCCCAAGACTGGTGCTTGATTACTGGCCTGGGGGCATCTGCCCCCCTGCCCCCAGGCCCAGCCAGCCCCTGTGACAATGTGATACATACTTGCAGCAGTTGATAGAAAAATAATTGGACCCAGTGGCGTAACTACCGCAGTCGCAGCAGTCGCGGCTGAGACCGAGCCCGCCCCTGTAGGGGGGGCCCGCGCCTCCATGCAGGGGGGCCCGTGCTTTCAGCCGTGACCGCGATCACCTGTGTCAGAGGAGGGAGGACTGGAAGTGAGTGAAGTCTCCACCACTGATTGGACCTAAAGGCCCCGTTACACAAAGCAATATCAGTAACGATATCACCACAAAGTCACAGGTTTTGTGATGTTGCGGCAACCTCGCCAGCGATATCGCTGTGTGTGACACTTAGCAGCGATCGGCCCCCCCACTGGGAGATCGCTGATCGATGATGAGTGGCCTGGATCATTTTTTGATTGGCGATCTCCCACTGGCCAGGCTGCATCGCTGTGTGTGACAGGGGCAACGATCAGCGAGCTCCCGGCAACAAAACAGATCCCAAGGACCGTCGGGTGTTGCCGCATCGCTGGGTCATCGCTGGTAAGTCTGCTTGTATGACATCTCACCGGCAACCATGTAGTGACACACCATCGATCCCGGCCAAGTCGGATCGTTGTCGGGATCTCTGGTGCGTCGCTACGTGTAATGGGGCCTTAAGAATAATGCTCAGTTTGGCACATAAGAACTAAAGTCTTCCCCAAATGGTCTCTGAAGTGAGTGCAATCGATCTCACTATGACCATAATATGTAGTTTTTAATATGTATGATCAATAAAATGTATAAAGTTTTAATTTTATCTAGCTTCCTGTGCTGAATTTTTTTTTTTGCATTTTTTCCCCCAAAAAAAAGTATCATCAAAGACAAAGCAGCTTTCATTCAAAGCAAAACAGACTAACAAGAGGCAAAAAACGCAGCGTCAGAAATGCCATGAAAACACAAGTAATCTAATTTAGAGGTAAAAAAAAGGCTGCAGAAAATCTGCCACATCAAAAACTGATTGTGGGAACATAGCTGAATGAATCAGGTGCAATGATCTCTTGCCATCAGCCATATATGTGGCGCCCTGCTCACACAGGTAACCACAGACTTGCCTACAGTACGGATGGGTTTCCACAGTGGGTACATGGACATGTACAACACCTTCCACCCCAGCACAGTAGGGGGAGCCCAACTTGCTGCCCTTATGCAAGATCCCCTATAAATACTGGTGCTGGGGGCGGAGTTAGTTAGAGTGTGCAGACGCTACAAGAACTGTGAAGACGTACTGGTGGTCGGTGCTGCGTTAGGCCCGAGCCAGTGACCCTGAACAGCCTTCGAGTAGTCCTGCAAGTCCCAAGAGTGGGGTCAGAAGGCGAGGAGAACAGAAAGAGCAAAGTGGGAACTGAGAAGCCAACACTAGGTTCACCCAAACAGCACACCGGACACCGGAGTCTGAGTCTACTGGAGAGCACCTGGCCCAATAGAGAATACCGGTCCACCATGGAGACTTCAGTCTCCCGGGCATCTGCACAGTCACTCACCAGGGAGCCAGGCACCGCGGAGAGAGGAACAGCGGCAGTCCATAGAGGGTGTCCCGACGACAGCACAGGTGGAGAGAGAGCAGAGGAGGCCAGCCAAGTTTCACACGGGACAGGGGCTTCACACACACGGGGAAAGAGACAAGGAGGCCTTATACCCAATCGCTGTGGAGACCCAGAAGTGCATCCTGAACACTCAGGAGTGCTCTGGACATCTACTTACAACTACACCAGTAAAAGGTAAAGAACAACCAGTGGTGTGTGTGTCAGTTCCTTAACAACGCCCCTGCCATCCACAGAGACTGTCCTGTTAACCAGTAGCCCGGCCAAGTCCCTGCTCCATCCCTCATCTTCATAACCAAACACCCCAGGGATCCAGCTCCAACACCTAGCTGCTTGTCCATCATCCATGAAGGCCCCACACAGCACTGGTGCAGTCACCAGATACGACAGGTGGCGTCACGATAAACTTATAAACTTTTATTCCCATTTTAATTACCCCTTTTCAGTTGACCACCAGGGCCACGGGTCTGGGCAGGCCACCAGTGACATCCCTACATCAGCAGAGGGCCCAGATACCAGAGTCCCCATACCCTGGGCTAGCCATATATACAATTAGTAGGTCCGCCTCCATCGTTCGGAATGTGTCTTTCGTAGTGTTTGGATTCACTTGTGGGTTGTCGCTGTTGCTTTTATATGCAGAATTCCCTATGAAGGCATTATTGAGTTTCTAAATAAAGAGAATTGTATGGCAATGCTCGTAAAGAACGCTGTTATATATTATTATATTATTATTATTATTATTATATTATTATTATATTGTTATATATTATAGAAATCAAAAGTTTTCAAGCTGTTTAGAAAAATAATGTCGTATGATGATATAACATTCTATTTGATTACAATTTACCTTGAATACAATTGAATAACTTATGTTTTCATATTGAATATTATTCAATGCTAGAAATGCCACAAACCAAACCAAAAAACATTTGTATCAAAACAGCATGCTACATCATTTCATTAGATATTGGTGTTTCTCCGACAGATTAAGATACCAAAAAATATGATTCTCTTCTTCATTAACAATGAAAGCGAAAGAAAGAATTCCACCAATTTCTTCACGAATCTGTTTTCGGTTTATCTGCAGTAAAGTTACTTAAAGGAGTTGTGACACGAACAATTGTATGTGTTAATTAACAGATCTTAGAATCAAAATAAGTTTCACAATTGGATGTTAAGAAAATGTTCCTGTCCCAAGATATTGTTATAAATGTGTAATGTATGTGTCTGCACATGCAGGAACAAGTGGGATATACCACAGCTCGTAGGCAGGGGAGGAAGTAAGAGAGTATACAGACATTACAGCCAGGGATCACAGAATGTAAGAGTATACAGACATTACAGCTGGGGATCACAGAATATAAGAGTATACAGACATTACAGCCGGGGATCACAGAATATAAGAGTATACAGACATTACAGCCAGGGATCACAGAATATAAGAGTATACAGACATTACAGCCGGGGATCGCAGAATATAAGAGTATACAGACATTACAGCCAGGGATCACAGAATATAAGAGTATACAGACATTACAGCTGGGGATCACAGAATATAAGAGTTTACAGATATTACAGCCAGGGATCACAGAATATAAGAGGATACAGACATTACAGCCAGGGATCACAGAATATAAGAGTATACAGACATTACAGCCGGGTATCACAGAATATAAGAGTATACAGACATTACAGCTGGGGATCACAGAATATAAGAGTATACAGACATTACAGCCGGGGATCATAGAATATAAGAGTATACAGACATTACAGTCGGGGATCACAGAATATAAGAGTATACATACATTACAGCTGGGGATCACAGAATATAAGAGTATGCAGACATTACAGTCGGGGATCACAGAATATAAGAGTATACATACATTACAGCTGGGGATCACAGAATATAAGAGTATACAGACATTACAGCCGGGGATCACAGAATATAAGAGTATGCAGACATTACAGCCGGGATCACAGAATATAAGAGTATACAGACATTACAGCTGGGATCACAGAATATAGGAGTATACAGACATTACAGCCAGGGATCACAGAATATAAGAGTATACAGATATTACAGCCGGGATCACAGAATATAAGAGTATACAGACATTACAGCCGGGGATCACAGAATATAAGAGTATACAGACATTACAGCCGGGGATCACAGAATATAAGAGTATACAGACATTACAGCCGGATCACAGAATATAAGAGTATACAGACATTACAGCCGGGGATCACAGAATATAAGAGTATACAGACATTACAGCCGGGGATCACAGAATATAAGAGTATACAGACATTACAGCCGGGGATCACAGAATATAAGAGTATACAGCCATTACAGCCGGGGATCACAGGATATAAGAGTATACAGACATTACAGCCGGGGATCACAGAATATAAGAGTATACAGACATTACAGCCGGGGATCACAGAATATAAGAGTATACAGACATTACAGCTGGGGATCACAGAATATAAGAGTATACAGACATTACAGTCAGGGATCACAGAATATAAGAGTATACAGACATTACAGCCGGGGATCACAGAATATAAGAGTATACAGACATTACAGCCAGGGATCACAGAATATAAGAGTATACAGACATTACAGCCAGGGATCACAGAATATAAGAGTATAGAGGCATTACAGCCGGGGATCACAGAATATAAGAGTATACAGACATTACAGCCGGGGATCACAGAATATAAGAGTATACAGACATTACAGCCGGGGATATACAGACATTACAGCCGGGGATCACAGAATATAAGAGTATACAGACATTATGTGAATATTTCTTGTGTTTTCTTTGCCTATGGATAATATTAAAATGTTTAATTCCATAAAATAAATAAAAATACATTTTAATATATAAAATAACGTAAACACTTGATTCATTAAAAAGATCACTCGGTGTTGTACCAAATTACAAGCACAGCCCCGCCGCACTGACACACGTAGCACTCCTACATCTTTCGTTTTTCCTGTATATGTTGTTCCCGACAAAGAGGAACGAACATGCAGTTAACACTTTGTACCTCGATAACACTTTTCTTTCGTTACACTTTAATACGACTTAAGAATTCGTGTAGAACTCAATAGAACCTGAAGTCCATCTATTACTGTGAGATCAGAGGGAGTGTGCGCTCAGGGGGGGAGTCTCCCACCGCCCCCTACTCTAAACTTTGGCATATTGTCATCAACATCTGAAGAGTGGAGAGTTGGATCCCGTTAGGCCCTCTCCACCAGGGGATTGGAATCACTCTCTGCCTGTCTATAGTGTACTTCCTCTGTAACCTTACAAGCAATGTACAACTGTAAAAACAGGCAGTAGACCAGCTATCTGTCAGGACAGCCGAGGAACTTAGCAAAGTAATAAATAGCGGCTCTGACCTCCGAGTGGCCTCTACTAGAACCAAACTATGCACATACTCCATCCTACAGTGAACGTTATTGGTCTGAGAATTCCAACATGTATCCGAAAGAAAAATGAAGGCGGATTAATGAACACACAGAGCTCATTACCCAGCGCTACATGATGTGGACCCAATAGCCGCTGAGCTCTCCAGATCCGTCCTACAGAGTCAACGCGAGAAATTTGGACCTCTTATAATACAAAAAGTTAATATGTTATTAGATGCGGAGGTATGTGCTCTCACATAAATCATGGCACTGCTAGGGTGATTGGGGATGGGCGCTTATGGCACCATTGTCTGCTCTGGATGAATGATGTGTTTTATGTGGAAGGCCCATTATCAGCTTGGCTTCTTTGATGTTCTTTTTTTTTTTTACAGAGGACCTAAAAGATAAAGACCAGGAAAAAAAATGATAAAGTTACGGGCGAGGAAAGAAAACAGCACCTTGCATGGTAATAGTCAAGGATCAGAGAAGGATTCCGCCCCGCCACACAGATTCTGTTATGTTCAAACTATAGCATGAGTTCTAAGCTTAGAAGTCTACAAAGTGGTGATGAGGAGGGGGCGCATGACTTTGCAAGAGAAAATATATCTAAAGCTGGTTTCACACCATTTTTTTACCTGCACCCTTCCCCGGATTCCCCTGGTACCCCCCAAAATTGTAAAAACTGATGCACCCACAGCGGTATTATCATTGACCCGTATTATGGATCAGTACCAATACCGGTGCATGGGGCATACGGTTTATTTCCGGCTGCGTACCTTTTTCCACCAGATACGGATAGAAATGACACACCCCTAGGGGACGTGTCATTTAGAACGGACTATTTGACATGAACAGTTCAACATCCCGGATCCTGTGGGAACCCGAATCCACCGGACCTGTGTTACATACAGGTACATTTTAAATCAACCTGTAGTGCCCTGAATCCAGGCACTTTTGGTCACGGAGACCAAAAATGCACCAAAATGTGTTTTTGTAGGGATGCGCGAGTATACTCCCTACTATTCGGTATTCGCCGAATAGTAGCGGTATTCGGGCTACTCGCTACTCTCCGAGTACTTATGAGTACTCGGGAGTAGCGAGTAGTCCTAATACGTTCGTAGTGTATCTGTAGGTACACTGCGAAAGTAGCCTAAAAGTGAATAAAAGTTGTTAACGATCGATGTCTTCTCTACCGGTCCCGTTGCAGGCGTCGGAAGGTGAGTATGTAAGTTTATTATTTTTTTAACAACTTTTAATTACTTTTAGGCTACTTTCGCAGTGTATCTATAGATACACGGCGAAAGTATTCGTACTCGCTCTACTCGCAACGAGTAGCGAGTATCGCTACCTACTCGTTGCGAGTATAGCGAGCACGAATATTAAGGTACTTTCTCATCCCTAGCTTTTTGGTTTCATTAAAAAAAACAGTGACACCTGGATCATTTGGAAACGGGAAGAACTGGATGCACCCGCAAGTTCATCCGGTCCCATTAAAAGTCAATGGGGCCAAAAACTGATACAGGTGCATCAAATTTAAGCTGGATACATACAGATAGCAAAAAATGCCAGTGGGAAACCAGCCTAACATGTAAGGAATGTATAATTTATTCAGTATATTAATATTGATTGATGAATAACATATACAGTGCCTTGAACTTTTCAACCTTTTGCCACATTTCAGGCTTCAAACATAAAGATAGAAATTAAAAATTTTTTGTGAAGAATCAAAAACAAGTGGGTCACAATCGTGAAGTGGAACCAAATTTATTGGATATTTTACACTTTTTTAACAAATAAAAAACTGAGGCGTGGGGCGTGCAATATTATTCGGCCCCTTTAGTTTCAGTACAACAAACTCATTCCAGAAGTTCAGTGAGGATCTCTGAATGATCCAATGTTGTCCTAAATGACTGGTAATGATAAATAGAATCCACCTGTGTGTAATCAAGTCTCCGTATAAATGCACCTGCTCTGTGATAGGCTCAGGGGTCTGTTTCAAGTGCAGAGAGCATCATGAAGACCAAGGAACACACCAGGCAGGTCCGAGATACTGTTGTGGCAAAGTTTAAAGCCGGATTTGGATACAAAAAGATTTCCCAAGTTTTAAACATCTCAAGGAGCCACTGTGCAAGCATCATATAGAAATGGAAGGAGTATCGGACCACTGCAAATCTACCAAGACCCGGCCGTCCCTCTAAACTTTCATCTCGAACAAGAAGAAGACTGATCAGAGATGCAGCCAAAAGACCCATGATCACTCTGGATGAACTGCAGAGATCTACAGCTGAGGTGGGAGAGTCTGTCCATAGGACAACAATCAGTCGTACACTGCACAAATCTGGCCTTTATGGAAGAGTGGCAAGAAGAAGCCATTTCTCCAAGATATCCATAAAAAGTCTAATTTGAAGTTTGCCACAAGCCGCCTGGGAGACACCAAACATGTGGAATAAGGGGCTCTGCTCAGATGAAACCAAAATCGAACTTTTTGGCCACAATGCAAAACGATATGTTTGGCGTAAAAGCAACACAGCTCATCACCCTTAAAACACCATCCCCACTGTCACACATGGTGGTGGCAGCATCATGGTTTGGGCCTGCTTTTCTTCAGCAGGGACAGGGAATATGGTTAAAATTGATGGGAAGATGGATGGAGCCAAATACAGGACCATTCTGGAAGAAAACCTGTTGGAGTCTGCAAAAGACCTGAGACTGGGACGGAGATTTATCTTCCAACAAGACAATGATCCCAAACATAAAGCAAAATCTACAATGGAATGGTCCAAAATAACCGTCTCCAGGTGTTAGAATGGCCAAGTCACATCCAGACCTGAATCCAATGGAGAATATGTGGAAAGAGCTGAAAACTGCTGTTCACAAATGCCTCCATCCAACCTCACTGAGCTCCAGCTGTTCTGCAAGGAAGAAGGAGACAAACCCCAAGAGACTGCAGCTGTAATCACAGCACAAGGGGGCGCTACAAAGTATTAACTCAAGAGGGCCGAATAATATTGCACGCCCAACTTTTCAGTTTTTTATTTGTTAAAAAAGTTTAAAATATCCAATAATTTCATTCCACTTCACGATTGTGTCCCACTTGTTGTTGATTCTTCACAAAAAAATTAGAATTTATATCTTTATGTTTGAAGCCTGAAATGTGGCAAAAGGTTGAAAAGTTCAAGGGGGCTGAATACTCCACCAATACATTGTCCATTAAAATAATTGGGCTGTCCTTGGAATGTCTGTCGAGTAGTCCTCCAGAGTAAGGCTAAATTCACATCTAGGGTGGTTTGCGTTTGCCTTGCATTGTGCTTGCATTGTATTAGCGCATTGAAACGCAGTCAAACGCAATTCAAACACATGCGCTAATGCACTGATTGTTTCCTATGGGCAAACGCAGTCAAACACAATGCCAAATGCAATTGCAAACTGCGGTTGCATTTGAATGATGCATTTGCTCTAGTGCACAGGAAAGATTGCAGGCACCATTTCCTGTGCGCTAGGGCAAACACATGTGTTCAACCGTAAATGCAGTTTGCAATTGCGTTTGGCATTGTGTTTGACTGCGTTTGCCCATAGGAAACAATCGGTGCATTAGCGCATGCAATTGAATTGCGTTTGAATTGCGTTAGCATTGAGTTTCAGTGCGCTAATGCAATGCAAGCGCAATGCAGCCAAATGCAGATAAGGGCTGATGTGAAAAGGCCCTAAGACCTTATCTTTGTACATAAGGCCGGCTTCACACCGCGGTTTGATCAGGTTCAGGGCTGTCCGATGTGATTCGGACAGCCCGGACCCAATTTGCAAACAGAACCGGAGATTTGCAGCCAGATGCCGCCGATAGCAGCCGCAGCTGCTGAAATTTCAAGATCGGGGAGCTAGCCGGGGTCCTAAATTCACAGCAGGGGACAGCCGGTGGTGCTGAAGTTTAGCAGCCGCCAGTGTCCGATTCCCGGATCCTCCCGGTTCTGGGCAATCCGGCGTCATAGACGCCCTTGTTAGGGATCACTGGATCGCCCCGGATCCGGGAGGATCCGAATTGGGCAGATTTTTTTGCCCCGGACACAAAAACGTTGCAAGCAATGTTTTTGTGTCGGGGAGGAAAATCTGAATACACCCGGATCCTCCCGGACAGATGGAAACCGGATGGTACATAGCTGCCATCCGGCTCCATCCGGCCCCATAGGGCAGCATAACAGCAAAATCCGGTCCAGGGCTGTCAGGTTTACACTGGACAGTCGAAGACCTGATCTATCAAGCCAGAATAATTTAAAATAGTTTTTCTAACTTACACTTCAGTGCTGCTTATTATTATCACTCATTTAGAGGGGGAGATTCTTGCTAGATATCTTCCTCTAAAAAAGGAAATAACGGCACCAAACATAAAAAAAGATAAGCAAGAAAAGGTTGAATTGTGGATTTGTGGTTGGTCTAAGCTGCAATACCAGTCACAGCCTGCAGGGGAGCTGTTTCTTAAAAGAAGAGCCTTTTTAAATTTAAACAAAAGCTTCTTTGTAAACCCTTTGTTCTACTGTTGTCTAATAAACCTATTTCATATTGTGTTCTCCATTTCCCGCGTCCTTTAATACACCTTCAGGTTCTGCTGAATTTGGTTGGATCAATCAAATGTCTGTTATGGGATGTAATAGAGCTGTAATATGCCCTTGTGTATATAGAGGCTTAATCACAAAGGTGTATTACAGCTGTATAAAAACAAGTTGTACGAAGATGTTACTAGAACCCCCCGACAGCTTCTGGGGGCATTAAAATGACCTCATGTACCTTTCAGTTCAAACTTTTTCTCTTGCACTCTGCATCACGCTCTACCTGAATTTACCGACTCTTCAGAACAGACAATGAAAATGGTTTATAAGGCCCCTTTCACATCAGCGGTATTTTCAAATCGCGGCAGATGTGGTGAAAAAACCGCATCTGCCGCGATTACCGCATAACCGCGACACTTGCGGCACACTTGCGGCAAGCCCCTTGCAATGTCTATGGGGCTTGCGGTAAGGGTGCGGCAGGTGCGTCAAGCAGCGGTTTTTTTCACGGCCGCACCTGCGGCAAGTGCCGAAACCGCACTTGCCGCACCTGCCGCACCCTTACCGCAAGCCCCATAGACATTGCAAGGGGCTTGCCGCAAGTGTGCCGCAAGTGTCGCGGTTATGCGGTAATCGCGGCAGATGCGGTTTTTTCACCGCATCTGCCGCGATTTGAAAATACCGCTGATGTGAAAGGGCCCTTAAGACACACAAAATAGTGTAACTTCTTATTAAAGTGAACCTGTTACGTTTAAAAATGCTACTAAACTGCAGATATGGGATTAATCTGCAGGTTAATAGTGTTTGCAGCCTGATGGGAAGCCTCCAGGAAGCAATCCGGACACCGGAGTCTGAGACTTGAGGAGAGCATCAAGCCCAGCAGAAACACCGGTTCACTGAGGAGACTCCAGTCTCCCGGACACCTGTCATGCAACCAATAGGGGAGCCAGGGACCACAAGAGAAGTCATAGCGGTAGCCCACACAGAGGTTCTCAACACTACAGAACGGGTGAGAGAAAGTCACAGAGGAGGTCAGACTTTGTTTTACACGGGTCCGGGCAGACCACCAGTGACATCCCTTTACAGTAAACGCCAGGATACCGAGTTCCCGCAGACCTCTGGGCGGGTCATATGCTGCACCCAGGATCCTTGCATCTCTCTGCAGAAGAAGACATCCACAACACAATGTCTCCGGATCGGGGACATATGACCTAACAATATATGCTGCAAGAATCAAATTTACCAAGGGTAACTGTATAAATGTGTATATTAAATCTATGGTAGAATATGGCGCATTTGATTAGATTTCAGGAAGGTCTTGGCTAACGGTCACAATTTTGGGGTAGTAAGAGGATGAAACTGAACATGAATGAAGCACCAGCCTGAATCACCCACGTAACATGATGTACTTACAGGGGATGTAAAATGTTTACTCACCGCTGTTAGAATGTCAGGATTTTGTCATGTAAAAAATATTATTAAATAAAAATTGATTTCAGTAATTTTAATGTCACCCAATTATCTGTATAAATCCACTGAAAAATAAACAAATCTTTCCAGGAGAAAAAAAAAAAAGAAGTAAAATAATAATAATAATAATAATAATAATAAAGCTTTATTTATATAGCGCCAACATATTCCGCAGGCTGTATGTATAATGTGGCTTCATAAATATGATCCCCCTTATATTACATACTTTGTGTTAAAGTATCCTTATAATTTATTACAGCATTCAGTCATTTTGGGTAGGAGTCTATCAGCATCTCATGGCCACTTTACACATCCCGATATCGGCGTCCAACTCCAACCAAAAGTCACGTGGTTCGTGCGTTGGCGCCAACATCGTTCGTGCGTTGTATGGTTTAAACGTCCAATACGATGCATGAACGATATCGGGGATCAAATGAGCCTGCTCTCCAACACCCCGATATTGGATGGACGTTGTGGCCGGATCGTGCTGTGTGAAAGCCCAACAACGATGTGAAGTACAACATCCCCTATTCTCTCCCGTGTTAAATGGTCGTTCCTGGGTCGGCCGTACAAGGGGACGTACACATCGCAGTGGCGTTGCCTGCCGATATCGCGCTGTGTAACATCTCCTATGAGATCTTTGAATTCTGCGCAGAAAACGTGCGCTCCCGCGGCATTGTATCCAATATCGGACCGACTTTGGGACATGTAAAGTGGCCATCACATCTATCATTGATAATCATTAACCACTATGGCTGGTTTCACACTGCAGTATCTCCAAAACTCAGAACAGGTGTCAATCTTTCAATTATACTTTTTCCATGCAAGTTCCTATCCTGGTTTTGGCACACAAACCGGATGGAACCTGATCAGGGAAAAAACTGCAGTGTGAAACCAGCCTATGCAGTAACACTCCAAATCTATCAGAATATGGGTAGGGTCACATTGAAAACATAAATTGCATTCACCGCATCCGGATCCGGATGCGGTGAATGCAATGCCGGTCGCACACAGTTTTTTTTCAAAAATGTGTGGTGAATACCGCACTGCGGTAACCGGATGGCTCAGGATGTGTAATCCTGAGCCATCCGGTAACTGCAGAGTTTGCGGATCCCGGCTATTGCCGGGATCAGCAAACTTAATAAAGAGTTGAATAGCTGAGCTAAATGACTGTTTGAGGTCTGTAGGGGGGCTTAGACCCCCCTACAGACCGGCCGCCCACTTCTATAGTGTTCTTCTACAATTTCTCACTGTGCACGGGCTCCTCGGAGCCCGTGCATGTCACCCAAAGTTGCCCCTACCCCCCCGTATCACTATAGAGGGGTGCATACACCCCTCTATTACAATTATGCTTTAATTATGTGATATATACAATGAATTATCCAAATCACAAAGTAAGTATATATTTACATGTGTCCGGAGGCAGAGTGAAGGGATTTCCATGGGCGGGGCTGTGTGCAGTAGCCTCCGCCCGCTCCTTCTTGATGGCCGCCCCCTCTGGCCGTAATCCAGTCTTGTGAGGGCGGGCACGTCGTTAAAGGGGCGTGGCTAACTAAGTGCCGCGGTTAGCCACGCCCCTTTAACGACGTGCCCGCCCTCACAAGACTGGATTATGGCCAGAGGGGGCGGCCATCAAGAAGGAGCGGGCGGAGGCTACTGCACACAGCCCCGCCCATGGAAATCCCTTCACTCTGCCTCCGGACACATGTAAATATATACTTACTTTGCGATTTGGATAATTCATTGTATATATCACATAATTAAAGCATAATTGTAATAGAGGGGTGTATGCACCCCTCTATAGTGATACGGGGGGGTAGGGGCAACTTTGGGTGACATGCACGGGCTCCGAGGAGCCCGTGCACAGTGAGAAATTGTAGAAGAACACTATAGAAGTGGGCGGCCGGTCTGTAGGGGGGTCTAAGCCCCCCTACAGACCTCAAACAGTCATTTAGCTCAGCTATTCAACTCTTTATTAAGTTTGCTGATCCCGGCAACAGCCGGGATCCGCAAACTCTGCAGTTACCGGATGGCTCAGGATTACACATCCTGAGCCATCCGGTTACCGCAGTGCGGTCCCTGGAAACGCTGCGAAAACTGCTGCCTGCATGATTTTTAACGCAGGCAGCAGTGCCGGATCCGGCCACCGGATGGCTTGTGAAGCCATCCGGTGTTTTGCATTGGCTCCTATGAGGAGCGTTTCCTGGTCCGGTTTTGAGCTTTTTGAAAGCTCAAAACCGGATCAGGATTTTGTAAAAAAAACGGAAATGTGACCCTAGCCTATGAGGGAATCTCCTGTGCACAGTGCCCTCTTCAGGTCAAACCACAGATTAAGGTCTCCTTGGGCTCTGACTTAGTTATTCCAAATTTTGATCTTCTGGCGAAACCATTCTTTTGTTGATATGAAGGTGTGCTTAGGATCATTGTAGTGCTTAAAGGTAAAATTCCTCTACATCTTCAGCTTTAGCAGAAGTCTGAAGGATTTTTTTCAACAATGGACTAGTTGGAACTGTTTATAATTCCCTCCACCTTGACTAAAGCCCAAATTCCAATTGTCAAAAAACAGCCTAATGCTGAAATGTTGGCTCCAACATGCTTTACTGTGGGTATGGTGTTCTTTTGGTGATTTACCAAAATACATTCAGAATTATGGACTAAAAGTTCATCTTTGGCCTCATTAGACAATAACATGTTTTACAACATGCTTTTGGTAGACTTGGTGTAGGTTTAGGCAAAACATAGCCAAGCTTATTTATATTTATTTTTTGTAAGAAAAGGTTTTTGTCCTTCATCCTAACCCACAGGCCAGAAATATGAAAAATGTAGGAGATTGTACTCACATGCAGTACGAAACCAGTACTTGTCAGATATTCCTGCAGCTCCTTTAATGTTGCAGTAGGCTTTTTTGCAGACTCCTGGACCAATTGTCTTTTCA
This sequence comes from Allobates femoralis, assembly GCA_033576535.1. Lineage (NCBI taxonomy): Eukaryota > Metazoa > Chordata > Amphibia > Anura > Aromobatidae > Allobates > Allobates femoralis. The sequence continues at coordinate 21,852,809 of JARQOC010000010.1, forward strand.
TTCATTCTTGAAGAACATTCCGTTCTCTGTAATATCACTGTTCCAAATTTAAGCCAGCTCTTGAGATGGTAGTCTTCACAGTGACTCATGGTATATCTTATGACATATAACTTTTTTGTACTCTTCTCCACACAAATAACTTTCAACACTGAGATCCCTTTGCTGTGTGGTAAGCTGCTTTACAGACCATGGGCTTTTGCTGCAGCTAAGATGTCAGGAAAATCCTACTAAAACAGCTAAACTTTATGAGGGGTTAATCAGAATCATGAAAAATGTGTAATTTTTTCTACTTAACATGAGTGTAAATGTAATTGGATAATACTGAACACAACCGCATCCCCACTTATAAGTGGCATTTTAACAGGGGTGTGTAGACTTTTCATATTCACTATATTTACCAAGAACATTTTTTTTTTTGTTTTAAAGGACAGAGGAAGCCTAAAAACATTAAATGACACAGTCAGTCTGATGGCTTACAGTGGCAGACAAGGACCAAACAAAGACCACTAGATCTGTCAGTAGCCAATGGCACTGCCTAAATATTTACTGGTTAGCATGAAATTCACTGTCAAAAATGCTTTGGAACACCTGATATATGTAAAGGCCGGGTTACACGCTATGATGTCCCAGCGATCCGACCAACGATCGGGATCGCTGGGACACCGCTATATGATCGCTGGTGAGCTGTCATACAGGCAGACTCACCTGCGACCAGTCAGAATGTTGGTAACCAGGGTACACATCGGGTAACTAAGCAGAGCGCTGCGCTTAGTTACCCGATGTTTACTCTGGTTACCATGTCCCAGCGTGTGATCGTTGGTCTCCCACTGTCATACATGCCAATGCAGACCAACAACGTAAAATGGTCCTGGCCATTTACCAATGATCAGCGATCAGCTCGCTGATCGCTAGTCGCTGCTACATGTCACATGCAGTGGCATTGCTACGAGGTCGCCGCAACGTCACAAAACCAGTGACGTTGCAACAATATCATTAGCGATATCGTTGCGTGTAACGGGCCCTTTAGTTAAAGGGGTTTTCTGATACTTTAGATTGATGGCTTATCCTTGAAATAGGTGGTCAGATTGTTGGGGGTGCAACACTCACCACCATCAGCACGGAGGTTTGTTCCAAACATCTTGGAGAATTAACCACAGATCTTCTGTGGATGAACGGTGTGTGCACAAAATGTCTGCCATGAACCTGCCTGATGAAATGCTAAAAAAAACACTACAAAGAATGAGCACAATGCAGAATGAACAACTTCTTAGTATGTGCATATGTTCCATCCATATGCTCCTCCAGTCTATTCTGCCATCTTGTGACCACAGCGCCGGACTGACCAGAAGTCAAACGTAACACTCATAAGCTATAAATGTAAGTCTGTAAGGGCCTCGTTCTGGCTCTCATAGACGGATCTCCGTCTCGGTCAGCAAACACTGGTCACAAACAGCAGAAGACGACTGGAGCAGCACTGGGAACAACAAAAAAAGAGAAGGTGGTTGGTAAGTCTATTACTGTATTAGTGATACCAATCCAGCGCTGAAATTAAATCCAGCTGGGAAATATGCAAATTGTCACTTAAGTGAGGAAGTGGAAAACTCTAATGCCACCCAATAAGGGAAATGAGTCGGCCAGAGTGGGGTACTCGGATACCGGGATGCGTGGGTGGCTGTAACAGGGATCACAGGTGGTTGATTTCCCGGTTGAAAGGTGATGATGGAGGATGGGGGAAATATTGTCGTGACACTACCTGTGGACCCGTGGATCCAGGTAATGTTGATACCATCGCTGCAGGGCGGCCGCTGAGGTGATGTGATGCAGTTTGGGTGTTATAGCTCCCCACAGGTGGAGCTATACCTCAGGGCAGCGGGGATGGATGAGGGGAGTTGTTGTTCTCACCCCTCTGATGATGCTGAGACCCTCTGGGCACCAGCGTGAAGGAGGACAGACACCGAATCAACTCCAAATGTCACTTTACTGGTATCGGCAGATGTTATAGTACACAGTTACAGTCTGGTTCAATGGAGACGTAGCCACAGATTTCAGGTTGCCTTATAGAGTCTGTCGGTGTACCTTCCATTGATGGCTTTTGGGGCCCCAGTCTTTCCTTACACACTGTCCTTGATCACCTTTGCAGAGCTCCTCGCCAGTCCCCTGGTCTGATACTGGTAGACACGGCTTGTTCCTTACCGGTACGGACGGGAGCAACAACAAACAAATCCTTCCGCCATCGGAATTTGGCCCGTTATCTAGAGTGTCCTGGACTTGTTTTGGAACTGAGGTGGAGGTACCTCTTTGTGGCACTACAGCTCCCTTATTCCGGTCCCAAAGTCGTACGGTTCGCAGTGAGGGATAGACCGCTCACTGCCTTGGCTCCGGTATGCCGGTTGCTGTCCCCAGACGTTTCCAGCCAGCTCCAACTGGTTCTGGATCGTCTCCTTCTGTCCTGGGTCACCCTTCTAAAGAGAGGTGCCCTCCTGTCAGAGGTGCTGTCAGGCGCGTCCTCTCTGGCTGCCTTCCCAGCACTGTCTGACTAAATTCTCTCTCAAGTCTCCTGCTCTAACCTAGGCTCCACCCACTTTGGGACCTACTGAATAACCAGTCCCCTACTCTAAGGTAATAAAAAGAAGGAAAAATAGTATGGAAGTGAGCGCTAGAAAAGACCAGGGAACTGAAAATTAAGAGAATTACCTCTAGGTTTATTAAAAAGTGGGTAAAGCGAGCCCTCAGCCACAACGCGTTTCGACAAACGTCTTTCTCAAGTGGATGTGGTAAGAGAGCTGCTGGAGGAGAGACCTTGTTGAACATGCAATAGAGCTGTCTCCCTTGGGATTAAGTGTCCAGGCCCGGTGGACACGGTCGCCCTGACCTCGGAGCCTTATCGCACGGAGCCAAGTGGAAGGCCGCTTCAAGAACAACCGACTGATTTTACACTCACCCTGTATTCCATTCCCTGTTGTGCGGTGCACAACAGTTCCAGGTGAGTGTATCCCTGATTAACCCTTATTCTACGTGTGGGATCAGTGTGGCGCAACCTTTTGTTTTTTCCTTCCCTACTCTAAGGTGGCCTAGTGTTGTGTGTTGAGGACTGACTCTATAAAGGAGAACCCCAAACCCATGACTACGGAGGCACTACACCTGCTGTTTGGGGTGCAGTACCTCCCTGTGGCGCCACAGTAGCAATCCTTAAAGTAATAATTGACTTTTTAACAAGCCTTTTAATATGAATTAGGATGTGTGCCAGATCAGAACCCCAAACTGCAGACGCTGCGTTTCACTGAAGTTACAATTTGCATATTTCCCAGAGAACCATTGCGACTATAAGACTCCTCCTTATCAGCTTATCTCTCTCCTTATGGCGGCAGGCAGATTCCTCTCCATAAGGTAGAAAGCTAGTTCCCAAGAACAATATAGTTACTGACAACCAGCATGGATTCAGGAAAATCAAATGGTGTCTAACCAATATACTGGGTTTCTATGAGGAGGTAAGTGCAAATCATGATGCTAGACATGCGGCCAGAGGCGTAATGATCACGGTAACAAAGGGTGTGACTGCAACTTAGCCCATGGTGAGCGGGCCTTTGAATGCCAGCATCTCTTCTTGGTGTGTATGTCTCTCATGATTGCCAGCAGCGTGTTTTGCAATGCAGGGACATGGCGGGTCTCTGCATCGCAATACACGCTGATGGCCAACCATGGGAGACATATATACCAAGAGGAGACCCATGTTGGGGACATATATACCAGGATGGTGGACATTTATACCAAGAAGTGACCCAGTATGGGGGACATATATATGATGATGGAGGACATAAATACCAGGAAGGAGCGCAGAATGAGGGACATATATACCAGGATTGAGGACATAAATACCAGGAAGGAGCCCAGAATGAGGGACATATATACCAGGATTGAGGACATAAATACCAGGAAGGAGCCCAGAATGAGGGACATATATACCAGGATTGAGGACATATATACCTGGAAGGAGCCCAGAATGAGGGACATATAGTGGGTAAAATAAATATTTGATACAAAGCCAATTTTGCAAGTTTTCCATACAAAGGATGAAGAGGTCTGTAATTTTAATCTTAGGCACACTTCAACTGTGAGAGACAGAACTTAAAATAATCCAGAAAATCACATTGTATGATTTTGCCATAATTAATTTGCATTTTATTGCATGAAATAAGTATTTGATTCAATAGAAAAATAGAACTTAGTGTTAGATACAGAAATCTTTGTTTGCAATTACAGAGGTCAGGAATTTTCCTGTAGTTCTTGACCAAGTTTGCACACACTGCAGCAGGGATTTTGGCCCATTCCTGCATACAGATCTTCTCTAGATCTTTAAGGTTTCGGGGCAGTCGCTGGGCAACATTACGTTTCAGCTCCCTACAAAGATTTTATTTATTTATTTTTATTTATTTATAGAGCACCATTGATTCCATGAGAAGGGGATACATACAAAACTCAAACCAAAAATACAATGAACAAACTAACAGTGATAGACTGGTGCCGAGGGGAGAGGACCCTGCCCTTGCGAGCTTACAGTCTACGGGATAATGGGGCGGGAGACAGTAGGTTGTTTTTCTTTTTTTTTATTGCAGCTACGAGACACCCGGCGGAGTGCGGGGAACTCCATGTCCCTGAGACCCGACAACCGGTAAGGAGAAGGACAAAGCCATCGTACTAGGGTTAGCGACCCAGAGTGTGGGATGACTCACTGTAGAGCTTGTGACGGCCGGACTGAACCTGTATGCAAGAGGACAGAAAGAACCAGAGGGCCTGAGATGTACACTGAGGGGAGTGACGCAGAGGAACCATCCCAGCTGCAGTTAGTGCCTGAGACTGTGGCCGTTATGTGGCCCTGTCCACGGCCAGTGTAAAATAAAAACTGTTAAGAACTGTGACCAATGACTGAGGTGTTATGCGGTAACGGAGTAATGTACCCGTTCATCTCAAGATCTGTGTGTGACTGTTATTCCAAGATTGTTTAAACCGGGCTCGCCTGCGGAGCCGCATACTGACTGCGTGAGCTGCTGCACAGGAAGCAGCGGGTGCCTGCTGAGAGGTACCCTTATCCCTGCGAGTGCTGGCTGGAGGAGCTGTGGAGAGAAGATATGTGCAGCATCCCGGGCACGGAGTATCCCTATAACTGCCTGGGGACCAAGACCTACCCGTGCTCATAATGTACTAATGGGTTACATGTAGATCCCCATTACTAATCTTCAAGAATTGCTGTGCCCTCCATACCCCTTTCTTCTAAATGGTTTATGCAGATTACTTTGAATACTATTATTTATTATACCAACGGCTGCACCGTGCGCTACAAGCATTTTTTACATCTCTATTTCCTTCCAGAATGTAACTTTACGAGCTGGGCTCTCATTCTTCTTGGTAATGATGAATTATACGTTATTCCATAATGTCTTATTCTGTCTGTACATGAGCCGTTTAATTGGCAAAGTTCTGCATGATATGTTGAAACTATAGAAATAAAATTATTATTATTATTATTTATTATTATTATTTTTGTTGAATCCCGCAAGTGATTACATTTATACATGTCACCTGGGGGGGGGTTGTTTTTTCCTCCACTGTATGTGCTGCAAAAAATACACTAGATAGATGGTTTTCTATTCCCACCTTAGAGCAGAGTCAGAACGTTGAGCGGTTATTTGTGGCTCTTTCTATTATTTCACCGTAAATCTTTTAAATTCTGGAACTAATTACACTGAGGATATGTCTCAATTTGTTCTGCATTAATGCCACAGCCGGGGCTGCAACCAAAGATGATTCTCAGCTTCATGAAGTTGATGAACTGAGACTTGCACGGGGCTAAATAACCATCTGGAATTTCAGTCTGAGGTTACAGGGAAAAGCCCCTGACCCCACATTCAACTTTTCTAAGAGAAAAACCAGTACAGGACATATACAGCGCACCTGTAAGAAAAGGAAGTCAGAACATTCTAGGAATAATTATAATTATAATTATTATTCACTCTATCATTCAGTGTACTGGAAACCAAGGAAAAACCTCGTAGCGATGTTGCTACATTTGACATCCTGCAACGATCAGTGATCAGCGCATTGCGGAATGGTTTCGATCGTTGGTCTCCCGCTGGGCGGCCGGCATCGGCGTGTGTGACAGTGGGAGAACAACGATCAACAACCTTCCGGCCGATGCCCAGCGCCGCACAGTACACGCTGGGACATGGTAACCAGGGTAACTAAGTGCAGCGCTATGCTTAGTTACCCGATGTGTACCCTGGTTACCAGCATTCTCGCTGGTCGCTGGTGAGTCTGCCTGTTAGACAGCGATGTCCCAATGATCCCAATCATTGGTCGGATAGCTGGGACATCGCAGCGTGTAATCCAGCCTTAAGTTATATTTATTGCCTCAATTTAAACTATTTTCTCATATGGCTTCATTAAAAATTCCCCACCTTTCCCAGACTACACTATCTGTTATTGGATTTTTTTTTCCCTATTTCCTGCCTGATGATGTCCCATTGTATGCTGAGATACTCAAACAAAGCATCATCAGCGTGCAGAGGCTGCAGTCACTAACAGCCTCCACCCCCTCCCTGAAACGAAGAGTCATCAGTGACGCTTGATGCCTATAAAGTACAAATAAAAGACCGAGCATGGAGTGCTCCCTCTCTCATCTTTCTCCCCATTGTGCCTGCACTCTGATGTCTGAGTACAACGAAGTGTGATGACATCACTACTATGCACCGCTGCACTGAGATGTGCAGAGTGCGGACACAGTGGGGAAGACCGGAGCAGCGGAGGAACTCAGTAGAGGTAAGTATTTATTTAATGAAACAGAGAGTACACAGTGGCCAGAGGGCTGTGGGGTACAATATATTTATGGCCATAGGTGACGGCTCCTCTTTAAGCCTTTAATAGGAACTGTCACCAAGTTTCACATTATAAATTGTAGAGGTCCATGTCGCCAACATAAGTGTATGGCATCCAATGTGTGAGCATCGAATGCTCTATGCTAATGACACTCAATTTAGATCCTGTGTGAGCCAAATGTCAGGCAACGGTGATCTGGTCCTGGAATCGAATCACAGGTGTGGAGGGGAGGGAGAGTTTAATCTCTCCATCTCCTCCATTGTCGGTCTTGGCATATATTACACTGCACTCGGGTGACACCAGAGTTCAGTGCGATGTTTCACTCACATCCATAGACTTGTATTGGTGTGTGTGATCTAAGACTCGCAGAGAATCGCATCATTCGGCCATTTGGGCATGAGAAAAGGCTCACAGATGGACACTGCCTCATTGTTTAACAATGGTGCGAGTGCAATCTGAGGTTTTATTGGATTGCACTCATCCGTCGTAAGCGCAAGCGGAACTGGGAACTAATACTGCAACACTGCAGTACATAGAACAAGTGCTCAAACTATCTACCGGTAAATGGTAATTTTCACTATATATTGCAATTTTATAGTATTTAGGTATATAAGTAGGTAATCAATTTACCCAAAACAAAGTGAAAAAAAAATTACAGAAATAAATAAAACTAAAAGCAAATGCAAATTGCAGTTCACCTTGTGGCACACTCAATGTCCGCCTGGAGCTCGGGCACCGGCCCCGCCTTGGTCCAACATGAAAACCAAATGAAGGATTTGAATCACACAGGAATGGATTTTTTTCTTTTTTTCTTTTTCAATAAAATTGATGCATACAAGAGAAAAATGTATATGGTCAGATTGTTATACAGAGACTTAAAACCAGTGTTCTAATTTGTTTGTAAGAATATAAGTCTCTGTATAACAATCAGACCATTGCTTAATGCAATCAAAACGCGTCAACTCAGGTCACGCTAACCATGTAAAGGTATCTCCTGTATGCACCAATTTTATTGAAAAATAAAAAAGAAAAAAATCTATTCCTGTGTGAGACGGATTCTAACTTTTAATTTAGAAAAACAAAAGCACAAAACAAAAATTGGTCGCGGCAGGAATGGGCTAAAGCAAAGATGCACAGATATTCATCATACCTCCCACTGTGAGCGGGGTGACGTCACAGTCTTAGGCTGGCTTCACACCACGGCGCAGTGTAAACCAGACAGCCCCGGACCGTTTTTTGGCCCCATAGTAGCCTATGGGGCTGGATGGAGCCAGATGGCAGCTCTCTGCCATCCGGTTTCATCACTGCAGTGGAATCCAGGAGAATTCGGTTTATTCTTTCCGGGCACAAAAAAGTTGCTTGCTGCATTTTTGTGTCCGGGGAGAAGAATCTCCCCAATTTGCCGGATCCCGGATTCGCCCGGATTCTCCCAGATCCGGGGCAATCCGGCGCTCCCTAACATGGGAGCCTATGGGGCTGGATTTCTCCAGTCCGGGAGGATCCGGGAACCAGACACTGGCGGCTGTACGCCGCAGTTGTTTCAGGACCGCGGCTAGCTCCCTGCCATCATTAGCAGCTGCAGCTGCGCCCGGCTGCACACAGGACCAGAGGGCACATTTGGCCCTCCGGTTCTGGGTGCTGATCCGGTCTGGGGCTGTCAGGTTCATTCCTGACAGCCCTGGACCGGATCACACCGTGGTGTGAAGCCAGCCTAAGTAGCTCTGAACTCAGGTGAACATTCCCACAGGAATGATGCAGGAAAGGTCACCTGAGTTCAGAGCTGTAGCTGAACTCAAGTAACCTACACTGTGACATCACCCTTGATCACAGTGGGAGCAAAAAATCAGTCTGTTTCAGCCATGATCGGACATCACAGATGATCGTGGAGGGATTATGTGGGAGTAATAAAGATGGGCATGAGGCTTGTGTTTGTGTTCTTTTTCCAAATAAATGTTTTTTCTCTGTGTGGTTTATTATTTACTATTTACTTATAGATTCCTAACAGCCGGGTCTAACATTGGCCCAACCTTGGAATACAAAGATGGCATTAACCCCCTTATTACTCAATTTGCCATTGGCACCAAGGCAACTGGAAGAGTCGGATACATCACCAGAAAATGACACTTCTATGAATGCATAATTCTCTGGGGTGGCTGCAGGCTGCAATTCACTGCATTGGGTGGCCCAGAAAGCTTGGACCTCCCCATGCTGAGGATTCCAGTCCCTATCTATCTAGTTACATCTGGCTGGAAACCAAAAATACATCGAAGTTCCACTTTTTTATTATTTCAAGTAATAATTAAAAAAAGGGCTCCCTATATTTTAGTTTTGTTTTTACAGACGAATGTTATTAAAATTCTGCAAATTGCTTGTGGAGTCATAGTGCTCTTCAGACTTTTAGATGAATACATTGAGTGGTTTAAAGAGGACTTGACCCCCCCCCCATGGATGTGAATCTAAGTGAAGCACTGAATGCAGCATTTATGCTGCATTCAGTCAAGGGGTCCCTCATGTGTTTGTGAAGCTTGTACCCCGAGATATAAGCTTTGTATAGTTAGAAGCCATGGAGGCTGGCCCTGGTGCTTGGAGACACCTCGCTCCACGGCTGCATTCGTCGCCCCCTGCGTCTCTGTGCCGCCTTGTTCACAGCCGTTGCCGCCTCCCTACTGCCAGTCAATTCTTCCTCCTCTGTGCCTGCGCCTCCTTGTGAGGCTTGACGCAGGCGCAGAGCGAGGCATTGCTTCTTGCGGTCCCGGCCGACTGTTACACCTCATGCTGTGAATTATTCTCATTTCCACGCCCTGCTCTGTGTATACAGCATAACACAGAGCAGGGCGGGGAAATGAGAATATATGACAGCATGAGGCGGGACAGGCTCCGCGCCTGCGTCAAGCCTCACAAGGAGGCGCAGGCGCAGAGGATGAAGAATTGACTGGCAGGAGGGAGGCGGCACAGAGACGCAATAAGCGTCAAATGCAGTCGTGGAGCGAGGTGGCTCCAAGCACCAGGGCCAGCCTCCATGGCTTCTAACTGTAAGTTTTACAAAGCTTGTAACTCGGGGTACAAGCTTCACAAACACATAAGGGACCCCTTAACTGAATGCAGCATGCATACAGTACTGCACTTAGATTCACATCCATGGGGAGGGGGTGACAGGTCCTCTTTAGGGAGGGGGTGACAGGTCCTCTTTAGGTTTTCCAAGTGGAGTCACATTTGGAGGGTTCCTTCTTTCCAATGGGCTTTGCTAATTTGAAGTTGTGACCGCAATCTATTTTAGCTACATTTTTTAACAAATTGTGGGGTCCATTTTTAGTTATTTTTAATTTATGAAAATGAAACTATGATGTTAAAACATTTTAGTGACGAAAATGTATTTTTGTAATGTTTTAACTCTATTTGTGTTAAATGCTGAAATATCGGAAAGTTTCACAAACTTCCTAAGTGCATTATCAATGTGAATTTTAGAATGGTTTCGGTGTTCTCTAATATATAGGATGCTCAAAGCCACTTTAAAAGGGAATTTGTCTCTAAAAAATATGTTTTCTACATTTTCATGAAAATATGATAAATTACTGCTGAATCTTTAAACCTTTTAACATCCTAAATAAATAAAAGGACATCGGAAAAATAATGTCAACATGAAGGAGCCGTATGGTAAGTGTTAGTTCTTTGCTATTGTGTGCAGTATGACTACCCACTTTAGGGGCATGAAAATGAAAAATTTGCTAATTTTTCAACATTTCAGATATATTCATAAATAGACATAAAACATAGCGAAAATTTATGAAGTGCATAAAGTGCAATCTGTGATGAGAAAACAAACTAATATCCGGTTTACAGAGAGTCCTCAGGGTTTGATACCTTTTAATGGCTAACTGAAAAAATGGCAAGCATAGCAAGCTTTCAGGACACTATGGATTCTTCATATTAATGACACAAATTCTGAAGACACACACATATATACATATACAGGGTAGGATGATGCAGTGAATATGACAGGTGACGTAAAGCAGAAAATAGTAGTCAGCCTTGGGAGGGGAGAGGAGTTGGGAGGGGTAAAGTCAGAGTTCCGAGATAAGGGGCACAGATTGTTTTATTGCTCTTTGATTAGGGGTTGGTCGAGACCTGAAAATTCCTCAATAAATGTAGAAAGACATAAACTGAGGACTCTCATATTCCAATATTTTTTTCGAAAGACATAAAGACATGGAAAGACATGAAGACATAAAGACATGAAGACATAAGGACATAGTTTACGGAGAAGAATTCCAAAGTTAATACATCAATTGACACTTTTCAGATTTGAAAAATGGGGCTTTGGTTTAGGAAAGTCAAATCTAACTGTGGTGGGAAGGGGTTAATTCTAAGTCATAGGGTGTTTTCACATCTATGCGCTCCATGCGCTAGGCTGCACTACCTGGCCTGCGCCAGCGCAAATGCAAGTGCAGGGGCATTTAGGGCCTATGGCAGCCTAGCACATGGAGCACATAGATGCCCTCAATAGCGTTCAGCTGCGCTCGGTGCCCCCATTATCTCCTATGGCCGAGCACAGCAGAGCGCGCGCTTTGTAAACTCAGAAGCGCAAGTGAAAGTGGCAGAGCGCACGGCGCATGCGGCTGGTCAGACGCACCTGGAAACGCCCTATTGGGGCGTTTCCGGTAGCATCTGACCAGGCGCGTGCGCCGTGCGCTCTGCCAATTTCACTTGCACTTCTGAGTATGCAGAGCGCGCGCTCAGCTGTGCTCGGCCATAGGCTATAATGGGGGCACCGAGCGCAGCTGAGCGCACAGGGACCACAAGTAAGCATTTACACAAGCTGTAAATGCGGCCCCACAGTGCCCCAAATCACCTCTGTGCCTGCACCTGCGCCAGCGCGACCAGGCTGGCGCAGGTGATGTGGCCAGGCGCAGAGGTGTGAAACAGGCTTTAAACTTAGTTTAAAGTTTTTTTTCATCATTTTGTTTTAAACGACTGCTTTTATGTTGTTATTTAAATGAGACACATTCACGTATTTCTGAAAATATAATTTTTTTTTTAAAGGGCCAGTAATATTGACCACATCTGCATTTTGCTCACAATTTTGTGTTATCTTTTTTTTATACTTTTCGTCTCTTTTTAAATACAAAAGTAAAAACCATAGTCAAGTCAACTGAAAACAACTTTTTTTTCTGAGCAGTAATAAATAGGGTATATGTGAAAGATATGTTAGGAAATGTGAAAGTATCCTCACAATTGAGTTATGGCTTGGAATTTGACTTCTAAGGCGATGATATATGTACATACGTGAGATCCCGCTGATATCATTTGTCATGTTCAACTTTAGTTCCATATATTATTTATCACAAAATGCATTTTGTATCTCTCTGAAAACTGCCATCTGTGTAGAATTATAGCATTTCTCTATTCTAAAAACATTATCATTAATCAAGAGGCATTCTCTCCTTTGGACCACATAAAGCGCAGTAGGTGATTTCTGATGTAAATTTGGATCCTTCTCATCCCCCCCTCCCACCCACAAATCCCAGAGATTTATATCATTCAAATTGTCTGCAGTTTCTGTCCTCTTTTCCTTGGCTGCAGGTCGGGTGTGTAAGAGGCTCCAAAATTTAAGGAAAAAAGACTAATAAAAAGGAAAAATATCAGATTTTTTTTTTGTCTTTAAATCATATGGATTTTTATATTCACATTTGGATATCAACAACTAATTATAGAACAATGTAAATATTATGTCCACATTTATTTTATCATGGTAATACATCTAAATTGAAAAATGAAGCATAGTTTGCAATAGTTCATAAACAGAGTCTGGCGGGCCCCGATTCGAAGATTAGACCTGGGCCCTTCCCCCCATATGTTGATGAAATGTATGCACCTCATGTAACATTCTAAATCCTTTAAAGACTCACAAATTGACCCCTCTCCCCCTTCATTATGTATTAATGTCCCTCATCCTGCTGTATATGGTCCTCCTCCTGGAATATAGCCCTTATTGTAGTATATATGTCCCCCATCCTGGTTTATATGGTCCACCTCCTCCCGTCACCATAGTCCTCCAATTATTATAATGCATCCCCATATTCCTCCATATATTACAATGTATCCCATAGTTTTCTATGTTTTATAATGCATCCCATAAACCTCCATTCATAAGGTAACCCCATAGTCATTCAATTATTATAATGAACCCCCATTATCCTCCATATAATATAATGCAGCCTCACATCCCTCCATATATCATAATGCAGCCTCATAGCCCTCCTTATAGCATAATACAGCCTCATATCCTCTCCATATAGTATAATACAGTCTAATGGCCAGTATAATGCAGCCTCTCCATATAGTATAGTACAGCCTCATTGCCCTCCATATAGCATAATACAGCCTCATAGCCATCCATATAGTGCAGCCTCAAAACTCTCCATATAGTGCAGCCTCAATACTCTCCATATAGTATAATACAGCCTTAAAACTCTCCATATAGTGCAGCCTCTAAATTCTCCATATGATGCAGCCTCAAAACCTACCATATAGCCATATAGTAAAGCCTCAAAACTCTCCATATAGTGTAGCCTTATATATACAGCCTCATATCTCTCCATATAGCACAGTATTATATATGCAGCCTTATATCTCCTATTTAGTGCATTATATATATAGCCTTAGATCTCTCCATATAGTGCAGTACTATACTATATATGCAGCCTTATATCTTTCCAGATAGTGCAGCCTTATTATGTGCAGCCTCATATCTCTCCATATAGTGCAGTATTATATATGCAGCCTTATATCTCTCCATACAGTGCAGTATTATACTGTATATGCAGCCTAATATCTCTCCATATAGTGCAGTATTATACTGTATATGCAGCCTTATATCTCTCCATATAGTGCAGTATTATATATGCAGCCTTATATCTCTCCATACAGTGCAGTATTATACTGTATATGCAGCCTTAGATCTCTCCATATAGTGCAGTATTATATATGCAGCGTTATATCTCTCCATACAGTGCAGTATTATACTGTATGTGCAGCCTTATATCTTTCCATATAGTGCAGCCTTATTATGTGCAGCCCCATATCTCTCCATATAGTGCAGTATTATATTTGCAGCCCCCTCCCATAATTCTCTGGTCATAGTGCACTCACTTATTAAAAAAAAAAAACTGTCCTTACAGTCTGGTGACTGTACCCGTAGAAGCACGACTGACGGTGCGAAACGGTCGTAGTATAGGCTGCTCCCCCGTCCTCCCTCCCGCACCCTCCACTATGTAAGACCCCCCCACAAAGAAGAATAAAGGCTGCAAAAAGAATCCTGTGTGCGGCTCCTACTTGATATTGAAACTGGATGTGACGTCGTGCTGCATACAGGAGGCCAGGCACCAGGATTCCAGCGTGCGCAGCAAGGAGGAGAGAAGTTCTGACTCCAGGGTTCCCCCAGGAACACTGGTATCAGCGTAACCGCGGCAGGAGGTGCTGGCTCCTTCAACAAACTGTGATGGCCACTTTACACATCCCGATATCGGCGTCCAACTCCGATATAAAGTCACGTGGTTCGTGCGTTGGCCCCGATATCGTTCGTGCGTCGTATGGTGTAAATGTGCAATGCGACGCAAGAACGATGCCAAACCGATATCGGGGAAAAAATGAGCAGGCTCTCCAACCGCCTGATATTGGATGGAAAATCTGGGCGGATCATGCTGTGTGAAAGCCCAACAACGATTTGGAGTACAACTTCCCCTATTCACTCCCATGTTAAATGGTTATTCCTGGGTCGGTCGCACAAGGGGGCGTTCACATCGCAGTTGCGTTGCCTGCCGATATCGCGCTGTGTAACATCTCCTATGCGATCTTGGAATTCTGCCCAAAAAATGCGCGCTCCCGTGCCGTTCTATCCAACATCGGAACGATGTTGGGACGTGTAAAGTGGCCATGAACGAAACAGGCTTTTGTCCCACGCAGCACTGTGATACCCTCCCCAGGCATGTTTTAATGAGAATGAAATAAATGGGGATTTTATGAACTTGGAGTGCCGCGGATTTCCTTATTTTTTTAGATACTTTTTCTGAGCTGCTGAGCCGCACACACACATCCTGCCTGACTAGGTACCACCACACGTCTGTGTCACACCAGTACTTTTAGCTGGACTGAGCTTGTGACATGATGTCTCCTTCATTACTAGCGCCACATGCAGAATGAATACAGCTGTATCTGTTGGAGCAGGTCCCGGTGGAGATGTGACATTGTTTTCATGTTTATGGCAAATCTTCTTGAAGGTTAAAAAGATTCCATTTATTACAATTTGTTAACAAGTGAAAAAACAAGAAAAAATAATTAACTTCTGGGTCTCATAGTGATGAAAGAGCAGTAGAAAAACTGTGGAAATGCTGCAGGCTTGAATGGTTCACTAAACTTTTCTTACCCTTCAAGTCACGGTGAATGTGTAATTACAGTCGGGAACAAACAAATAATTTCTCCTTGGAGAAAGATTTGCTGCCATGTATAACATTGAGGAACATACAGTATGGTTAGGGTCACATTTGGAAGGCAAATTGCGATTGTCGCATCCAGATCTGGATGTGGTAATCGCATTTGCCTTCAGACATATTTTGTATTCAAAATGTGTCCCTAAACACGGATCGGGTAACCGGATTGCTCATAATGTGCAATCTGGTAGCCAGATGCTTTGTTCATCCCTGCGGCTGCGGGGATGAACAAAGGGTTAATGTTAATATAATATGTGGGCACCATGTCTCCAGGGAGTGTCCACCCTCCCTAGAGACATGTTGACCATATAGGGCAGCATATGAAGGGTTAAATTGGTTTATTACAGTATTGCCGGCTTTTGTCGGCTTTTATAGTTTCATCGATGACAGCCGGCGGCACCTTGCTGTAAGGAGGAGATACAGTATGTAATGTGCGTACTGTACATGTCGCTATCCATGGTCCTGAAAGCTATAACATTAGTTATATGGGCAGCGCACCGGTTACCGAATGGCCTCCCATAGGCGCGCATTATAGCATCCCCGCTGCAGTTTAGAAACCGTTCCAAAAAACGCTGCCTGCATGATTTTTCACGCAGGCAGCGAAACCGGAATGCGGGAACCGGATTGCATTAAGTGCAATCCGGTTTCATAATGGGCGCCTATGGGCTGCGTATCCAGATCTGGTTTTGAGCATTTTTAAAGCTCAAAACCGGATCCGGATGGAAAAAAAAAAGGCTAATGTGACCCTAGCCTATATGTATAGTGTAGTAAAGCCATATTAAATTTAAAGTAATTGCAACCATTCACATTAAATGGCCAATCATTTGGCCAACAGCTATCTGGCAGGCTCTCCATAATGGTTGAACGATCTGATCAACGATCCGACTTGATCTAGATCGTTTGAACGTCGTTCAATGATCGATAGTGAAATGTCACACTTACAGATATCGTTAAAGACACAGCAACGATTCTGCAACAAGCAAACGATACTTACGGTCGTTAGATCGCCTACGTCCTTCACTTCTCAATAGGTTAGATTGTTAATGACATTGTTATCGAGGTGTCACACACACCCAGGCTGCAGGTTGGACGAACAACCATCGTTTGGCTATAGGTCCGGTTCAAAAACCTCCGATGAACGATCTGCCCAATTATCGTTGATCGGATGTACATGTCACACTGAACGACGTCGTTATGACGTCGTTTGAACAACTGAAAACCTGGGACATTTCAACGATATCGTTAACAATATCGTAGAGTGAAACGGGCCCTAGAGACAGGAGCGCTTATTCGACACTTGTGCTCTCCATGAGACAGCCGTAGTCAGACATGTCTGGCAGAGGTTTTTCTGCAGGAGTCATGCCCAATCAACAATTACCCTTACAAGATAATCAATGGTCTGGGGCCCGCATATACATAAGACTATCACCCGAACTTGTCTATATCGGTGGGTTCGGCTGACATCAGGCTAATGTGCGTGATATGAAAGCCTTAATAGGACACAAAGCCAAACATGTATCATCCAGTTATATTCGTTATTTGACAGATCTACACTGAACAAAATGGACTTCATTTTACAGATGCAAATGCATTTTTGTTGGTATTTTCTAAAAGAGAGGCGACCTTCAGACAGTACACCTACACAGCTGCCAACAACCCCAATTGTCACAGTCTCCGAATAGCCCATTTGGTTCAGATGATTACTAGCACCAATAGTAGTGCTGATGCTGTTGTAGGGTGGTCGAGGGTCCTGCCACTCTGGTCAGAAAGATGTATTGTTTCTATGTGTATGCTTAAGAGTTATATGTTTAATCTTGTGTATAATGTTTGTTCTACTGCTTCTTGGTACTTCTACTTGGTACACTAAGGTGAAATTAGTTAGTGAGCCAGTACAACCCTTAAGGGCGGAGTTATGGATTTCCTCCAGAAGTTAAAGTGTTACTAGGTTGGCTAGTGAGTCACTAAGGGTGGGTCTTAGTTAATAAAAGAAACCTGCAGGGTAGATTCAGGAGGAGAGTCCCAACGGAAAGCAACTCAATGGATTGCAGTCCCATCTAATTTGGCCAGGCCCTTTGTATCACCCAAAGAAGTTGGGTCCAAGATACAGAAAGTGAACTCTAAAGTCAAATGTGAGTGTGTTCCTCTTTGTAAAGGTCCCAGGCCCCTGCCTCCAGCAGGGCCCCGGTTCACTGCTGTTTTTCTGTTGATGTTATAGCGGCATGTGGCCTAGACTCGGTAAATGGGTCACCAAAGAGTGATCAGTGACAGAACAATAGTCTGGTGAAGACCCTGTTTTATCCTTTGGATGGATATTGTAGGTAGGTAGGTGGGATAAGGCCTATACTGTATAGACTATATGAAATCATAATGGACCCCTGGGAGGAGAGACTAGAGTTTGGGATTACCAGGACAAAGGGGAGCAGCCTGCAATCAAGGTTTATACTGAATATATCCGGGTCATTGCAACATTCAAGGTGTGCCCGTGCCTAACATACTCAATGCATGCTCTGAATCTCACAGAGGGCGACTGTAAACATATCTATGGCACTGAGGAGCCGGCCAAAGTGAGCGCTGCAACACCAGGGCTGCTCCGTATTTCAGGGCTCGCCTCACCAGCCAAGACTGCCCAGAATCTGTGGCACCAGACCCTCAACACCTCAATTACAGTGCTGCTGTAATAATAAGTGTTAGGCAAACGTTCGGCACTCCGTAAAATTACTGTTTTTGACTTACTTGCAGGGTCGAGGACTCTTATTTTCAGCTGACAAAGGAGTACAAATCCTAATATTCGAATATAAGTCTCATTTACATGTCAGCATTTGGTTATCACTTTTTATCAATATTTGTAATCCAAAGGCAAGGGAGAAAAACTAAGGCTAGGGTCACACTTCAGGTTCTTTTTTCAAAATCTGATCCGGTTTTGAGCTTTTAAAAAGCTCAAAAGCGGATGAGGAAACGCTCCTCATAGGAGCCTATGATAAAAAACGGATTGCTTCACAAGCAATCCGGTTACCGCCTCCGGCTCTGCACCTGCGTGAAAAATCATGCAGGCTGCAGTTTTCGGAGCGGTTCTGTTATCTGCAATGCGGGAACCGGATTGCTCAGGATGTGTAATCCTGAGCAATGCGGTTCCCACATATACTTTGCTTATCCCGGCTGCTGCCGGGATAAGCAAAGTGTTCTGTGCGTGTGTAAAATTGTAATTTAATAAATAAATGTTCCTAGAATGTCTCTAGGGGGTGCCCACTCCCCCTAGAGACCTTACTCAGGTGGGCATATAATGGTGGACTCAGTTATGTACAGCAGCTGACTCCTGACAGCTGCTTGTACAGTTCTATGAATGAAAGCGCCGGGCTCCTCTGAGAGCGGCGCGCATACTATAGCTATTGCTATAGTATGTGCTCCGCTGTCTGAGGTCCTGAAGCCTCATACAGTAGATCGGTTCCCGGATTGCTGAATGTCAGAAGACAATTGCGTTCACCGCATCCGGAACTGGATGCGGTGAACGCAATTCTGTATTTAAGTGTGACCCTAGCCTAAGTTGACACATTCCCATTTCTTTGTTTTAGAGCCAGTCGTGTAGAAAGGTAGGGCCACATGGTGCAGTTGTGATGCAGTTATGACAACATTTAAAATAGTATGTAGTTGATTACATGCAATTTTTGAAAGTGGTTTGGTGTAGACAGCGCATTATCTCCCTACATGGTCCAAATTTAATAGACCCATATAATCAATGTGGGACACCTGTGGTAATGACAGGTAAGCAATATGCAATGAAAAAATGCACTGTCAAAATCAAACATGTGGCACAACAGCATAATGTGACTATATTCCTGAGCACATTAATACATATACAGACCTAGACTAATAACGATAGCTTCCTTGTCGAAATCTCTATGGTTGTTTCTACATGGGATGCTATTGCCCCACTGACTTTTAATGTGTGTAACAAACATGTGGTGCTCCTCACTCACACCTCTGAGGAGCCTGGCATAGACCCCAAACACCTCTCACAACAGCTCAGTACTTGGACGATTACAACTCATCGCACTGTACGGTCTCTACAAGCTTCTCTCCCTTCACATTCTGCTCCTCAGGTGCTGCACCCTGACTTTGTACGGCCATTGCTTCTCTTCTAAAATAGTCTGGATTCCGTCTATGGGGGTCATTTTGTTCTGCAGTACAGGCAGGCTTATCTCTGGACACTTGCTAAACCCAAAGTACTTGGTCTCATGTCCTCTCACAAAAGGCTAACCTATTCAATCATTTGCTTATTGTGTGTCACAGATTCTCATATGGGATCACACCTTCTATTGTGCAATCCCTCCCCCCCACCCATTGGCCTGTGATGCTATTTTTCTCTGTTAGCAGGTTCCTGCTTGCCCATAAAATAGGAGGTGTTTAATTCAGATAGAGGCTGTGAATAATAAGTGTAGGGACCCAGTATAAGAGACGCGCCTCGATGTGGCTACTAGTAAAATAATACTAACTTAAGTGATATACACGAAAAGATGCCACATTGTACAAATATGTCCCAAAAAATTGCTAATTAATCATTTTTACTGCATAAAGGATAATAAATCTATAAGGAGGACTTGGTGGTAGAAATATTGCATTGGTGAATGCCAGAATAGCAGCCCCTCTCATAGATCAGCTCACATAGTGCCGCCATCTTTCACATTCACGTTGCCTTATAGGATTCATGGAAATTTTATGTACATTTTTACATCAACTATAAGAAAGCACTATTTTTTTCAGCATTAATTATAGAGCACCTGTCATTTCAGGTAACTTATCAGAAAAAGCTGCAATGTTTGTACATAAGAAATAACATTGCTTCTAGTCTTTATATGACTTGTAGTTTGCATATTTCACAATTTTTATCCCTCTAATTTAAATTTACTTAGGCCCCTTTCGCATCTCTTTGTTGATGAATTACCTGTGTGTGCCTGCCTTGCGCCAGCGCAAAATCAAGCGATGGTGCAGTTTAATGTAAACGCAAGCAACTGCATTAGTGCAAAGATGCAGTGCTCCTGCGCTCGTCTGCGCTCGGTGCCCCCATTACCTCTTATGGCCGAGAGCGGCCGAGCGCAGGAGCCGACATCCCCGAAGCGCAAGTGCGAAGTGTCTGACGTCACTGCGCATGCGCTTAGTCATACACACGGAAATGCAGCTTTCCACGTTTCCGTGTGCATCCGAGTAAGCGCATGCGCGATGACGTCAGACACTTCGCACTTGCGCTTCGGGGATGTCGGCTCCTTCGCTCGGCCGCACTCGGCCACAGAAAGTAATGGGGGCGACGAGCGCAGACGAGCACAGGAGAACTGCATCTCTGCACTAATGCACTTGTGTGAAAAATCATGCAGATTGCAGTTTTCAGAGCGGTCGTAACACCCACAATGCGGTAACCGGATGTGTAATCCTGAGCAATGCGGTTCCCGTATACTTTGCTTATCCTGGCTTCCAAAAATATGTGTGAGTTTCTCATTGACTCTCATTATGCGCGATACTCGAGTCACGCCCGTCCGAGAGTCATGAACCAAGCACTCGAGCATGGTAGTGCTCGCTCATCACTAGATATCAGCAGCATATCTCCTGACTGTAGAAATAAGCCTAAAAATCTGGCTCTGAAACATGTGGAATTCTTTTTTTCTTTTTGCTCAGTGTGCATTACAACATCAATTGTAAGATGTGCGTGATCCCCAGTCAACGCGTTTGGAATGTGTGTTGCATTCTTGTTCATGACCTGCATTCTAAACACGTTGACTGGGGGGTCACGCACATCATACGATTATGATGCACCTTGATTAAGAAAAGAAAAATTAATTCCTCATCTTTCAGAGACAGATTTTTTACACTTATTTCTACATTGGTATATTGAGCTGTATTGCAGGCAGTGAACCCAGATGCTGGAGATACAGATACATAGAGATACATCTGTACACAGCAGTGTGTTTCTACGTCTCTGTATTCTAGAGATGAGTAATCAGATTGTTTTGTTCCCGTAAAATATTAAAAATAATAAAAACAACCAATTACAAAAATGAATATGCAAATAAAGTCTGTGGAGCCTTGTTTAGGAGTCTCAACACAGGACTAGTCAGATATCCCTCCAAAGTGCCACTTAATATGGTGGTTATGGCTCTGCTGATGTTACTGGGAGAATTATGTCATGTTGAAGCTACATTGCAACCTTTGATGCCACAGATCATAAAGGCACATAGAGATGCATTGGACATACCAGTAGATTTCTATTTCCTTGTATTCTAGAGGGAGAATAAAAGAAATAATTTTTTTCCTTCCTATAAAATGACTATAAATAATAAAAAAATAAAATAAATACATTTTAATTCACTTTTTTAAAAACAATTATAAACACAAATTAGCAAATAAATGGACATATTTTGTAATCGTGACATCCGACACAGCACAGTGATCAGATTAATTATGGTGATTGGTAAATGGCGTAAAACCATTCCTTGATTTATTATTTTTCTTCATTAAACTTATGAAGAAAGTAATAAAAATGTTAAAAGCCCCCTATATTGCCTCATCAGCATACAGAGCTCCCCTATACTGCCCAATCTCCATACAGAGCTCCCACTATATTGCTATATCTCCATATTTAGCCCCCCCCCCCCCCTATGCTGGCTCCTCTATAAAGAGTTTCCTTATACAGCCCCATCTCTACACTGACATACTGAGTCTACTCCCCCCATCTTTATAAAGAGCCAACCCAACTCCAGCTATATTGTCCCATCTTAATACTGAGACCAACTGCCCCATGCTGGCCCCTCTTCATATTAAGCCAATATCTTTAGCTCTGCAGGACCTTACCGTGTCCCGACTACCACTCCTGCATCGTCCTTCCCCTGCAGAGCACTGCCGGGTGATGACACAACCTCATTAGGTGCACATTGGGCAGGAATCTGGTCCCGGAAGTGCCAGCACTCATATCTATGTATTTGTGTGTTTACTGATGTGAATACAAATGAATGACAGGAAACTCTGATCCTTCCCCCTCCTAATAAAAACATTGATCCAGCAAAAGAGGGGGAAAATGTTACGATTTTTTTTTTACCTTTCTGCAACGCTAACCCGACACCCCATGCACCGGACCTCCAATGCCTAGCGGAAAATACTGTTTATTTCCTTACGCATGTATTGACCTGTATGAATCTTGATATCTGTACTTATTGATGCATGAGTTGTATTACACTTTACACTTTATTATTAGTATCCACATGTAAGATTTATATGCACATTCAGTAATTTCATTACCAATCGATATGGGCGTGTAAGACATGCAGTATACATGCACTTGATATCTATACTGGAACTTCCCATACATCTCTACACATTTTTTTGTCCACTCAAATGTGGTTGATGTATCTTTTAGATAGATTTGTCCTTTTTCTGCTCTGCAAACGTTGGGAGGTTTGAAGCATGGTAAGGGGGAGGAAAAAGAGATTGCTCAAAAGAGCAGTAAGAAGCTAATTTCTCTGATAATGTATACTGGTGACTTTCTTATTTTGCACTTATTGAAACGCCTGTGACTATTCAGTAAGGATGAAAAATAAAACAATATAAAAAAATCAATATGTCAACAATATTTTATGGTTTATCTCCCTCTGGGACCCTCACCTTATGGATGAGAAGGGATCCAGTGCCCAATATTAAAAGCTGTGTGGTCACAGTTTGTGAAAGGTAAGGAAACAGCTTGGAGTGTAGCTGGTGCCCACCAATAAGGCTGCATCAGGGGCTTAACTTGAAGCTCATTGGTCCAATGTGAAAGCTCCAACCGGCCCCCAAATTATTGCAAATGTTTAATAGCATTAGGCTAGGGTCACACTTGCGTCATGGATGCGCTAAAAGCATGCGTTTTTTACATGTTGAAATGTTAAAAAATGCTTGCGTTAACGCACCCATAGACTGAAAAGCAAAAAACGTTTGACGCTATGCGTTTTTGAAAGGTCCACCAAAAACGTGGCCTGAAACATCTTTTGGTGCTTTTGCAAAAACGCGTGTGTTTTTTAAAATATGGGTGTCTATGGGCAATGCATGCTTTAACACATGGTACATATATGTACCATGTGTTACCACAGATGTTAACGCTAGGTGCAAATATGTACCCAGCGTTAACGCTAGCATTAAAAGAGGCAACAACTATGCACAATGCCATGAAATTGGCAAGTGCATAAAACGCAGCTTTTAACGCATCCTGCAAACAGATGCAGCCTCCCAAGTGTGACCATAGCCTTAGACTTTTTCTATAGGCCAAATGGACATTTGGGGTACCCTACGCTCCAGGGCCTGGGTGCGATTGCAACCCTGCACCTGTTGTAGTTACGCCCCTGGTTCTCACAATGAGCTTTTGTTGAGTTTTTGATGTTCCAAAATTTCTGCACCATTTCTGCTCCTGTTATGTAAATTAGGTTATTTGCTTTTTTTTTTCCATAAGCTTTTAGTGCATTTTTTATGTTGTTTATGTCTCTTTTTGGTATGTCATGTTTTAAATGAAGCTGCTATGCTTTTGATACTTCTTGGTATACCAGTGAACTCACTATACTCGTTCATAAATTTCTAAACATTTGCCTTTGATGGCAACAGCTCTCACTGGGGTTGAGGTGCACGGACACTATAGGTTTAGAAGTAACGTATGTGTGTTTTACCATACTATAGGACAAATAATGCTTTTGATTCTGAGCAATTGATTGTTATGAATCTGTTGTGCTCTCAACATTGTATACAACTGTGTCTAGAATGATCATATTGTAATCCCAGAGGCGATGTTGGCTTTGATCATATAAATTCATGGTTAAAGCAAGCACAAAATAATAACCATTCCATAAGATGAATTTATTGCCAATTTTGTTCCCGTTATCTGCCGAGACCTGATGACAGTACAGCAGTTGGCGGATTATAACAAAGTGCCGAAGTTATCATTTGTCGAAGAGTTGTTGTGTTCCATGTTTAGAAACTGAACTTCCAGAATTCACATCTCCTGAGCAATCTCTTTACAGACAGAAAACTATAGTATATGGTGGTTATGATAGAAAAATCTCCCACATATGGTATCACTTACTACTGTATCTACAAGGGCCATAGTTGGCTGACGGCGTCATCACACCACTGTGCCGCGGCCGGGCATACGGACAAAAAGCTGCGGCAGCAAACTCAGCCACAAGTGACAGAAGCCAATAGTCTGATCCCTACCAGCAATATTAAAAAAAAGAAGAAAAAACAGGCAGCACTCCAAAATAATCACAAAAGGTGGCGCAATGTTTCGATGTAGTAACAGCTTCTACAAGCTCCGGAATGTTGAGCCACTTTAGGCCAATTAAAGTCAACTTTTTGTGATTATTTTGGAATGCCCCCTGTTTCTTCTTTTTTTTATGATTGATATGCTTTCGACATCAAAACGCCTTTTGTTTCTTTTATAGACCTGAAGAAGGCTACTTTATAAGCTGTGGCCGAAACGCGTTGTTTTGTCTGTTCTAATAAATACCATTAAAAGATCTTTAGGAGGAGGATTATTTCCACCAAAATTCAGGATCCCGCTGAGGTGAAGCGCCACAACGGTCGGATTTGTTTCCTATTTCTTCTACGGCTTTCAACATCACCTTTTCTTACGGGATTTTTTGCACCCACTGTTTTCATGTAAGTTTGTGCTGTTCCTCTTTCCTTCTTTGGTACCAAGAAATATTATGGAGAAACTGATGCGTCCATCCACGTCTTGCCAGAGTATTCTGATATGCAAGATGGAATTTCGGTTCATGTTAAAAGGGACACAATGAAAGGAGTTAAACACAAAAGGAAGTCAAATATTTTTAGTGATTAAGGAAGGACCTTGTTCTTCCAGATAACATTCCACACCTATCCTTTTATGTTGCCAGCCAAGAATTTGTTTTTTGGATTTGAGGAAAAAAAGAACCTAAAGTATTTCTTTAGTTGTTGCATAGCTGCATTCTATCAAAACAACCGGGACAATAACAGACTATTTCATGACTATGGGTAATGGCTAACTTCTCATGTTTATCCTATCAAGGTACACCCGAAGAATGCGTCGGTGAAGACTTCTCGGCCCAAGCGCGGAAATATTAAATGGAGATATCCATGAGGGTAGACACTTCTTCTTCTATTTGTCACACTAACATATAGAGGAGATCATTACTGTTCACTTGTATTCCCGTCTGGAGTGCTTATATCTTCCTACTTGAAGACGGAGCAAGAAGTCTTATAACAAGGAGCAATAAGATGTATGAATTCTTGTGACCCAAAGGGATATGACAACAGATTACTGTTTTCGCACGGCTGTAGTATCCCAGGATCGCAAAGTGTGTATTTCTTAGTCCAATTAATCAAAGCTAAACAGGAACTAACAAAAACAGAGTGGGTGCAGGATCATTAATAACGGATCAACAGTAGAGTTCCCATGATAGAAATCACTTATAGGCAACAATCATGACATCAGTGTTTTCTAAAGGAAGAAATAAACGCTTTGCAATAGAGATGCCATGCATTAATTTATATAAGAAAGAATACTTTCTTTAAAGCTATTTTAAACACATTTAGATAGATAGATAGATAGATAGATAGATAGATAGATAAAGCAGAAAAAAACAAAAAAAAAGACCTGGGGGCACCGTGACGTGGTTGATGAGCAAGCAGACATTGGCCAATGTGTGTACCAAGAACCCCATAAAATAAAAATTAAGAATAATGAGTTTTTTGAAAAAAATATAAGTTTTCAAAATTTTTTCCTCATTTATTGCTTGGTAACATGTGTACAATATTGGTAGTAACTGTGTGCTGCAGAGAGATTGTTTTCTTGGTATTTGACCCAGCGTCACTGCTAGCACCAGTTCACATTATGTCTTAGGACTCATCAGACCTGAGGTCACCGTGTCGCGGTTAATGAGCAAACAGACATTGGCCAATTTATGTACCAAGAACCTCAGAAAATAAAAAAATAAGAATATTGAGTTTTTTTTAAAAAAACGTAAGTTTGTAATTTTTTCCTCATATACCGCTTGTTAGCATGTGTGCATTATTGGTAGTACCTGAGTGCTGCAGAGAAATATTTTCTGGTAGATAGATAGATAGATAGATAGATAGATAGATAGATAGATAGATAGATAGATAGATAGACTCAATTATCTCTATATCCATTTATATATGGCAATATCTCGATTTTGAAGCATAAAATAATTTAAAATAATTATATACCTGGTGTTACAAAGTTTAATACATTATTAAAGGACAAATCATTTAATAAAAACCAAACGGTAACATTAAAATATTACAAGAATTGCAAAACCAAAGTCTTGTTTTTACATATTTTCTACAGCATTCATTTGAATCAATTACTATCATTTAATATCCAAAAAAAATCTAAAATATTTTGAAGTTGCTAAAAAATAATTATAATTGTAAAGTTCTAATTTAATTTTATAAATTTACAGCATTTTAGTTTATAGCATAGACAGACAAAAAAAATACATAATGAAATCTATACCAAATGTAATTGATAGCGCTAGCTTAATAGTTAAGTTAATTTGTTTTATTAGTAGTTATTTAAACCATAAATGAGAATGTTATTTTTAATTTTTTTTCTTGCAAACAAATTTGAGAAATGTAGCCCCTTGATATAATGAATACAATAGGAGTCATTATCATTATTATTATTTATTTATAGAGCACCATTGATTCCATGGTGCTGTACATGAGAAGGGATACATACAAACAAGTTAAAAATACAACGAGCAGTGACAGACTGATACAGGGGGAGAGAGGACCCTGCCCTTGCGGGCTTACATTCTATAGAATGATGGGGAGGAGACAATGGGTTGGGTCATTTCCAATTGTGGTGGAGCACTAGCTCCGGTGGTGGTGGGTGCCAAGTCAGGTGGCACTGTGGTCATTGCAGGTTTCGCTTGAAAGGTCCAAGTGTGGGGGACAGTCAGACGTGTTATGGCCACTTTACACGTCCCGATATCGGCGTCCAACTCCGATAAAAAGTCACGTGGTTCGTGCGTTGGCGCCGATATCGTTCGTGTGTTGTATGGTATAAATGTCCAATACGATGCAAGAACGATATCGGGGAAGAAATGAGCCTGCTCTCCAACCGCCCGATATTGGATGGACGATGTGGCCGGATCGTGCTGTGTGAAAGCCCAACCACGATTTGGAGCACAACTTCCCCTATTGTCTCCCATGTTAAATGGTCGTTCCTGGGTCGGCCGTACAAGGGGGCGTAGACATCGCAGTTGTGTTGCCTGCCGATATCGCCCTGTGTAACATCTCCTATGCGATCTTGGAATTCTGCCCAAAAAAAGCGCGCTCCCGCGTCGTTGTATCCAATATCGGACCGATATTGGGACGTGTAAAGTGGCCATTAGAGTGCAGACTTCCAGAGGATGGGGGATGCTCGGGCGAAGTCTTGCAGTCGGTTAGATGAGAGACGTACAAGTATGGAGGAAAGCAGGAAGGTCTTGGGAGGATCGAAGATTACGAGTTGGATGATATCGGGAGATTAGTTCAGAGATATATGGGGGGGGGACAGATTGTGGACGGCTTTGTAAGTCAATGTTATTAGTTTGAATTGGATACACTGAAAATAAGAGTCAAGGTTAAACTACCGTATTTTTACATGTAATTGTGCAGCTACACAATAAGAAAAGGAAAAACAATGCACTTAAGGCTGGAAAAACACTATACAAGATGCATTCAAGATACTCGCATGAGTCTCACATGACTCACCCGGAACGACCCTTGCCTCTATGAATGAGAGTGAATCAGCTGCAAGTATTTCTATGTAGCTGACATGCTACTGTCCAGAGAGGCAGCAACCATTCCAAGTGAGTAATGCAAGACTCATGCGAGTAGCTAGCATGCACCTCACATAGTGTGTCTCTGCTCCAAAAAAAAAACTATATCGCCATTTGAGGAATATGTTCTACCACATAAAGTAATATCATTTTCCCATTCCCACCAATCAAAAATAAGATCTAGGGCTGTGTGCCCACAATGACTTTTTGATCTTCATAATTTTGCTTACAGTTCCAGCACAGTAGATGGGATTCATAGAAATCTCTTGCCCTCACGAGGCAAACATCAGGCACTTTTTAAAGAATATGAGACTAAAACAAACATCCTAGAAAACAGTATCGGGTTTATTTGGTCTCTTTGCAACCAATTTTATGCTCATCTGCATCTAAGAATAACAAAAACACTCAATTAGTTTTCATTGATACATCCAACTACTGTGTGCACACCTCCCATGCCGGCTTATATGTATTCTCTCCATAATTCCTTGTCTTTTTCTGTAAATTTTACAATCCAGCCCCCTTGTCTCTGATGGATGCCAATACCCATGACCACCAGTGTTACTGAGAGCTTGACCAGGGTCATTCATGTATTCCACCTTGGACCTTGAATGTAAAAAAGACAATATTATAAATGTTATAATCATCTTATATATATCATTGTGCTGTGTAATAAAAATATTGTCAAGACGCTCAATATTTATTGCTAAGGCCTCCTTCACACTAGCGTTTGTTACAATATGAGGCAGATGCGGCAGATTTACATCATCTGCCTCACAATGGCCTCACTTGCGGCAAGCCCCATGTATCGTCTATGGGGCTTGAGGCAGGTTGCGGCAAGTGCAATATAGCCATGGTTCTGGCACTTTCGGCAGTTGCGGCCGCGAAAAAAAGCACAGTCAGCCGAGGCCGACCTGTAGAAGTGCCGTGATCGAGCACAACATGGCCGTCGTCTTTGACTAACCTCATCCGGCCGTCTGAACTCGTTTTGCCTTGTATTTTAATGGAACAATAAATATGAATATTTTATCCTCACGGATAGCGCTGCTATGTTCTTCTGCTTGGATTTGGACTTGTTATGGACTTAATTCCTGGCATAAATAGGGGTTGTGACCCAAAAGACTTGTCTGAACAGACAATTGGTATATAGCCACTTAGCCTGCTAGAATTGCAATAGTAGTCATGTTTATTTTTGGGGTGTAGAACCTTTTCCTCTTTTTGCACAGAAGATTGTATAGCAAAGGTTGACCTGCATATTCTTCATACTGTACCCCACTTTGGTGACATATAGTACACCAGCATGTGCAGGGGTGGACCTACTGTGGTGCAGCTGGTTCAGCTGCACCAGGGCCCCGACCGGCTAAGGGGCCCCTCAAGTCTGCAGGGGGGCCCCCAGCCGACCCCCGTAACCCGATGTCAGAGGAGAGGAGGGTCAGGCAAGGGATGCAGGAAGCTTCCTGCTTCCCTTGTCTGATCCTGCCCCTCCTGTCCTCTGCCCCTCTGTCGCCCTGGGTCCCAGGAATGCATGCATGCAGCGCGGCTCAGCGCACCCGCTCCCCACCATGGCTGCACCAGGGCCCTCTGGGCTCAAGGTCCGCCACTGAGCACGGGTTCCCTGGTTCCTGACTGAAGTAATATTAAAGCGCCAGTGTTCAGATGCGCCTAATCCATGAAGTGTCACGTCCGCCCTTTAATGAATTAGGGACGTCTTACTCCGGAAAGTCCTTCATTTACACGGGTGTGCAGCCATTTTCTTGCAGTGTGGTCTTTATGCCTTAAACAGAAATTTTAAGGCATTTGTAACTGGAAAGACTGTAAATATACAGATCATTGTGTATAGGGCGCAGTCACGGGAACGGATTTAACACAACTGTAGTGTCTAAAACCAAATGTGAGTCACTCTGATGATTTAGTTTCTGTGTTAGATTCTTTTTTTCTTGCAATCTCTCAAAGGTTTAATTCCTGGGGTGAAGGACAGGAGTGTGGGGGAGGGCGTTATTTTGCTTCTGGATTCAGTACTGAGAGCTCTATCAAGGTCAAGTAGAGAGTACAGTGAAAATCAGCCAGATTCAGCTCATTCACCAGACTTCATTTTCTACCAACACCTGCTAGACTTCAGAAAGCTTATATTCAAAAGACAAATGTTTTGGTCTGCGAAACTAAAACACGAATTTAATTGTTCCTCACTCCGGTCATTCACTTAGATAAACACAACAAAGCCGATCTTAGGATTCTGGGCAATTAATGCACATTTTTGGAGAGGCTCCCAGCAAAAATAAAAATCATATTTTTTTTCTAATGCTTGAATGTGCGAATCTATAATGTGGCGCCCCCTGCGACCAGGTGGCCACAGGGTGAACTGCAGCTGGGAGAGGTAGGACGGTCACTCCACACAAACACCCACACACACACACTCCGACCCTGAAACTAAGTCACTTCATGTCAGGCGAGGGGTGGCGGGAGTAGCTACGTGTGGGTGGGAAGTAGAGAGAACCCAGGAAAAGGGGTGGAGGAACTGTAGTAAAACACAGGAACACTACGTTGGAGGAAGAGAATGCCCTGGGAGACTTTCTGAGGGTGAGGAGGAGGCTGAGACACCCTTCAGCTGAGTGCCAGAGGCAGAGACAACAACGGGGCCCAGCGGCCTGTACCACTGATGGTCGGCCAGGAACCCAGGCTGAACCCTTAAAGAGACAGAAGGAGCCAGGTGAGCCCGACTAACCCAGGTCACTGGTGGCTGGGCCAGAGAACCAGAGTGCCGGCTCTGTAGATGTGGCCAGGAACGCTTCAAGCCCCTAACCATGAGACACCCGGCAGGGTGCGGGAACTGTATGTCCTGAGACCCAACAACCGGTACAGAGTAGGACAAAGCCATCGTACAAGGGCTAGTGACCCAGGCTGTGGGACAGATCACTGCAGAGCCCATGACAGCCAGACAAAACCCATACGCGTGGGAGAGGAGAAACAGAGGGCCCAAAAGGTATACTGAGGGGGAGTGACGCAGAGGAATCACCCCGGCTGCAGTGAGAACCCGAGCTCGTGGCTGTTGTGGGGACCCGGTCTGCAGCAAGTGTGAAAAGAACTGTTAAATGCTGAGACTGTGCTGTGGTGTTGGGAGTAAAGTACTCGGTCAACTCAAGATCTGTGTGAGACTGTTATTCGAAGTATGTTTAATCAGCGCTCACCTGAGGAGCCGCATACTGACTGCTTCAGTTGCTAAATAGGAAGCAGCATTCCTGCTGAGAGGAACCTTGGCCCCTGCGTGTGCTGGCCAGAGGAGCTGCGGAGAGAAGATACGTGGAGCATCCCGGGCACGCAGCATCCCTATAACCACCTGGGAACCAAGCCCTAACCCTGGAGGGCTCACCATCCTGGCTGCCTCCACTACCATCGTCCTCAGTGGATGCCACGACTCACGGGTGGCGTCACGAATAAACACCATAAACTTTATTAAACCCCTTTTTCATTGCTGCACCTGGGACCACGGAGCCGAGCCACATCGCCGTGGCACTCCAGAGACAGAACGATGCAACTCCGAGTACCCCGGCCCCTGGGAGTGCGACAATAATATGTTTTCAACATTCCATTAATTCAGCACCTGTTGATACGGATTCTGTCTGGTTTTCCAGATTATTAGACTAGTCAATCGACGGCTTGATGGTATACTGCAGATCTGTTTCGGAATGCTGAGGTCTTAGGTTTGGATCAAATTAAAGCCACCATCTGCATAGTTTACTTTAGATACTCTGAATATCTCCCAAACGCAAAAAAATATACCGATAGATTAACTGGCATTTCATGTCCTCAGTTTATTTGAGAATTTCAATTGTAAATTTCATGAGGACTGATATGAGCTACGACAAATTCTGTGCCACACTGGGAAATATTGGTGCCATGAAAGCAACAGAAATACCTGAATGAGTGAATGGTTGAATAAATGAATGAATGAGTAAATGAGTGGCTGACTCATTGAATTTGTGTGAAAATATTTTCCCACAAATCACAAATATGCATATTTAGATAAACTATTAGGACATTTTAACAATTTGGGTTGGTAGTTTTGGCAACATTGTGGTAAGGGAGCACCGATAGGGACTGTCCGAGCCCATGGTGTAGGTCCTACAGTTATGGGAGACACATTTTTGACATTGTGATCCTAGGGGGAATAACATGCATGTTCTCGCATGGCCCTATTTCCTAGCTATAGAAAACTAAAATCATGATAGGAATATATGGCCTTAATATCTTCCTCCTGAGACTTTCAGGAGGGCAGATATCCTGAAGACTGGGATCCCATCATTTTTGATACCGGAGCTGCATCCCATTTACCAGCCTTCATCTAAAGGTACCGTCATACGTATCAATATCGCCGCCATATGGCTGGCAATTTGACGTGAGCGCGCACGTTCCAGGCACTTTTTTGCACATCGCCATCGCCCTGTCACACATAGACATCTCGCGTGCCATGTTCGGCGATCCTGCGTTCCGGAAATCGCCTGGCGCACACCGGAAGCAAATTCACATTCCTACCTCGCCGCCAAATCGCCGTATCACACGCCACCACCTCATCAGTGATGTGGGCATAGAGTGTGAGTCGGCGAGACGACAGGCGTGCCAGAGTGTTGTACACCGCGCCCCTACCACTACGATTGGCCAACACAACTGCGTCGTCATTGGTCAGCCTTGTCAGGAAGTCTGTCCACTACATGACGCATGTGTCCTTTCTACTATATGGCTAATCAAATATGGCGCCTTAGCCATGGCCAGCCAATGGGAACGCAGGAGCGACCACCAATCGCTGCAGACGGGACAAGCCAAACAGAACGCTCAGGCACGCCTCTGGAATTGCTTTCAGATGGTCTGAGCTCGCTTTCTACATTGCTATTGCCCTGTCACACGCCAAGATGTGCAGAAATCGCCTGGTGGTTATCGCCTGATTTCACTGCAGTGCAGAGCGATCAGGCGACGCTCCACCGGCGATTTCACGCTGTAAAATCTCCCTGTCTCACGCCACTACACACAGGCGATGCGGTTTCCACATTGCTGAAATACACGAATTTACGGCGATATGGAAGCCATATTGCCGCGTGTGACGGTACCTTAAGGCTGTGATGGGGAACACCAATGTAGAAATTTTTGCAGATTTATGAAAAATGAAAAACTAAATATCACATGGTCATAGGTATTCAGGCCCTTTGCTCAGTATTGAGTAGAAGCACCCTTTGAGCTACTACAGCCATGAGTCTTCTTGGAAATGATGCAACAAGTTTTTCACACCTGGATTTGGGGATCCTCGGCCCGTCTTCCTTGTACATCTTCTTCACTTCCAACAGGTTGGATGGTGAATGTTGGTGGAGCCATTTTCAGGTCTCTCCAGAGATGCTCCATTCGGCTTAGGTCCGGGCTCTGGCTGGGCCAGTCAAGAATAGTCACAGAGTTGTTGTGAAGCCGCTCCTTTGCTATTTTAGCTGTGTGCTTAGGGTCATTGTCTTGTTGGAAAGTGAACCTTCAGCCAAGTCTGAGGTCCAGAGCTCTGGAAGAGGTTTTCATCCAGGATATCTCTGTACTTGGCCGCATTCATTTTTCATTCAATTGCAACCAATCATCCTGTCCCTGCAGCTGGAAAACACCCCCATAGTATGATGCTGCCACCACCATGTTTCACTGTTGGGATTGTATTGGGCAGGTGATGAGCAGGGCCTAGTTTTCTCCACACATACACTTAGAATTATCACCAAAAAGTTCTATCTTCGTCTCATCAGACCAGAGAATCTTATTTCTCATAGTCCAGGAGTCCTTCATGTGTTTTTTTGCAAACTCTATGCGGGCTTTCATTTGTCTTGCACTGAGGAGAGGTGTCCGTCGGGCCACTCTGCTATAAAGGCCCGATCAGTGGAGGGCTACAGTGATAGGTGACTTTGTGGAACTTTCTCCCATCTCTCTACTGCATCTCTGGAGTTCAGCCACAGTGATATTGTGGTTCTTCTTTACCTCTCTCACAAAGGCTCTTCTCCCACAATAGCTCAGTTTGGCTGGACAGCCAGGTCTAGGAAGACTTCTGATGCTCCCAAACGTCTTTTATTTAATGATTATGGAGGCCACTTGCTCTTAGGAACCTTGAATACAACAGAAATTCTTTTGTAACCTTGGCCACATCTGTGCCTTGCCACAATTCTGTTTCTGAGCTCCTTGGGCAGTTTCTTTGACCTCATGATTCTCATATGGTCTGACATGCACTGCCTTCCAAATCAAGTCTTATCAGTTTAATTGAACACAGCTGGACTCCAATGAAGGAGTAGAGCCATCTCAAGGAAGATCACAAGGAAATGGGCAGCAGGTGACTTAAATATGAGTGTCTGAGCAAAGGGTCTGAATACTTATGACCACGTGATATTTCAGTTTTTCTTTTTTTATAAACTTGCAAAAATTTCTACATTTCTGTTTTTTTCAGTCAAGATGGGGTGCATCACCTGGTGTCATTGAAAGAGTTCAGCTTCTACTCTGACATGGTGCTCCTTGGATGCTGTTCAGTTCTGATGAAGCCTTCCAGAAGTGTTTTACCTTGGAGATTGTCATCTTGTGTCGCTGTTTGCATTCCAGTCCATGGTTGTTGGTGAGGGCATGTTAACCCAGGGCTGGTCAGGAGCAGGACAAGGGTGGTGACCCAGACATCCTCACCTTTAGAGGTAATTCCGGGAACAGGGTCAGCTAGAGAACCCCAATATACAGGGTCAGACTAGCTTCCCAGATTGCCTTTGCTCATCACTGCCATCCTGCGCCAATTCCCTTCGTCCGTTATAACTACCCCGTGACATAGATAGGTTTTGCCAGTAATCTGACTTACTCAGGGGTACTAACATGTCATTACTCACATCACCACAATTTGACTGCAGTTTGCTCAGGATGCAATTCAATTGTCTGTCACAACTGTAATCAATGTATGCTGATGCCAGACAACTGATTAGTGTAATGTAATATTTCAGGATTTTTTTTTTTTAAATATGGACAGTGACATAAAAAATAAAAATAAGAAGATGAACACCCAAATTACTGCAGGGTGCATGCAAAAAAAATTCTACTATAATATTTCTGTTTTAATTTTAACTTCTTGTATGTGTATATGTCACTGTTGATATAAATCCCATGCTACATATACCAGAGAACAATGCCGTCAGCTTGACATGATGAACACTTAGGACAGGGCTGGTTCTCCACTTGAAAAGATCTCATAATCATGACATGATGAACTCACCTCACTGCTAAAAGAGATGAAACTCCTGCAAAAAAAGATTTCATTAAAAGTGGGGGTCGGAGAAACTCCTTGAAAGATATATGGCATGTCTGTAATCAGGCTTCTTATTATAACCAGTCTAAATTCTTTATGCTCCATGTTTGAACCCTAGATCACATAGCAGTTGTACACTACACACTGGAGACACAAGCCAACTTTGCGTGAACATGTTCGCCAATTTCAAATTTGGGCCGAATTTAGCATTGTTCTCTTGGCCCCTCGAACACGAAGGATTTGCTGAAAAGTTGGCAACTTCGGGTTTTGTTCGGCAACTGTTCGAATGAAGAAAATCATGAATGCATTGGCACTAATGCTTTTCTTCTACGTAAAGGTACCGTCACACAGGGAGATATCGCCGGCGATGTTGCCGGCAACTGAGGGGCGTGGCCAGGTTGCGGCGACATCGCCGGCGAATTGCCGCGTGTGACAGGACGATAATTAGGGGAAAAATCGCCTGAGTAACATCGCCAGGTTTCCCAACAATGTTGGGAAACCTGGCGATGTTGGTCAGGCGATCGTGCCTGATCACCCTGTGTAACGCGGCAACCTGCAATGTTGCGGGCGATTCCGCCTATCTCCAACATTGCGAGTTATCGCTCGCTGGGTTGCTGGGCAACCCAGCGAGCGATAGCCGCGGCAACTAGCCGGCGACATCGCCGGTAAGTTGCTCAGTCTGACATCTCCTCGGCGATGTTGTCAGGGATGCGCGCTCCCGCGATCGCCGGCAACATCGCCGGCGATATTTCCCTGTGTGACGGTACCTTTATGAAGACTGTCAATGTCTAGGATAGCGGGCGAGAGGTGTTTGATAAGAGGAGAGAGTGGGGAGGAGGTCTCAGGTGAGAGCAGCGTTGGACTCCATTTTTTTACTTACTATGTGGATGTTCTGGGCTGGCAGCCAATCAGCACGCGTACAGCAAACAAAACTTGCAGACACAAGGGCTTGTGTAGATAGATAGATGCAGATCAGTCACAGCTGTGACAGCCCGATCTAACTGTACGCGTATAGTGCCCAGTGTTTTCTGCTTCGGGAGATAGATAAATAGATATAGATAGATAGATAGATAGATAGATAGATAGATAGATAGATAGATAGATAGATAGATAGGATCGATAGATAGATAGATAGATAGATAGATAGATAGATAGATAGATAGATAGATAGATAGATAGATAGAAGGTTTAGTGACTCATTAATGAAATAGCCCTTTTTTGGCATAGAACCCGAGTTTGCAAAATCTCCTTAAATATTGCCCTTTACTATTTTTGGGTAAAGAATTGGTGTTTGCCAAATCTGCTGTATGTACATGTGGCGCCCCGCAAAGCAGGCAACACAGAGGGGTACTGCACCCATAAAAGCAGTGCAGATACTCCAGCTGTAAGTGGATTTCAGGCTGATGGGTGGAACCTACACACAAGCACCCCCACACTAGATCACATGGTGGGAGGTACCCAGGAGGGAATAAAACCACCTCCAGGGGGAACTAGTGAGTTGGAGGGAGAGCTGGTGAGTCAGGAGCCAGGCAGTGAGCCTGAGGGAACAAGGAGGGTCTCTCAGCTGAGAAACCTGGGAAAGGCTAAAGACAGATCCCAGGCGCAGACAGCCAGCCTGGGGAAGAGAGGAACTTCAGAGAGTCCAACCCCAGCAGCTTACCGGGCACCGGAGTCCGCACCTGTGGGATCCTCCAAGGACCACAGAAAATCTGGCGTTCTGAGGGGTATATATATATGTACTGCCCAGACTCTTAAGCGACCAGAAGAGGGTACCAGGCACCGCTTGATGGTTCGGCAGTTGGCCAGCAGAAGGTAACCCGACGAGAGCTAGCAGAGTGAGAGACTAAGTCATTCAGATGTACTAGTACATGGCCATAGTACAGCTCCCAAAAAAAGTCAAAGTTGTATGGTGCCATTACATTGAATCTATGAGTTTAAAGGGAATTTGTTGCCAGATTTTTGCCACGTAATCTGAGTGCAGCATAATTTAGCAACAGAGAACCTGATTGCAGCGATGTCACTTATTGGGCTGCTTCATTAGTTTTGATTAATAAAAAAAATCACAGAATTATTAGCAGGATTACTATCGCTAGAGGAGTAATAATCCTGCTGCCATGTAGTCTGCATTTGTGAGCTCTTTATAACCCCACACACACAATTTATTGGCAGCTTTCTGCCTATGCAGGGTCTCTGCCCCTATATCATGCTGCTCCCAGATGAGTTATCAAACACATGTTCCCATGAACAGTCTATACCGACCTCTATACCTTACTACACCTCTAAAAAAATTCTGATTTCGAGTGGAAATATTTTTTTATTAAGAATAACACAAAGTGCACACTTTATACAGTGGAACTGCGAATGGTTCACTAAGTCACTTTCAATGGGGCATTGAATAGAGCAGAATGTGGTGACCCTTTGTACCCAGATCTTATAACTAGGCAAGAAAATACAATCAAACCAAAAATTAATATCAAATGAGACTTGTATTGCTATAAATAAATAGGTACCGTATATACTCGTGTATAAGCCGACCCGTGTATAAGCCGACCCCCCTACTTTTGCCCCCAAAACCTGGGAAAACCTATTGACTCGTGTATAAGCCGAGGGTGGACCCCAGCACAGGTATACAGCCCCCAGCAGTGTGGTATACAGGCCCCCCAATGGTAGTATACAGCAGCCTCCCCAGTGGTAGTATACAGCAGCCTCCCCAGTGGTATATACAGCAGCCCCAGAGCTGTATACAGCAGCCCCAGAGCTGTATACAGCAGCCCCAGAGGGGTATATAGCAGCCCCAGAGGGGTATATAGCAGCCCCAGAGGGTTATACAGCAGCCCCAGAGGGGTATATAGCAGCCCCAGAGGGGTATATAGCAGCTCCAGAGGGTTATACAGCAGCCCCAGAGGGGTATATAGCAGCCCCAGAGGGGTATATAGCAGCCCCAGAGGGTTATACAGCAGCCCCAGAGGGTTATACAGCAGCCCCAGAAGGGTACATAGCAGCCCCAGAGGGGTATATAGCAGCCCCAGAGGGGTATACAGCAGCCCCAGAGGGGTATATAGCAGCCCCAGAGGGGTATATAGCAGCCCCAGAGGGGTATACAGCAGCCCCAGAGGAGTACATAGCAGCCCCAGCGGTACCCGGTTGTATACAGCCCCCCCCCCCCGTGGTATACCGGGCCCCCTCTTGCTGGTGGCAACCTGTAAAGGAAGAGATCATTGTACTTATCGTGTCGCTGCCGCCGCTCTGTCACCGTCCGTCACCGCGCTCTTCCTGGTCTTCAAGCTTCCTTCTCCGGCGCACAGACAATGACGTCATTTCCTGTGCGCCGATGAAGGAAGCTTGAAGACCCAGAGGAGCGCGGTGACGGACGGTGACAGAGTGGCGGCAGCGACACGATAAGTACAATGATCTCTTCCTTTACAGGTTGCCACCAGCAAGGGGGGGGCCTGGTATACCACGGGGGGGGGGGGGCTGTATACAACCGGGTACCGTATATGGATTCGTGTATAAGCCGAGGGGGGACTTTTCAGCACATTTTTTGTGCTGAAAAACTCGGCTTATACACGAGTATATACGGTAATCAAACCATATGCAATAAACAGGGAATTTCACTATGTGGCGCCCTGTGCTGGTAAAGCCACAGAACCAACTAGTTCACTAAGGGATTTCCACATCTGATACCTCACATACACACAACACCTTCCACTCCAGGCCTGTAGGGGGAGCTCCACTGGTTGCTGTTAAGCCAGATCCCCTATAAATACAGGTGCTGGGGGCGGAGTTAGCCAGAGTGTGCAGTCACTAGGAGAACTGTGAAGTTCAGCTCAGAGCCTAGTGAGCTAAACTGGTCACCGGAGCCGTGCTAGGCCCGAAACCAGAGCACCGCCAGAGCCAGTGTGAGGGTCCAGAGAGTGAGGACGAGAGGCAGAGGCGAGGAACAGTACAGCGGGGGCAGAGGAGCCATACAGCTCACCCCACCAGAACACCGGTCACTGGGGACCAAGTCTGCACTCAGGGAGAGAGAGACCATCCCAGCAAAGAATCCAGTACACCGTGGAGGCTTAGCTTCCTGGACACCCGCAGCACTCACATTTGAGAAACAGGGACCACAGGAGAGATAGCGGCAGCCCAAGAGAGAGCCCTCAGTGCAGCAACACAGGCGTGGAGGAACAGGAGGTCAGGTCTGGTTTCATGCCAACCAAGCTTCGGGACAAGGAACAGGACAAGGAGGCCTATACCCTGCCCAGTGTGGAAATCCTGAGGTGTAGCCTTCAACCCGGAGAGTTTACCTGCAAGAACATCAGTAAAAGGTACAGAAAAAGACTATTGTGTGCTTGTCCCTTCTTCAACCTGTCCCACACCACAACTACGCTGCCCCATTCCTACCATGATGCCCTGTTCCACCATCATACCCTACACCCCCGGGGAACCCGCTCTTCCTGTAGAGAGCTCCAACACCTTGCTGCCGCCCATCACCCCGGAGGTCCCAGCAGCGCCGATGCCATCACCGGACCTACAGGTGGCGTCACAACTGACAATAACTTTAATCCCTGTAAATAATCCCCTTTTCATTGTCACCCAAGGGCACAGGCTCGGGCACTGACCACCCGTGACATCCCTGCACTCGACCGCCCGAGACCTGAGTACCCCAGACCCTTTTGGCCTCAGACAACTAGAGATCCTAGGAAAAATATTACAGACTTTTATAAATATGATCTACAGTATATTCTTATGGAGCAGTTCTTTATGATTTTCCCGTGGGCCTCTTCATCTACTATTGTCCTCTGGATTGCATCCGATGATTTCAATGGAGAATGTCAATATAATCTAGTTTGAAGTCTCTGGTGCATTGTAAAGCAGAAATAAAGCGTTGTCCATTTGCTGACTCCAGCGCCGGGCTCCCTCTGTCACTTCTTTGTGGGATTTTTTGAGTTGTTCTGGAAGCTGATGTGCTCCGTATGGTAACACGCTGGACGCCTGCGCTATCCTGCTGGCTTTAATACTTGTCATAGCTAAGGAGACACAGCTGTTTCTACTTAATGGGACAAGAAAAAGAAAAATTCAAGTGAATGAATTAAGGGCTTTTTGATACAAAACTAGGTAAAGAAAACAGAAGCGTTCAAATAGTTTTGAAAAAAATGTCAGCTCTGCAACCACAACTCTACTGACTTATTGCCAGGAGATGACTTTAATTTGTAGCAGTTGCTCTTTGGCCTTAAAGACACATTGATTTACGGAGAAAGATGATGGTATTCTGCTAGGGCTTTCTTTTATGACCAGGCACTTTTAACAAAAAATGGGAATACAATGTGATGTAGAATACCAAGCACAATAAACGGCCTCCTTACCAGGCTTGGAGGCTCAGGGTGGGTTGGGAACTTTCCTTCCAGATAAAATAAGTATATCCGACATATATTCTGCAATGACAGTCCAGTGGTTTAGTAGTTTGTTCTACTGTCTTGCTAAACTAGACCAGCAAAGCAGGGGCGGACCTACCGTGGTGCAGCTGGTTCAGCTGCACCAGGGCCCCGACCGGCTAGGGGGCCCCTCAAGCCTGCAGCTGACCCCCGTAACCCGATGTCAGAGGAGAGGAGGGTAACTGAGGGAAGCTTCCTGCTTCCCATGGCTGATCCCTCCCCTCCTCTCCTCTGGCACCCAGCTCCCAGGACAGCATTTGGCGGCACAGCGCAGGTAGGAGACCACTAGCACCCCCCGCCCTCTCCCTCCGGCTCCCCGCCGACAGCCGCCAGCACACCCCAGTCCCCCCGCTC
The DNA here is from genome assembly GCA_033576535.1 of Allobates femoralis. Classification (NCBI taxonomy): domain Eukaryota; kingdom Metazoa; phylum Chordata; class Amphibia; order Anura; family Aromobatidae; genus Allobates; species Allobates femoralis. The sequence goes on from JARQOC010000010.1 coordinate 21,894,051, forward strand.
CTCACCATGGCCGCACCAGGGTCGTCCAGGCTCAAGGTCCGCCACTGCAGCAGAGTAATGGAAGAGTCTCTGTTTGGTTCAGGATTTTACACAATCATGGATCCTAAAAGTTCTAGTAGAAGATAAGCACATTTGGAAGTGAGATTAGAAGCAATCCATAGCTAATAGGGTCTATCGCTTATTCAGGGCCGTATTTGTCCCTAGGCCCTGGAGGCCATGTGCCAAAGGTGATAGGTTGCTGGGACAGTGCTAATCACAACAAATTTTTAAAAAGTGTATTTTTTTTCCAAAGAACTCCACTCTGCCTTCCACTGGATTATCATTTGGCCAAGTGGTGGGAGATTGTGATTATCCAATGGATAAACTGAGTCGGCAAAAAGGATTGTGATGAGTCCTCTTCTGTGCATCCTCAAGTGTGCACTGGACACATTGGAAGAGCAGCGGTCAGAAAGAGATGCTCCACCAATCAGTGAGCTGGATGCACACGATACTATCAATTCTAAGCATACCAGCATTGTTCACAATGGAGGAAGCTTTGTGGCCAACTGCCCATCTTAGGTTACCATCACAGACACCCTCCTCATGTACTCCCCCTCCTGGTTGGTTGCTGACTGCAAGTGTAAACAGCACTTTACTTAAAAATGTGACAAAACAGAATTTATCATCTTTCCCCCATCTCACTCTACCACACCTCCAGACCTATCCATCAAAGTCAATGGCTGCTCACATTCCCCAGTACTGCATGCTCTGTACCTCAGGGTAATCCTCGACTCTGCCCTGTCCATCAAGCCACATATCTAAGCCCTCGCCACCTCCTGCCGACTCCAACTCAAACATATTTTCCGGATCTGTACATCCCTTGACCAAGAAACTACAAAAACACTCATGCATGCCCTCATCATCTCCCACCTTGACTCACCTCCTGCTCTCTGCCCTCGCCTCTAGCACTCTTGAACCCCTACAAGCTATCCTAAATTCTGCTACTCGACTAATCCACCTGTGTCCCCGTCAATCCCCAGCCTCTCCTCTCTGCCAAGCCGTTCACTGACTTCCCATTGCCCAGAGACTCCAGTTCAAAACCCTAACTATGACATACAAAGCCATCCACAACCTCTCCCCTCCATATATCTGTGACATGGTCTCCCAGTACATACCTACATGCAACCTGCGATCATCTCAAGATTTCATTCTCTACTCCCCTCTTATCTCTTATTTTTTCCACAAACGTATACAAGGTTTCCATAAAGAAAGAAGGAGGCGGCACTCATTGGACCGGTGAAAATGGTTTCTTTATTCCAGTTTCGGTATTACATCAGGTGGAGGGTGCAGGGAGGGAGGTGCCCGTTTTGAGTAGTGCTTACTCTTCAACAGATCCTGTGTACACAAGGTTTCTCCTGTGCATCTGCTATACTCTGGAACTTTCTACCTCAACACATCAGACTCTCACCAACTGTGGAAACCTTCAAAAGAAATCTGAAGACCCAGGTCTTCCGACAAGCCTACAAGCTGCAGTGATCCTGACTCCACCAAACCGCCGCACGGCCAGCCCTACCCGCTCCCAGAGTATCCTTACCCAACCCTTGTAGACTGTGAGCCCTCGCGGGCAGGGTCCTCTCTCCCCTTGTACCTGTGTGTGGCTTGTATTGCTCATAAATACTGTACTTGTCTATGTATGCCCCTTTTCTCATATAATATATATAATACAATATAATAAATGATGCTATAATAATAATAATAATAATAATAATAATAATAATAATAATAAAATGTGTAGACATGTTCATAGGATTGTCAGGGGTTGTGTGATGTGCAAATGAGTGGCTTATTTTGGACTGTTTCTGTAACTGTAACTGCTTTCAACATGTCTTAAGGTATATATCTATGCCAACATACACATTCAGTTGTTAGGCTCAGCTTAAGAGGTGGATCTACCAAGCCTCAGGTCCAGCTGGACACATGGACCCCCAGCTCTGTTGCAGAAGGCAGGAAGGCACGTGAGCACTTGGCGCAAAGTAGACCACAGGAACAGGATGGAAGTTTAAGAGACACACAGCAAGTCAAAAGTAACACCCAAGAGAAGTAGAGGAGCCTCAGGTGTTCTACAGAAAAGAATGCTCAATATGACCAGTGTCAAAACATGGTATAATAGCTTATCGCAACCAAGGGGAAATCCAGGAGGTGAATGGCAGAGAGTTAACCAGCAAGGCAGAGGGTAGGAAATGTCATAAAGGTAGATGCACAATGGGATCTGATGGTGGATCCCACCAAGAAACTGAACACATAAGTCTTAATCACAAAACACAGGTGTGTGGTTTAGTGGACCTTAAATAGGCCTAGGGAGATGACATAACAAAGCCACGCTGAGCAAATTGCAAAAATTTGACGTATAGCACAACAGAGCCAAGTGGCCATAGGGGAAAGAGGCAGAGCCTGGGATACCGCGATAAAGGCATAACAACGGTGCTGTAAACGTTTTAGGCAGATGTGGAAAAAATCCTGCAATGTAAGAATGCTTTCAAAAGTAGAAGTGATAATATTTTGTTTTTTGAAGGAACTTGACAAAGAGGTTGTTCCTAAGATCTTGGAGATCTAACCACAGATCTTCTCTGGATGTCGGTTTATAAAATCCCTTCTGCCTCTTTGTTATTTTATAAAGACTGGATGATGTTGAGGTTGGGGCTCTGTGAGGGGTGGATCATCACTTCTTTACACAGAAGATAGTTCTTAAAGGGATCCTGTCACCTCCAGAACGCCTCCTAAGCTACGAAAGCATGTCCCTGCAGCATATTATCACTAATCTCACACTCCTTTTGTGTCCTAAAAGCATCCTGTGAAAGTGCATAAAAACGTTTTAATACTTACTCATTAGTGATTATAATTAGCAGGGGCTATATTGTTTAGTCACCAGGGCGGGCTGTTTTGCAGCTCCAGGATCCACCCTCTCTCTGTCTGTTTGCTTTGCTTGTGCAGGCTTTACCCTCCCCCCTCTCTATCACTCACAGAATGCAAATCATTAGTCCGGCCTTCAGCTCCACATCACTACAGCACAGACAGAGAGAGGGTGGATCATTCAGGCTGCAAAACAACCCGCCCTAGGGGCTAAAGAATATAGCCCCTGCTAATTATGATCACTAATGAGTAAGTATTAAAATGTTTTTATCCACTTTCACAGGATGCTTTTAGGAGACAAAAGGAGTGTGAGATTAGTGATAGGATGCTGCAGAGACATGTTTTGATAGCTTAGGAGGCGTTCTGGAGGTGACAGGATCCCTTTAAAGGGAATCTGTCAGGTAAAAAATCCATACGTAACTGCTATCATTTTCTAATTCCTTTCTCTAAACTCTCTCTATTGATGTATTTCTTTTATTTATATTTACCTCCTATCCTCTGTAAACTTCAAATAAAGAGATTAATTCCATCTGTCACTCACAGTGAATGATCCACTTGGTTCTCTGCTGTTCACTCCCCATTAGATGAATATTCATGTCACATATTCACATCACTGCCAATGACATCAGTGGGGGGTGGGGATGTATCATCCTCTCTGCTCCTTGTGTCTGAATCCAAGAGGTCAAATAAAACACAGAATCTGTCACAGCACAGCAGGATATCTGCTTAGAGAAACAAATGGAGTAGACACCTTATCTTAGATAAACAGTAAGTCTAGGGTCACACTTAGTAGGGCACTTACATTAGACGGATGCTTGCCTCTGCAGTAACGGCCAGCGTTAACATCAGGTGCTGCAACCAAACGCTGCTCCATAGTAACCCATTGTTTACCATGGATGCAGCCACACAGGAATCCCCAGGAACTGCGCTTTAGCAGAGCGCACAGGAAAACGTTGCTGACAAATCTTTGCCTGCAATCTGTCCCTCCAAAGCTCCTAATTGAAAGTGAAACCTGACAAGCAGAGAGAGCAAATGGAGGAGGGAGGAGAGAGCTGCTGAGAAGGTGTACATATGAACAGTTTAACACAGCAGGACTATTTTACTGTGCTTATAATGGACAGGACTAATGCAGCAGCTCCCTGCAGGGTCTGAAAATGCTTATAGTAAGGAAACTACAAATGGTACAATAATGATTTTAGCCTTACAGTTCCAGTGAATATGAATGGACCGTTTGTAATGTACACACAAGTCAGGTCCTCCAGAGTCAGTGGTTGCTCTCCACTTCCGGTCATTAATTAGTACCTCTCCTATTAACAAACAATTCCCAAATAGGATATTTGTAAATGGGTTTACCCTTTAGGTCCAACAAATCATAAACATTTTAGTTTTCAAACACATTTTTACAATATATTACATGACGCAAACTATCATCCTGCTCTAGTTGTCTTCAGGATTTCTTAGTCTTAAACTTTGGGGTCAAGGGGTTCTTCATGGTCACTAATATCCCTTATGTTCAACCCACTGGTGACATTCCCCATATATAATCCTAATATTAATTTTCCTTGTGCAAATAATTGTCGTTCAAACTGATAAACCTCCTTGTTATTTAAGAATGTGACCGATATTCTCACTGGCCGGAGATAGCCCTTGTCTAGATAATCTGTAAAACTATAATGTTTGAGAAAGATGATAAAATACAGTACATGGCTGAAGTCCAAGTTCTATAAAACAGTCATTTCCTACATTTTTTTCCAGATAGAGTATTAGGTAATAATTCATGTATTTCTAACTTATAACTTTTTATGATGTCCTTCTCTGGCTATGATTATATAAACGTAATACTAGATTATGAGGTTGGGGTTATGGCCACTTTACACATTCCGATATCGACGTCCAACTCCGATAAAAAGTCACGTGGTTCGTGCGTTGGCTCCAATATCGGTCGTGCGTTGTATGGTGTAAATGTGCAATGCGACGCAAGAACGATGCCAAACCGATATCGGGGAAAAAATGAGCAGGCTCTCCAACCGCCCGATATTGGATGGCCAATCTGGGCGGATCGTGCTGTGTGAAAGCCCAATACCGACTTGGAGACCAACTTCCCCTATTCTCTCCCATGTTAAATGGTCGTTCCTGGGTCGGCCGCACAAGGGGGCATTCACATTGCAGTTGCGTTGCCTGCCGATATCGCCCTGTGTGACAGCTCCTATGCGATGTGAGATTTCTGCCAAAAAAATGCGCGCTCCCGCGCCGTTGTGTCCAACATCGGACCGATGTTGGGATGTGTCAAGTGGCCATTACTGTGATGGAACTGCTGTGCTATGCTAGCGGGAGTGGACCCACTGCGCCATGGACCGGTCTTACCATAGAGGGGCATGAGTGAGTGCCTATCAAGTAATGAGTTACGGTACCCTGATCTGTATGTAAACTGCATTTTTTGCCATTTCATTGCACTTGGAATTTTTTCCCGATTTCCAGTACGCTATATGGTAAATTAGATAATGTCATTCAACATTACAAGACGTCTTGCAAAAAGCGAGCTCTCATATGGCTATATTGATTGAAACATAAAAAAAGTTACGGCTTTTGGAAGAAGGGGAGGAAAAATGAAAACGAAAAATGGAAACTAACCCAGGGGTGAAGGGGTTAATATTGGCCAAACAGATAACAATAGACACCCAATGTTTCCTATCTAAAATATAAGTTCATGATAGGAAATATGACGGTGACAGCTCCCGCCCGGGACATTCAGGAGTGGAGATATTCCAGAAGCTGGCATTTCATAAGTGTTTGTAACTGCAGCCACATCCTACAAACAGCCCCCACATGAGGTGACCCGAGGGGGGTAATAGGGTGTAACTTAGGTTCATAAACGTAAATGCCATATTATAATCGGGGTCAATGCCAGGAGGAATACACTGCTGTGTAGGGAATTGCTCATGTTTTCTTCACCCTCCATAAATCTGAACCATTTCAGTGACCCAGGTGTAGTCATTTTCTTTTATTTATCCATTTTATTTGATCTAATTGTGTATAATGTATTGTTTTATTTTGTAAAATCTTGTATATTTTTATAACCTTCACACTTTTGGATTAAATATATAACATGTTATAGATGCGCTCGTCTTGCTTTATAAATTACTACCTTGAATAAGCTAAACTTTACTAGTAACGGGTGTCCTATCGACCTAAAACAATTGGTGGTGGCAGCTCATATTTTTCTTGTGTTATTGTGAAGCTTAGCAATTACGATACCAAGGAATATATATGTATATTCCGTGAGCTGGACCCGGTGATATATACATACACAATACCCTCCCTGCAAGTGCCTTAATAATTGCCATAATAGTAGAACAGCTTCAGCCTCATTTTCATATTGTGGATATATGGATGGAGTGCACAGCCCTTATGTGTAGAGCATGGGTGCTCCTGTACCATTAAATATAGCATATAGATATAGCAGAATAGAGCATAGAGCATGGTACATGTGACCCAAAGTATACAAAAAAGTTGGCAAAACTTGTTTGGAAAAGTTTGCTAATCTCTAGTCAACATAGATCCAGGAAAGATCTCTCCGCTAGAAGTCGCTGCTGAAGGTTCTACATCAAAAAGTGGATCACTACCACTCATAAGTTGTTGCTTACCCCTGCCAAAGAGGGTCAGAGACCGAGGGTCCATTCGTCTATTTCTAACTCTAAAGACCGGGTTACACATAACGATGTGCCAGCGACCCGGCCAACGATCGGGATCGCTGGCACATCGCTATGTGATCGCTGATGAGTAGAGATGAATGAGTACTAAAATGCTCGGGTGCTCGAGGCTCTGACCGAGCATCCCAAGATACTCGTGTACTCGGCCCGAGCACCGAGCCCAATGTAAGTCAATTAGTGACAGGCTCCGCCCACAGACTTCCGGTTATAAAACGAGTGTTTCTGGGAAAGGGCGGGAGGGGGGGCTTTTTCAAATCGTCGCAGCATATAACACCTTGCTGTGGCCCCCAGAGGGACCCTAACAATCAATCTGCTCCCTGTGAGGTGCCAGCTCACTGTGTGCACTGAAGGGAGCTGTGTGTTGTGTCAGATCGATAATTATTAGCGAGGAGTCTGAGCATATCGGCGGTATTCTGTGCTCGCCGAACAAGCCGAGTACCGGGATACTCGTGTGAGTAACGAGTAGCGCCGAGCATACTCGCTCATCCCTACTGGTGAGCTGTCAGACAGGTACACTTACCAGCGAACACCCAGTACTGCGCCGACACCCGACAGTCGTCATGATCGTTCAGGGTCTCGGGCACAGACTGGAGAACCCTGATGAAGGTGCCAGGTGGGCACCGAAACGCGTCGGTGAATAAAAGAAGGATTTGATTAACACTTCATCTACAAGTGTCTTCTTTGATGCGAGTCAGTCTGGCAGCGCGGATCGCAAAACACCTTTCCCAAGTAATCTGATGCTTCTCCACGTCTGAGTGGTCGGTGAAGGTCCAGCAGCAGCCATCAGGATATAATTCCTAACACGTCTTCAAACCAGTTGTGGGTGACACAACTGGATCAGGTGAGTGAACCCCTGTTGCTCACTGAGTTTCCAATTTAGTGTCTAGTGATAAGGGCACTATTGCGCCTCTTGTTCCCCCAACCCCCCCTTTTTGTATTTATCATGGTTGTTGCCCCTGTCACACATGCTAATGCATGCGTGACAGCGGCAGACCAGCAACCAAAAAATGGTCCTGGCCATTCCGCTCTTCGCTGCTGCATGTCACACGTTGCGACATCGCTGCGAGGTCGCTGCAAAGTTACAAAACCTGTGATGTTGCAGCGATATTGTTAGTGATATCACTGTGTGTAACGGGGCCCTAAGTTGTCCATGTAAGAACCTCACGTGAGCCTTGGAAATGTGAGTTCCGGCATCGCTGGAACAATGCTGGCACTGGAGGTGAGTATAAACTGTGAACATTGGACATAAGAAGGGGCTGTCCAAGTAGTGGAAAACCCCTTTAAAAAATACCGTCTTTGGCTATCCTAATGTCTACCTCTCTCAGCTTGACAGGTGTGTTATCCATACAAAAAGATGAATCAGTAAAGGTTTCACACATATCTCCTGCCCTGAGGATAATCAGAGGTTATAGAGACACAAGTGATTGAATGTAAGTAATTGCTGATCTACAGAATCGAGGAATAATTGAGCAATCGCGCCCATAAATCACAACTCTTCAGCTACAAATAAGGAGTAATATATCTGCACTGGAGAAGAAAGCCCTTCTGATACCGTCTTTAGTAAAATAGGGGTGGGGAACGGGGGTCCCGCAAACCTTAACCTATACCATTACTGCACAAATTGGAAACGTATGTGTAAGCCATGGTGGTCTCCAATGTTTCAACTCATAAAAGCTCTTTGACTTGGTGTCATCATTCAAAGATTTTTATTTCATTAGCGGCAGCCCGAGCAGACACACACAGACAAATCACCTCTCTTATAAAATATAGATACATGGAATGAAAGTGAAAAGCAGCCTATTTATACCCTGTAAAATGCAAGGCCCTGTAAACTCTGAACCCGCCGTGGCCTTTGTTCCTTGTGACCCACGAGAGCGTGATTTATCCTCTTTTAACAATTCCAGACAGCAGGAGGTGAAACATACTGTATACGTCCAATTCAGCTTTTGACGTGTGACACTTGGTGATCATGGTGAGGATTTTCTTGTACTATTTATTGTGAATTCTTGGTTTGAGCTTCTCTCGGTCAGAGATTGAGCTACAGTCAACGTCCAATATGTTCTAAAACGGTTTAAATTTAACATTGAATGTTTTTTAAAGAATATGAAAGGTCACATCGTAAGGGCAGATACAAAGGATCCCACCGCTGCTAATAGAGGACAGCCACACTTCAACGTTCCTCCTTATTTCCGTCAATGGGCAGTGACCTCTGTAATAAAACACGCTCACTACATTACTCCATAGAAATCAATGAGTCATATTCTATCTTGGGCTACATTCACATGCTGGTGGTCCGCTAGTGTCCTGTTTTGTATGGATCTGCTAATGCTGTGGCGTTGGTTGTCCCAGCCAAGTCAATGCATTTCACCATTTGGCATCCACACAATGCAGTTTTTCTGGAACCGTTCTTGGGCCGTAAAAAGAATGAGCATGTGTATTATTGGGGGTTATGTAGCTGAGCTTTTTACTTACCTCCTCACGCTCCCCGGTGATCTCCAGCGATGTTCTCATACCGAGGCCACAGGACCTGCAGGAGGACCTGGCACTGCACCATTTGACCGAGTGGCATCACCCAGTCACATGAGCAGACCACAAGGTCCTAGAGGCAGCGATGACTGCGGCCTCCAGGAAGGAGAGGACATCGCTGTGTATGAATGTAGTCTTACAGGTGCTTGTTATAAAGCAAATATCTGTAGTTGTTAAAGCTCCAGTCCAACACTTTAGTTTTTTATTGCACCTCTGTAGTGAAGCTTTAAATGTAAGTCTCCTTCACCCTGTCCAATAGGCTGGGGTAAGACTTGTGTCTGCCTCAGCTCCTGACGGCTCCGCTGAAAACTTAGAAGTTTTCAGCAGAAGCGGCTAGCGTTACCGGGAAGCCCTGGGGTTGCCGACGCTGCCCCATAGCAACTCGCAGTATACCTTGACAGTGGCCGAACACCGAGCTACATGACGTGCACTTTTCAGCAGTGCACAGGAAAACGCGGCAGGCAGCGCTTCCTGTGTGCTTCTAAAAAGCAGCCGCCCAGCAGCTTCTAAGTTTTCAGCGGAGCCGTCAGGAGTTGGGGCTGGTGCTTGTGATGTAACTTCTGATTTCTGGCCAGTCAGAAGTTATGGACAAACAATAGTGCTAAAAAAGAATGAAGTCGCCGGAGGGTGAGTATAAGACCAGGGACAGGAAACCTAGATTAAAAGAACCACTCCAGTCCTGAAAGGAAACTTACACTGGAGTGGTCTTAACTCATGGATGAGAGCAAGATGTGCCTACAATCATGTAAACTATATATGTATATATATATATATATATATATATATATATTTACTTACAAAGGTGGAGCAGCACTGTATTGCTGGTTTTCTATGAGTGCATCCCCAGTGGCTCTTATTAAGCTCCTATTATACATACAGTTTCACAATGAGTCCACAGCACTCCCAAACAGAAGTAGCAAAAAAGGTTTAATCCAGCTCAGGCACACAGTATGGCGACGTTTCGGGCAAAAAACGCTCTTATTCCAGCAACCACTTGGTGTTCAGCACAACAATTTATACATCTTGTACCTACTACATCACTTCCTTACATCTCATTTGCATATAAGACATTAACAATATTAATATTTAGTGTGTCATATAAACCCTTTATTTCCCTTCATCATGTGCTCTTATTTAATACTTATAACTGTGCTCCTTCTATTATCACTGGTTGAATGGAAGTCCATTTTGCTTTAATAATAACATTGTGTCCAAACCTCCTTTTCATAGTGTCTTACTGTAAATCGCCATTTATTGTTTCTTGTAGGAGCGGCTCCCCAGGTGTCACTGCCTGCACATGCAAGCCGGCGTCCCGAAAATGTGTTATAGGACTATTGCGCGTACCCCGGGCCCGCCCGCTGCCATGGAGACGACGGACGCTTGCGGTGCGACGTCATGGCGCTCGCGAGCTAGCCATGGTCCTGACATATCAGCGGCAGCAGCAGTGTGCGGCTGCACACCAGACCAGAGGGCAAATTAGCCCTCCAGTTCTGGGTGCTGATCCGGTCCAGGGCTGTCAGTTTCATCCCTGACAGCCCCGGACTGGACCTGACCGCAGTGTGAAGCCGCCCTAAGACTTGTTTGAAGCACTTCTTTACAGGGAAAGATTGTACGAGCAAAGCTGAGTGGAGGACTGGACCTGACAGCCCGGAACCGGATTTGAACACAGAACCGGAGGGCAATCCGGCCCCATAGACTCCCATGTTAGGGAGCGCCGGATTGCCTCGGATACTGCCGGACAGATGGAAACCAGATGGTGGATATCTGCCATCCGGCTCCACCGGCCCCATAGGATACTATGGGGCCAAACTCCAGTCCGGGGCTGTCCGGCATTGGACAGCCCTGAACCGGACCTGACCGCAGTGTGAAGCCGCCCGAAGGGTTTGCTTTGCCGTTTCATTGCCACCACTTAGAAACACTGAGTTTCTTTCTAACTCATAAAGGAAGTCTCCATCTAAAGTGCCATCTTGATCCTCATTCATACTTTCTTTTAATAGATTTGCACAGATGCTATCAGTGAGTTCTCTATTCACTCAGGCATAAGTGAAAATTTTTCTCTTAACTTTAGATTAACACGACACTAATTTATGGCTGCAGCAACTCAACCTTTTATCCGGCACCATACATCTCACTGACAGCTGTGGCATTTCAATGAGAACAAGACAGAAAACTGCAACTCAGCTCTGATAATAAGATTCATAGGACTCCAATTGTTCATTTACTGAGAGGGTCTTAATCAGGAAAATAGTTTGGTAAATTGCTGCTTAACAAAGTGGACCTGAAGCAATACTATACTTTGTTACCAGCTAAAGGAACAAATGGACGCAAAGATGCAGACAATGAGGAGGCAGTGGTGACTGAACCAACAATGGTATATTAGCAAATCTAAGGTTAGGACTTTAAATATGAGATACTGGATTTGCAAAAATAACTGCCTCGGCCACTGGGAGGCGCTGGATTCCTTCGGCTGATGGTGCCGGTGATAGGAGGGCCATGTCCTCATATGGACCTGCTCCTTCGACGTCTGCCTCTGTTGCTGAACGCCGCCGTGTTTCTCCGGTGGGTGATGTTGGTCGCAGAGGAGCGGGACCTGCAGAGGTGTCTGATAGGCGCAGGCTTCGTTCTTCTGTCAGAAGTGGGGTGGTTGGTGCCAGTCGTGCATCACTGTCTGGCCTGGTTCTAGGGGCGGTCAGGATGAGATCATCAGGCTGTGAGCTCCAGCCTATGGTAGGTAACCGCGCCCTTCAAATACATTGGAGCCTGTCTTGCAGGCCGCCAGATATAGTCTTGGTTCCCCAGTGATATAGTGTGTGTTTGGTTTTGACTCTGATCTTTGCCTGGATTTTTGACCCTACTTCAGCCTGACGATTTGGTACCTTGGCTGCCCTCCCGGTTTTGACTCTGATCTTTGCCTGGATTTTTGACTCTGCTTCGGCCTGACTATTTTGTACCTTAGCTGCCCTCCCAATTTGACTCGGACTCCTGACTACGTTTTCGGATCCTGGTTTTCATTCCCTTCCTGGTGAACTTCCTGCTCCGGTCCGCTGCTCATCTCAGGAGCTACCTCCTTGGTTCCACTGTAATTCCAGATCCCTGTATAGCGGTAAAGGATCTTGGTTGTTTCTTGGGGTGCTGCCTTGCCAGCAGTTCGGCCTCACAGTAGGTGATCGTCACAGTTGGAAATGCTACTCGCTGGGCCGCAAGTCCAAATTGTGAGTTTTTCCCACACATTATGCAGGCTGACTGCATTCGTGCCCCCCACTCAATACCGTATCTCACCAATGACCCTCTGTGCTCAGGCTTCCTAGAGTATATGGCCACACTCAGACCCCTCTGTGTCTATAGCCCACTTCACTGACAGCCATGCTCAGTGATGGGGGTCCTAGCACCAACTCTTCCTCTTCTGAGTCTGGCCATGCCTTTTATATTTAGTAACTGCATCATAGGTGTCACCTGACCCAGCATATCTTCTAAACTCTTCCCTTCTGGAAACACACACTGAGCTCTCTATTACCCATTTGCTCATATCTTCGGCTATTATCTCTGTTTTACTGTTTTCGGCCAGCAGATGGTGCTGTTTACTTGCAGACGTTTCTGCATCCTCTTAAACCCCCGTCACACGGGGCAACATCGCCGCCCATTACATAGGCGACGTGGGGGCGTGAGCTGTCGGTGGCGTCATCGCCACTACGTCGCCTCATGTAAAGGGGCGATGTCGGCGGTGCCGGGCGCTCGCCTGGTTTCAGAGCAGTGCTCTGAAGCCAGGCGACCATCATGGGGCGATGTGCACACATCGCCCCATGTAACCGGCCGCCGGCGACTTGTCAGGCGATGGGAGCCATAGGCTCCCATTGTCCTGCATCGCCGCTGGGGTTTCCAGACACCCCAGTGGCGATGCCGCCTGACAGCTCGCCGGCGCGGGGCTGGAGGTGTCGCCCCGTGTAAACGGGGGACGGCGACGCTGGTGGGGCGCCAAAACTGTGCGCGCACCCGCCAGTTGCCGCCGACATCCCCAGCCCCGTCGCTAGGTGTGACGGGGGCTTTACAGTTATGCCAAGTGCAGGGCCTAACAGGGAGCTTGACAACTTAATTTAAAGAATACCAATGTCAGAATCCCTGTGTCATTCCCTGGCACCTCACACTAGACGTAATGAATGATAGAAGCTTTGCAGGAGGTTTTCATCTCCAGTCTATCATTGTTTTGCCTGAAATCACAGTGGAGAAATGGAGCTCTCACTTTAATGACAGAAGTAAGACTCCCACCAATTGCCAAGTAATGGCGGCAATAAATGAAATAGTAAATTAGCTCACGCATCCTGATCCAGCATGTTATTACACTTATTTTAATTTCTGTTTTTTTTCTAGATTTCTTAACTTTTCGATTCACACGAGAACGTGTGTGATTATATATTAGTTGAACTATGTTGTCAATGTTTTAGCTCACAAAATTAAATAAAATATGGGTGCATTTAAAACTCATTGATAGCAGTAGAATGGTATAACATGCAAACTACAAAATACGTATGTGTATGGTAAAATCGTGAATGATGTTATAGATAAAAATGCTGCTATTTATGGTGGAGTAAAGAAAGTAAACACATGATACGACGATAATGTCTGGTCTCCAGAGATTCATCATAACAGTGTGATGCTGCATCCAGTGACAGTCTGATAGGTCTGTACTCTGGAGATTCATCATTACAGTGGCACCTGTGTGATGCTGCATCCTGTGACAGTCTGATAGGTCTGTACACTGTAGATTCATCATTACGTGGTGACTGTGTGATGCTGCATCTTGTTACAGTCCGATAGATTTGTACTCTGGAGATTCATCATTACAGCGGCACATGTGTGATGCTGCATCCTGTGACAGTCTAATAGGTCTGTACTCCGGAGATTCATCATTACAGTGGCACCTGTGTGATGCTGCATCCTGTGACCGTCTGATAGATCTGTACTCCAGAGATTCATCATTACAGCAGCGCCTGTGTGATGCTGCATCCTGTGACAGTCTGATAGGTCTGTACTATGGAGATTCATCATTACAGAAGCGCCTGTGTGATGCTGCATCCTGTGACAGTCTGATAGGTCTGTACTCCGGAGATTCATCTTTACAGCAGCGCCTGTGTGATGCTGCATCCTATGACAGTCTGATAGCTCTGTACTCCGGAGATTCATCATTACGGTGGCACCTGTGTGATGCTGCATCCTGTGACAGTCTGATAGGTCTGTACTCCGGAGATTCATCATTACGGTGTCACCTGTGTGATGCTGCATCCTGTGACAGTCTGATAGGTCTGTACTCGATTGATTCATCATTACAGTGTGATGCTGCATCTTGTGGCAGTCCGATAGATCTGTACTCCGGAGATTCCTCATTACGGTGTCACCTGTGTGATGCTGGATCCTGTGACAGTCTGATAGGTCTGTACTCCATTGACCCCCGTAACACGACGTCAGAGGAGAGGAAGGTCAGGCAAGGGAAGCCGAAAGCTTCCTGCTTCCCTTGCCTGATCCCGCCCTTCCTCTCCTCTGCTTCTCCGGCTCCCGGGAACTGCGTAGCTCAGTAGGCAGGATAGTTGCCGCAAGCACAAGCACTGGCTGCACAACACCAGGGAATCCCCAAGGACCGCGCCGCCAGCATCCACCCCCCCTCCTGGACCGAGCCGCCGGCTGTCAGCACCCTTCCCCCCGCTCCTCAAAATGGCTGCACCAGGGCCCCCTGGGGTCAAGGTCCGCCACTGCTCTGCATATAAGATGTACCAATACGTCCAATGTCATGAAGGGGCTAAGCAAGTAACTACCGGCAAGCTTGAAGGAACTCAAATAAAGCCTTTGTAATGCACATCTGCAAGAAAATCTGACAAGACATTCCTCTTTACATTTTACGCTCTTCACTTTTAGTTCTCCCCTCGCTTCATAGAGGTTAAAGCCAATTTTAAAATAGTCTTCGCCGCTATCCAGAATCACTAAGGCTCTTTGAAGCACTGAGCTAAGTGTATCCCATAAGTTAAAACAAGAAAGTTTATTATGATCAGATGAACTGTTTAATGGGAATTGATAGAATCTCTCATGAAAGGGACTTTCCATATCCGGATCCATTTAAGTGTAGTAACCTTCCTGTGGCCCTCATTACAGGCCTTCATATACACGGCTCAGAATAAATAACTGGGCCCTGTGTTATGGATTGAACATTTTTATAAGCAGTAATAATACATTTGTCTTTCTCAGATGAATTAGTCAGCTCCATAGTACAGACTTGGATCAGTTAGAAAACCATGTGTTTGGTTTAGAAAAGGAGATCCTGCATTGCCTGTGTAATGTGCCGGGGGCGACGGTCGTGGGCGAGAAGATCTCAGTCTTCGCCCCGGTCATGCTACACACACAGGGGGTGGTTGTGTGGCGCCCCTGTGACCAGGGTGGCCACAGGTAGGAACTGCAGCCAGGAGATAGTGACAGTTTGTATATCAAACACCTCCAAAACACACATCCACTGACATAAGAACCAACCCGGAGCCTGGACTTTAGGCAGGCAAGGGGTAGTAGGGCCAGTTATAAGTGGGTGAGGCGTAGTCAAGGTAACGGACCGGTATAAAAAGGGGAAACATGAAGTAGTTAGCCAGTAGGCGAGTGCCGAGCAGCCAAGACAAGTGGGCCAGTGAGAGCTGAGCAGAGAAGACTAAGAGTAGGCTGAGAAGCAAAGACAGAGTGACCAGAAAAGATAAGAACAACAGAGACCGGACCGGTGCCACCGGGTCCGAGGAAGACGGTAGCGCTGACAAATTACTGACAGGGCAGACTCTCCTGACTTATCCGGGAAGTTACACGGGTAGGAAAGAGCCCGGTGATCCCTTGCAAGACAGGGACCAGAGTGTCAGCTCTGAGGGGGACTGAAGTTTCATACCGGCTCCCCAGATAAAACTAACGAGGAACACAGATCCCAGATCCGTATTCCCATTACAGGGTTGGGGGCACAGGAGCAACCAGGAGGACCCGGCTTACCGGCCATATTCTTAGGGGGAAGCTACACTGAGTGACCGAGCTGCCGCTCCGCAATCCACCCAGAAGGAGAGAGGAGAATCAGCCTGAGAGGACATATAGAGAGAGTGAGGGGTCTCAGAGTGATAACCTGGCTGCAGAGGGTTCAAGTGTTACCGGAGTTAACCGTGTAAAGCTGTTAAGAGCTGAACTGCACCGTGCACTGTGTGACTTGGAAGAATTGGAGAGTAAATCCGGTGAACCCTGCTTCAGTGTCCGCGTGTGATTCCAGGTATAAAGAACTGTTATTGCACCATTTTACCCTGTCAGGAGCTGTCCCGACCCGCGGCGGCTCATCCACCTTGCTGCAGCATCCATCCATCCTCCTGACAGAAGTACACTGCAGCGGTGGTCCTCTCATTGACCACAACCCATGGGTGGCGTCACGACAAACTCCCCTGTAAATATCCCCCCCATTTATTGCAGAACCCGGGACACGGTCCGGATCAAGACCACCGTGACATCCCCAGCAGTACCCCAGTCCGGCTCCGAGTACCCGTTCCAGTGGGCTCCACAGTTGTGCACTTCTTGGCCACAGGCCAGTTTCCCATCATCTGGTTCACACTGTGTAGATCGCTCATTTACACGCCACTACCAGGGCAATTCACCCTTTGGGTTGCCTCGGATTTTAGAACACGGCTCAGTAACCGCTACCCTGAGCAACTGTGAACAACCCGATCACTTTCCCCAATTACACGCCGCTACTTCGTAGCAATTTCAAGGCAACCGTGATAAAAATCCCAAATGCCAGGCAGTTGCTACACCTCAGTGGCGGCGTGTAAAGGTACCTTTATGGTTATGAAGATATACATTCAGAAATATTTCATATTACAGGGACATTTCTAATTGTAGGACATATACTTACTTAGTAACCAAATTTGAGTACTTAATGTCTATGTTGCCTAGAAACTTCTACGGTAGCAACACATTTCTCCATATGAGATAGGAAATGGTTTGTCAGTAATTTGACCGCCCTTGAAAAACTGCCCAATGCATTTCTCCTTCTCAATATTCTTTTGTGAGGAGGGTCATTAGGGGCACTCATGCAATAAAGGAAGCTGTCAATCTTCCCATGGATTTGTGTAATACAAAAGATAAATATATATGTCCAAATCAGTAAGGACATCCATGTCCTCGGGCATTATGTACATCTTTTACAATTAATACTGACCTTGAAGTTTAACCGCCGCTTAAATTTCTATCTAGTATAAATGTAGAGCAAGTGATTATAATAAACTTTCTTATATACCATACTTCATAAGTGAAATGTGGAAGAAAACCTTTCAGACACCTTCCAGAAAATGTCCCCACTAGGCTGTTTCTAAACCTGACATATGCTTGTCAGGGAGATTCGTCTTCAGCTCCACACATGAATACGGTCATATAAGGGTGTGAGAACCTACACACTGTTCACACTACAGCTTATCAGAGTCTCAGGTTACCTCAGGCAGGGACAGTGCTGAGATCAGGCTGTCAACACTCTGCTCCTGTGAGATTGGACTCCTCTCCATTCACATCACTCTGCTCTGTGCAATCAGCTGAGGAGCTGTGTGAAGGCCATCAGCTGATAACACAAAGCAGTGCAATGTGAATGGAGAGGAGTCAGATAAGGAGCTGTGTGCTGATAGCCTGGAGCTCCCTTTGCCTGTGGTAATTTGCAAATACACTGATCAGCTATAGCCACGCTACACAGGCACACTGAGTGGGATCCGCCTCCGTCCTTATATGGCCGTTTTCAGTGTGTGGAGCTGAATATGGATTTCCCTGACAATGACTATATGTCAGGCTCAGAAACAGCCTAGTGGGGACATCTTCTGGAAGGTTTTATTCCAGATTTCACTTATGAAGTATTTTTAAAAGTTTATTATCATCACTTGCTCTACGTTATTATTAAATAAAAATGTAAATGGCGTTTACGCTTTAATGTCCTGATATATTGCAACAGCAGCATTGTATTACAGTTCCACCCTCAAATGCAGTTAGCTTCTTAAAATGACCCACTCATTCACAAATGTATATAAAAGCTTTATTTTATATACCTGTTACAATGAGATTGAATGGAAAACCTGAATTCAATAACTAAAATATGTCTCCAAATAATTTTGTCGATATGGTGTACTTATGTCACTCAAAAAGTATCCAAAAAGTGTTCTTACTTTTAAACGTCACTTTATAAAGTCTTCCTAAATAATCAGGATAAAAATAGTATTTTTTCGTTTTAAGTTAAAGTCAGCAAAATTAGTTTTTGCATCGGCCATAACTATTTTCAAATAAGAGTGAGTGCATGATTCATGGATTGTGTAAACACGTCTGTAGCAGGGTGGCAGTACCAGCCTCGGATGCCTATAAGTAATCATCACAGCTGCTGCTCTCCTGGCATAAGACTTACACACATTCCAGCCACAACCTCCGGCTCCTTAGGGAAGAGGCAGTGTGCGGCTGATCGGCAGGCTCAAATCTCTATTTCTGTTGAGGAATAGATATATATCTATACTGGCGATATATATACTATACTGGCGATCAAAATTAGAGAACACTTTCACATACCTGCAGTTTATTGGTGTTAATCTGGAACCTGGAGCTAATTTCCTTTGTTATCTGATCACACTTAAAGGGAACCTGACCT
This sequence comes from Allobates femoralis, assembly GCA_033576535.1. NCBI lineage: Eukaryota > Metazoa > Chordata > Amphibia > Anura > Aromobatidae > Allobates > Allobates femoralis. The sequence continues at coordinate 21,912,840 of JARQOC010000010.1, forward strand.
CTAAAAATGAGCCCCAGGCTCTTTTAACCTGTCCCTGCACCATGGTAATCCATTTCTATCCATCCCTTTGTGTCCATAAAGCGCTATTGTAAAGTTTATAAAAGTTATTTTTTTACCTGTGGATCTGCAGCTTATCATTATTTGAGAAGCCGCAGAAGGCGGTCTTTTGTGCTTCACCCCGCCACCAGCGAGTTAATTATGCACGGCCATATGGGCGTGCTATACAGCAGAGACTGTGTTTGTGCTGCAAAGGGGCGGTAAAGGTGATATGACGCGATTTTCGTCTTATCGCCTTTACCGCCCCCTTGCGGTGTCACACTGAACGATCCTACCGCATCGCTTATGCAACATCGCCTGATTTAATTGTCTGCACATAAATCAGGCGATGTCGATCCTGCTATAAATTGCAGTCGCATCGCCCTGTTGCACGGCACGACGCACTCACGATATCGATTGCAATTGACGACACCACGTGACTTAAGGTACCGTTACACCTTTCAACATTGTTTCCGACATCGCTCAAAAGTGACATCAGGAACGATGTTGAAACGACATCGTTGTTGCGTCGTAGCGTGTAAACGCACAATTCAACAACGATAGTTGTTCCAAGTCGGAGTTGACAGGTTTTCCTGCATGCAGGAACACCTGTCAACTTCAACTTCAACAACTGGCGGGATTGTTCAGTGTGTGACACCTTAATAGCGAAGTCATGGCCGATCTAGCCTATTCGCTGCATTGCAGCGGATTGCTCGCTGGGCTGATCCCAGCCCAGCGAGCAATCACGCCGCCAAGATTGCAGCGCCGTCACTGGCAACATCTTGCTGTGTAACAGTTAAGGCCGCTTTACACGTCGCAATATCGTTCCGATATTGCATACAACTTCACGGGAGCGCGCAAGTTTTTGGCACTTGTCCAAGATCGCATAGTAGATGTCACACAGGGAGATATCGGCAGGCAACGCAACTACGATGCTGTACGCCCCTCTTGCACACTGTGTCTGAGCAACTCAGGGAACGACCAATTAACATTGGAGTGAATAGGGGAAGTTGCGCTCCAAATCGTAGTTGCGCTGTCACACAGCACGATCCTGCCAGATCGTCAAGCCAATATTGCACGGTTGAAGAGCCTGCACAATTTACAGACGATATTGTAGTTGCATCGTTTTTGAGTTGCGTTGCCCATTTACACGACACAACGCACGAACGATATCAACTGCAACGCCCGTACCACGTGACTTTTTATCGTAATTGCGTTGCGATATCGTGACGTGTAAAGCGGCCTTTAGGCTGCAATGTCGGAAGCGAGAGGGCACCCGCGGCATCGCTTCCGACATCACAGCCGATCTTGGATGGTGTGACGTGGCCTTCAGGGTACTGTTACACGACGCAATGTTGCCTGCAATTTCACTGGCAATTTGCTGGTTACAGTGAGATCATGGACACATTGTTACATTTTGTTGTCGTGCACAAATGGCACAATGTGTCCATGATTTCACTGCAAGCAATGAGTTGCAAGCAATGTCTGCACAGATATCTCTGTGTGTAACGGTACCTTAAAGGTACCGTTGCAAGCGGCAACGTTGCTGCGATGTTGCCGGCAACTTCACAGGAGCGAGCACGTTTTTGACACTTTTCCAAGATTGCCTTGTAGATGTCACACAAGGTACCGTTACACAGGGAGATATCGCCGGCGATGTTGCCGGCGATCGCGGGAGCGCGCATCCCTGGCAACATCGCCGGTGAGATGTCAGACTGAGCAACTTACCGGCGATGTCGCCGGCTAGTTGCCGCGGTTATCGCTCGCTGGGTTGCCCAGCAACCCAGCGAGCGATAACTCGCAATGTTGGAGATAGGCGGAATCGCCCGCAACATTGCAGGTTGCCGCATTACACAGGGCGATCAGGCATGATCGCCTGACCAACATCGCCAGGTTTCCCAACATTGTTGGGAAACCTGGCGATGTTACTCAGGCGATTTTTCCCCTGATTATCGCCCTGTCACACGAGGCAACTCTCCAGCGATATGTCCCTGTGTAACGGTACCTACAGGGAGACATTGCAGGATGTTGAAAGCAACTTTCGATCTCTGGGTATGAGCAACCCAGCGAGCAATCCTTAACAATGTAGTGAATAGGGGAAGTTGCTTTCAACATCGCTATTGCGGTGTCACACAGAGCGATGATAGCAGATCGCCTGAGCAACATCGCCTGGTTTCAGAACATGTTCTACAACCTGGCAACTCCGCTCGAGCAATGTATCGCCTTTGAATTGCCCTGTCTCACGTAGCAACGCACTAGCGATGTTGCTTCAACTTCGCCACGCCCCTGAGTTGCCGACGATGTTGCCGGCAATGTTGCCGCGTGTGACGGTACTTTTAATGTGAGCTGGAGCCATACATGGCAAAATGCTACAGAATATGATGGAAATAAAAATTATTAATTATCATTACTATAAATTTTAATAGCTAGCTGGAAACATCAAAACTGAAGAATTTTTCATATCTGACACCTTTAAAAAATTGAAGTATAAAAATTTTTAAACAATAATACTTTACATTTTTTTCAATTTTCTTAAAACTTTTTTTTAATGATAAATTCACTGGGTTCACATCCCACAGAGCTATTTTGGGCCCTCAGAAATCATGATACCTAGGGATGGAATTTTTCATAAAAAGGTCTCTCAAACCAGTTACCTATTAGAGTGGAGATGTAAGAAAGGTCCTACTGATGCCACCATATAACCTACTATACTCATAATGTCAGTGCATAGCCCAGAATGCTCATAATGCCGACATGTAAGTCTAATAATGCCAGCATGTAACCTGGTTTACTGATAATGATGACTTGTAGCCCAGTATACTCATGATGCCGGACTGTAGCCTAGTATATCCATGATTGGGCGTGTAGCGTTCTATATTCGTGATGCCAGCATGTAGTCTGTTACATGGGCGGACACAGACGGACAAGGGTTCCTGTGCAAGAACAATAAGTGGGCCCTTTTCAGTCCAATAACTGATTAAAATGCACTATTGAACCTGGTTTGGAGGTGGAAAAATCATGTGATGCTTCTCTAATTTGTGTAATTAACAGCACCTGTAACTTACCTGTGGCACCTAACAGGTGTTGGCAATAACTAAATCACACTTGCAGCCAGTTGACATGGATTAAAGTTGACTCAACCTCTGTCCTGTGTCCTTGTGTGTACCACATTGAGCATGGAGAAAAGAAAGAAGACCAAAGAACTGTCTGAGGACTTGAGAAACCAAATTGTGAGGAAGCATGAGCAATCTCAAGGCTACAAGTCCATCTCCAAAGACCTGAATGTTCCTGTGTCTACCGTGCGCAGTGTCATCAAGAAGTGTAAAGCCCATGGCACTGTGGCTAACCTCCCTAGATGAGGACGGAAAAGAAAAATTGAGGAGAGATTTCAACGCAAGATTGTGCGGATGGTAAATAATGAACCTCGACTAACATCCAAACAAGTTCAAGCTGCCCTGCAGTCCGAGGGTACAACATTGTCAATCCGTACTATCCGTCGGCGTCTGAATGAAAAGGGACTGTATGGTAGGAGACCTAGGAAGACCCCACTTCTTACCCCGAGACATAAAAAAGCCAGGCTGGAGTTTGCCAAAACTTACCTGAGAAAGCCTAAAACGTTCTGGAAGAATGTTCTGTGGTCAGATGAGACAAAAGTAGAGCTTTATGGGCAAAGGCATCAACATAGAGTTGTGCAACCAAGTATTAGGCTGAGGGTACCAATACTTTTGTCTGGGCCATTTTTGGAGTTTTGTGTGAAATGATCAATGTTTTGCTTTTTGCTTCATTCTCTTTTGTGTTTTTTCATTCAAGACAAATTAAATGAAGATAATAATACCAAAGAATTTGTGATTGCAATCATTTTCAGGAAGAAACTGAGTATTATCTGACAGAATTGCAGGGGTGTCAATACTTTTGGCCACAACAGTAGATAGAACCAAAAATATATTTATTGGAATACAATTTTAGAAAACAAAACTGTAATAAATTGTAAACATGTAATACACTATGTAATAAACTATATACCGTATATACTCGCGTATAAGCCGAGTTTTTCAGCCCAAAAATTGGGCTGAAAAGTACCCCCCTCGGCTTATACGCGAGTCAGTGCTGTATACCGATGTATACATCGGTACATACCGATGTATACATCGGTATACAGCAGCCCCCGCATCCCCAGTAATGCAGGGCCCCCCCAGGGTCTCTCCGGTCACCTGTAAAGCAAGCTATACTTATCAGTGTCCCGCTCGCACCCGCGGCTGCCGACATCCACGATCCTCCATCTTCATGCGACTCCTCTTCCTGTTTCTGTGCGCGTCGCCGGCAATGACGTCATTCCCGGCGACGCGCACAGGAAACAGGAAGAGGAGTCGCATGAAGATGGAGGATCGTGGATGTCGGCAGCGGCGGGTGCGAGCGGGACACTGATAAGTATAGCTTGCTTTACAGGTGACCGGAGAGACGCTGGGGGGGGCCTGCATTACTGGGGCTGCCTGTATACTACCGCTGGGGCTGCTATATACCTCTGGGGCACTGTATACTACCACTGGGGCTGCTATATACCTCTGGGGCCCTGTATACTACCACTGGGGCTGCTATATACCTCTGGGGCACTGTATACTACCACTGGGGCTGCTATATACCTCTGGGGCCCTGTATACTACCGCTGGGGCTGCTATATACCTCTGGGGCACTGTATACTACCACTGGGGCTGTATATACCTCTGGGGCCCTGTATACTACCACTGGGGCTGCTATATACCTCTGGGGCACTGTATACTACCACTGGGGCTGCTATATACCTCTGGGGCCCTGTATACTACCACTGGGGCTGCTATATACCTCTGGGGCACTGTATACTACCACTGGGGCTGCTATATACCTCTGGGGCCCTGTATACTACCACTGGGGCTGCTATATACCTCTGGGGCACTGTATACTACCACTGGGGCTGCTATATACCTCTGGGGCCCTGTATACTACCACTGGGGCTGCTATATACCTCTGGGGCACTGTATACTACCACTGGGGCTGCTATATACCTCTGGGGCCCTGTATACTACCACTGGGGCTGCTATATACCTCTGGGGCACTGTATACTACCACTGGGGCTGCTATATACCTCTGGGGCCCTGTATACTACCACTGGGGCTGTATATACTACCACTGGGGCTGTATATACTACTGGGGCTGCGTGTATACTACCACTGGGGCTGCTGTATCTACCTCTGGGACTGGTGTATACCACACTGCTGGGGGCTGTATACTTGTGCTAGGGTCCACCCTCGGCTTATACACGAGTCAATAGATTTTCCCAGGTTTTGGGGGCAAAAGTAGGGGGGTCGGCTTATACACGGGTCTGCTTATACACGAGTATATACGGTAAGTGGCAAAAAAGAGTTTAACAAAAACACACTGAATAACATTTGTGCAGTCTATGAATTTGTTCTAAGAAATAGAATCGCCTCCATCAGATCCTCCTTCATAGATGACCTCAAATCTGACCTAATAATTTTAAGGCTAGAGAACAACCTCTCTACACTAACTTGGGTTGGAAGCAAAGCCGTAACCACATGGACAACATCTCTAACAATCTCCGGGTATAAAGGAATGGCCTCCTTCACAGTCAGTTTTGATGAACGGTTCAATTTTTCTATTTCGTTGAGAGCAACAGAAACATTTTGCAGAAACATGGTCAATCTGCTTGCCATAGGAGACGGAGTGAAATTTTCTTCCTTGCGGCAACTCTTTGCCTGCTCTATGTCATACAAATACTTGTCAAAGTCAAACTCCTCATCTGATGAGGATGAAGATATGGCCGCAGTAGCACTGTGAGGAGGACCCAGGTCCTCTTGTACCTGGCAGTCCTAGGCCACTCATCCTAACTGCTACCTCAGTCAGAGCTTCTTTTCCTTTAGCACACTGTTGATCATCAAGCAGTATACGATGACTTGGGTCCACATAAACAGCTGCCAGCAGAATTTGATTTTCCAATAGCTGTGTCTCTCTCCATTTCATTGAAGCAGAAATGCCATCTGCGATTGAACCTCCTCTTTGGGACAGGCAAAATAGCAAAATAGCTTCCACTCCTTCATGAAAATGCCAGTTAAATCCTCAGCTTGGAATTTTTTAGTCACGGTGAATGGGTGATTAAGCAATTCCTTCAATTCAGCCTCCTGTGTCCATTGACCTTCATTTAGGGTTACCTGAGGGTTCGCCATATCTATAAGAAACGGTTTTAGTTCAAGCAGTCGCTCAATCAGTAAATAAGTGCTGCCCCACCGAGTGGCATGATCGACAATTGCCCCTTTCCCAGCACGTCTCTTCAAAATGGAATCAATTTTAGGAGTTCTGGCGGCAATAACCAATTTCCTCACTTTTGCAAGCAGATTTCTATAATGTCCCTCTTGCAGACTATCTCTTATTGCCAGCTGCAGCGTGTGCACAGCAACGCGCATGTGATATATATTAAAGTGTTTTGAAGCAGCTTCAACAAGAACATCTAATTGTAAAGTATCATTTTGCTGTTCTTCTGCTGTAATTATTGTTTGTTCCACTTCCTCCTCAGTTACATGAACAGCACTGTGACCTTCTTCCATCTCAAACATACTGAATCCTACATTTTCTTCTAGGTGTTGTTCATTACTCTCATTCATCTGTTTAATAGTACTTACAACAAGGGGACACCAAAGAACTAAGATCCGTATTCAGCATTGAGCTACTGAACCTGGAGTCGGAGTCGGTCCATTTTATACCGATGTAGCGACCGGTGGTAAGGCCGCGGGTGTGTGTGTATGTCTGGCTTCAACAGAATCTCCATACTCAGATTTAACCGGTAGTAACATTTCTTTACTGTAAAACATATCTATAACACAGTCAACTGATCTAGCTGCACACATGTATATGGTGGAGTCTCTGGATCTTCACTTTATCCGGGTGCGCAGCAAGAAGAAGAAAAAGAAAACAAACAAAATGGAGATATCTTTCCCTAACTTTCCCTCAAATCACGTACCAGTCTATCACGGAAGAAGATGTCGCTCCCACGTGGCAGGCCTGGGGTCTCACGATGACGGGTCCCGGTGCAGCGCTGAAGGGGGAAACTCCTCAGTCCTCCTCTTCGGTCTTCTTCCGCAGGTAACAGATCTTTGTTAGTCTCTCTCTTTGTCCCGGGGCACACCGATCAGCAGAAAGGAGATCACAGTAGCACAGATGGCTCCCTTATGTTGGTCACAGCCCCTGCACATGTAATCCAGTGGCAATGTCCTGAATTCCGGAGGCAATGTCCTGAATTTGAGTTGGACCCTCAGTAAGACAAGGTCCTGCAGACCGGGGGTTGCAGCAACGATTTTCACGGGGTATTTCTTCCCAAGAATCCGGCTGCAAAAGAGCCGTATGTCGAGAGACACCACACACAGGTCTGTCCTTGCTGAACTCTGTGTCTGCACTGCTCTGTTTCTCTGCTTTCTCTTCCTGGGTGAACAAAAGAGATGGTGGGGGATTTCCACCCTCTGTGATTGTACAGTCCACTAATGCCCCCTGGTGGACAAGTGCGGAAACAAAGTCCAATTCTATGTCCATCTCAATGCGGCAGTCTGAATTGTTCACCTCATTACACCGACTCCACCAAAATATCTCCAACTCCACAGCCCTGCTAATAATGCCGCAGTAATGCCCAGTATACCAGTGAGATCAGCAGGTAGCCCTGTTTGTAATGGCGGCATGTAGCCCAGCGGAGGTGTGTCTATAACTGGTGCAGGGTTTCAATCGCACCCGGTCCTGGAGTCTCGGGGGCCCCACGTCCCTTTGGTATATACAGTCTGGTGCTCTTGAGATTTGTAATAATTGGGGGCCCCGTTGGAGCTTTGACATCGGGGCCCCTGAGCGGCCCCCGCCATTTCTACGCTCTCTTCTCTTCTTTCTTCATGTTGTTTTTCCTATCTGCATTAATATTGTGTATTTATGAGGCCGAGGTGACACCAGGCCGATACCTTCTGCAGGTATACACCGTGTAATACAGAGGACAGGCCTGTGTCTACAATCAACAGCAATTGTGAACACAGCTCTGCTCACGCCCAATGTAAACTAGAAAAAAAATGTCCCAATCCCCAGAGAGTAAGGATTGTGCCCCGGCTATTGTAATGGCGGCACACCAGCTCATACCCACCAACACTATGGCCGCTCCTCTCCATAGAGCGACACTTAATTCACTCCACTGCGCGTGCGCGCTGTGTCCCCCGCTCACATGACGTCATGAGTTCGCGTCCTGACCCGGAAGCGTTTACCGGCTCCTCTCCCCTTTTTCCGGTGCCTTGGCGGCGTGAGAGACCAGGCGGATCAGCCATGAGTGTCCCGGCGTTTATTGATGTGTCAGAGGAGGACCAGGTGAGCGGTGTGTGCGGGGACACAGGCGGAGGAGCTGCTGAGCGGTGTGTGCGGAGGACACAGGCGGAGGAGCTGCTGGGACTGGTAGTGCCGCCGCATGTGGAGACGGGAGAGCTTCGTATAAGGCTGGACCTGCAGGACAGGCCATTACATAGTGATCAGCGAGCTGTGCTGTGTGCCTGACTGACCTCAGCTCTCCACACAGACACTGGCATGGCAATATCCGGCTACAGCTGTTACATTGTGTGGCTGTACAGTAACTGCAGTGTCCTGGAGCAGTGAGAGATCCCAGCAGATTCCTCATTGGTTGCTATGGGTAACCGCCTCGTTAGCAGCAGTTTTGCTATATCTCCCCCATTATACAGTCTTTAATCATCTCCTGACAGGTAACTGTGTGTGGCACGTACTCCTGGAAGCATCAGTGGTCCGATCATGTGATGCCACAGCTGTGACGGCCCCATCAGACGATGCTACAGCCATGACGGCCCCATCACACGATACTGCGGCCTGTTCACATGATGCCGCGGCCCCATCACACAGTGCCACAGCTGTGACGGCCCCCATGACACGGTGCCACAGCTGTGACGGCCCCCATGACACGGTGCCACAGCTGTGACGGCCCCCATGACACGGTGCCACAGCTGTGACGGCCCCCATGACACGGTGCCACAGCTGTGACGGCCCCCATGACACGGTGCCACAGCTGTGACGGCCCCCATGACACGGTGCCACAGCTGTGACGGCCCCCATGACACGGTGCCACAGCTGTGACGGCCCCCATGACACGGTGCCACAGCTGTGACGGCCCCCATGACACGGTGCCACAGCTGTGACGGCCCCCATGACACGGTGCCACAGCTGTGACGGCCCCCATGACACGGTGCCACAGCTGTGACGGCCCCCATGACACGGTGCCACAGCTGTGACGGCCCCCATGACACGGTGCCACAGCTGTGACGGCCCCCATGACACGGTGCCACAGCTGTGACGGCCCCCATGACACGGTGCCACAGCTGTGACGGCCCACATCACACGGTGCCACAGCTGTGACGGCCCCCATGACACGGTGCCACAGCTGTGACGGCCCCCATCACACGGTGCCACATCACACAATGCCACGGCTGTGCTCATCTTCGGCCACCACAGTGTACACTGACTTGTTCTGGTCATGAAGATAAAGTACGAGACCTTACAACCCCAATAGGTTGTCACATTGTAATTATTAACCACGAGACCACCAGGTCCAGCCCATGGGCACTCCTTGTCTTCATCTCTTCACATATTGCTCTGGTCATGAGCTGGCCCTGGAGCTGTCACCCTCCATCAGTCCTCACAGTGGATGACTTTGATATACCGTAAATCTCAAACAAACTGCTTTTTTTTTGACTCCTTAAATCAGAGCGATATTGAAATCCGCAGCTTGTCCATCTCTTGCAGTGATTGTGATTGTGTTTTGTTTATTTTCCCCATAGACTAAAATGTGAGTGAGGAAATGCAATTTTGTGTTTTTACAATAGAAACTTTCATCAGTAGTTTTATCCAAACTTAGTGACTCAGCAAACAGCAAGGAGCTTTATGTAAAATTGAAATTGGAGATAAAAACCACAGAGTAAAGAAAAAAAAATGAAACCCCACAAGTTCCCTTATCTGACTGGTGCAGAAACTCTACTGATAATCCACACAGTGGGAGCTTGGCGTGAGGGTGAATACCCAGCACATTACAGTCCGGCAAAGTTTTATGGGATTTTAATAAAGTCTATTTATGACACCTGTGACATCTCTTAGGGTACCTTTACACGTCGCAACATTGCATGCAATTTCACTTGCAACTTACTGGATGCAGTGAAATAATGGACACATTGTTCTATTTTGTTGCTGTGTACAAATGAAACAATGTGTCCATGATTTCACTGCATCCAGTAAGTTGCAAGTGAAATTGCATGCAATGTTGCAACGTGTAAAGGTTCTCTTACTTTTGCAGTGAATATGCAAAATCCACAAACGCTTTTTGGGAACTAAGGGTAAATCGACACAGGAATCCAGGCAGGATTACCGAACCAGCAAAGTGAATAATCAGATATTTAAAGGGGTTGTTAGTTGTTACAGAAAATATGAATAAATAGAGTAATGCTGCAAAGTAAGAGATTAAGCATTTGTTACACAGTAAATCCCCTGCAGTTCCAGTGCGGTCACTCTCTGCCGGTCATTGTCTACAAGGCTGGAGGTTCTGCAGCACGTGACCGCTGCAGCTAATCACTGGCCTAAGCCGTGATGCCCAGGTAGATGGTGCAGGGCCACAGAGCTCAGCGATTGGCTGTGTGGGTCATGTGTTGTAGACGGTACAGGAAGAAAGCATCCATGTTTGTCTAACTTCATAGTGTATGAATATCTTCACTTGCACATCTAGTGTCTGGGGAATGGCTGTCAGGTGTTTGTGCTGCTCTTAGGTAATAAGGTTTTGTGGTGTGTAAAAGTCTTGTCTCTTGCAGGCCGCAGAGCTTCGTGCTTGCTTGAAATCTAAAGGAGCAGAGATCTCGGAGGAGAATTCGGAGGGCGGACTTCACATCGATCTGGCCCAGATCATTGAGGCCTGTGATGTTTGTCTAAAGGAGGATGAGAAAGGTACAGATGTCTTATCTTTTCATGTTACCCATTGATGATGCCTATCACATTTGTCATCTAATGACTGCTCTAATGTTCTCATTCACAGATATCGAGAGTGTAATGAATAGTGTGGTCTCACTGCTACTGATACTGGAGCCAGACAAGCAGGAAGCTCTCATAGAAAGCCTGTGCGAGAAACTTGTCAAATTTCGGGAAGGTGAACGTCCATCATTGAGGCTCCAGTTGTGAGTAATCATTCCTCAATGTGATGCAAGATGCTCGCATAGTTTTCACAAGAAGCGTATCATGTTGAGGCTTTCCGGCTAAGACTGTTGTGTGGACAACACCCAAATTGGTTTATCCGTTGTCAGGCTAAGGGCAGCTTTACACACACCAACTTCTGTGTCCAACTTCTGAACAGATCTCTGGTTGCAGTGAAATCATGGACACATTGCTCCATTTTGTGGCCATGTACAAATGTAATAATGTGTCTATGATTTCACTGCAACCAGAGATCTGTTCAGAAGTTGGACACAGAAGTTGGTGTGTGTAAAGCGGCCCTAACAGAACGGTAATAGTGGTTGAGTAATGACTCACTATTTAGGTGATAGTTCTTGGTCCTCGTTTCATTACATGGAGTATAGGGGATGTTGCACTTTCTGGTCCTGTCAATCTCCATTTTATTGTAACAATGTAATAACTGCATTTGTTGTCCCAGGCCGGGAAATTGTAGGACCCTTTAATATAAAGAGTCGATGGTCACTGAGTAAAACCTAATCTAAATGCAATCCGTCAAATCATTTGTGATGATGCAAGTATTGTATGCCTGGCATGGGGTTACTGAGTATTCCCTGTCCATGTAATTTTTTATCTTTTTTTAATTTTTAGCTGCTATAACTTTTGAAGCTTGCGTGCGCTGCAGCTCATATGTTGCACATCCCCTATTTCACAATGTGTTAATGAATCATTAAGATGTATGCCCATCTACACCTGTACTTAGTCCTTCATACTCATCCAGCTGCTCTCATCTGCATGTGAAGGTTTCCAAAATCTCACACTTGCGTGGTTACAGGGTGAGCAAAGCATGTGCCATGTTGATTTTCCAGAGTGCCCATAATATGTCCTGGCACAGCGCTTGCATTCTGTATTGCCAGTTTGTTGGCAAGTCTCAGGACCAAGCGCTCAATGCCTACAGATTGGCAGTATAGTATACACACTCTGCCAGGAAGTAATGTTGGGCACTTTGGTGGGAAAATAGTCTGGAGCATGTGCCGTGTGATCTGTGACCATACATGAACATGCTTGTGGTTCTGTATTGTGTTCCACCATATAGTACCTTCATGTTAAAGTGGCATTTTTAGTGGCTAATGCAATTATAATATATTGTGCTAGCTGAAAAAAATAAAGTTCTGGTTTGTTTAATACGTTCTATGGGATGAAATCCCTTGTAGTCTCTTTATGAAATCAAATTTTTTTTTTTCTTGAGCAGACCTGAACCATCAGGCTGGTGGTGGTCAGAGTACTTGACTCCTCTAAGCCTTCAGTATAGAGCAGTGTTGTGTGGGTATTCCTAAATAAAAAAAAAAAGAGAAAACAAACCCTGTGATTGTGTTGCCCTGGTACTGTATATTTAAAGAGGTTATCCTGGACAATTTTATTTTTTAACTGTGACCCTATCTACTAATGGTCAGGTAGTTGCCTGTGTGTTCTGCCAGAACAGGACAATCGTGGTCCGCTCCTGCTGGCAATTCTGCAGATTCCATTGATGTCGGCAGAGTAGCAGCTTCTATAAAGCTCTGCTGTTGGCAGGGTGCTCCTGCCATTGTCATGCTGATGGGCATCGTGGAGCCGGCTGTCAAACTGCAGGGAGCTGCTGCTCTGTTAACGTGATGCCACAGAATCGCCAGCAGCAGTCTGTGACTGCTCTGATTTGGTGCTGATGGAACAGGCAAATGGTTAGCAGCAACCTACTTGTTAGTTCTTAAGCCTTGACTTAAAAAAAATAAATATCATGGTCCTGGGTAACTTGTGTATTTCTCCTTACAGGTTGAGCAATCTCTTCCATGGTATGGATAAGAGCACCCCCATCAGGTACACCGTGTACTGTGGGCTCATAAAGGTGGCCGCTACCTGTGGAGCTATCATTTACATTCCTACGGATCTTGACCAGGTGAGTGCCCTCTCCACATGAGAACATATGTGTAGAATCTCTGATACCTGTGCTGGATGTATCTTACTGTATTTTATGTGTCAGGTTCGGAAATGGATAATTGATTGGAACCTCAACACAGAAAAGAAGCACATTCTGCTCAGATTGCTCTATGAGGCCCTTGTAGACTGCAAAAAGAGGTACAGAACTCTCACCCCTGTATATTCTGGGATGGGGAAGAGGCTGTTTTTTTACCTTGTCATTTTCTGCCTCCTTTGTAGGTGCAGTTAGAAATGGCAGGATAAATAAAGCTGCTGAGCTTGAGATATTTGTGCAACGTGTGACAGATTGCTAGTTAAGAAGCTGGGCACATAATATCTGCTTGCTTTGAGCTGGTTGAACAGCACCGTGTTCATGCTTGTGCATCGTTACAATAATTTTGGTAGAAATATTGTAAAACTGCTTTTGCCACCCAAACCTGTGCCCAGGGGTTTAAAGCTGCCTATAAACAGCTGAGCCAAATGAATTTGGCAGCCCAACCCCCTCAACTCTTTTCTCTCCCAGAAGCAGTTGTCATGTAATTGTGTCTGTGGAGCCAATAGGTATTAGGTTTTCTTTATATGTGCTATAGCAATGGATCGATTTTGCTGCCTCCAGAGTTTACTGACGGTGCTGACCAAACTTTGAAGTTTCCCATTTTCTCAAACCTGACGATAGATATCCAAGTGCTCCTCTGCCATTAATATAAATGAATACTGCAGCAGGGTTTTATCATAGCTCGTACACCTTATTTTTTTTTTATTGTCTGTACATGTCCCATCTTAATTGTAAAGTGCTGCGGAATATGTTGGCACTTCAGCAATATAGTTATTATTACTTTTGCGAAGTAGCGACAAAAGTGAGAAGACGTCTGCAAAGATTGTCCAGCTTGGACATAGACTTATTCTTGTGGTTGGGGGAGCAATTAAGAGTAAAGGATTGGCAGAAGCCTGAACACTGAGGACATGTGAGTCGAGGTTTATTTAGGATCTTTTGGCCTCTGCTCATCCTTCCACATCAGTGACTCCCATTCTCAGTTCTTGGGGAAATCTGCTACCCAAAAAGTGCCCCTCTTCAAGATCTATAGCCACCACTGCTACTAACTTATTTAATTATTTAGCATTACTTGTATAGCACCTTCATATTCTTCAGAGCTTTACTGACATTACCACTCCCCAATGGGGCTCACAATCTGTATTCCATATCGGTGTGTTTCTAGAGTGCGGGAGGAAGCCGGAGAACCCAAAGAAAACCCACACAAACACGGGGAGAACATACAAACTGCTTGCACATGTTGTCCTTGCATGTATGACAATATTGCTGTGCTACTTTTCCTAATCATTGTGTCTTGAGTAGAAGATTGAGGCAGTACAGGAGCTCAGTGGTTAGCACTGCAGTCTTGCATCGCTGGGGTCTTTTGCTTTTATCCCACATAAGGGATCATCTGCAAGGGGTTTGTATGTTCTCCCTGTGTTTGCAGAGGGTCTCCTCGGGGTTGTTTGGTTTCCTTTCACATTCCGAAGACGTACTGATAGGGAATTCAGAGAGCTGCAATGGAAACAGTAATGATAATGTCTGTAAAGTGCCGTAAATTATGATGGCGCCATATATGCAATGCATAAAATAAGATTCTCATCTGGCTTGTTTGTGAGCAAGAAAGATGAATTACCAGTAAAGAAACTGATTTTGCAGTTTGCACAGTGACAATAAGAAAAAAATACGGGTCGTCATATTTTGCCGCTCCATTTTTTTTTTTTTAAACTATTCTACAGGATATTGCGTTCCTTTTGTGGGACATTCCCTATTATTTCCAGAGCATCTCTCATCGTGCAGGGCAAACCACTGTAAATCTTTTACTTGTGCTGCCATAATATAGTGTAAATCACCATGTACTTGTCACATTGTATCTTCATTGCTTATACTGAACATTAGATTATAAAGTGCATGGAACAGTTTAACGTCCCAATAAGTCGTTTAATCTTAGTATCCTTAAGAGATTTTTTTGCTTTGGAGTTGGTGGTCCGCATATTTACACCAGGTTTACTGTGAAGGTTTTAGATTCTGTCATATGGCTTCCTTCCTAATTGTACACATGTAAAGAAGTATTGTATGCATGTATGTAACATACACTTTTTCTTTACAGTGAAGAAGCAGCTAAAGTGATGGTGGAGCTCCTGGGAAGTTACACAGATGATAATGCCTCTCAAGCCCGCGTTGATGCACACAAGTAATATATTTGTTTCTTCTAGGCTTCAGAATATGTACATTTCTTGCCCGGTTTCCTTCGGAGGTATTGCATGCTATGTACCATTAGCTGAAGCCTCTGCCGCTCGGCTCTGTAGGCATAATTTGGATGCATCAGGAGCTTTCTTGTGCCTCTGGTGTATGTCACATGAAGTAGATCTGAAATAAAGCCTCCCATCTCTTACTGATTGTATGGCTTTACCTTGTGGTATGAACAGGGGCGGACCCAGACTGTAGTGGGCCCCGGTGCAAGAAATTTTTCGGGGCCCCCCCCCAGGACTCAATGTCACAATAAAGCTGCGGGTGTGCGGCGCAGCTCAAACCCGACAGCTCCCCACGGGAGTGTATGTCAGAGCGATGCTGCGGGCGGTTGGCGGCCGCGCTGTAATCTCCCAGCACCCGCCCCATGAAGGTACTTTATACTGTAGATGACATCTTTTCTGATTGGAGTTGTTCCCATTCCTTTTCTTTCTTTGTAGCACAGGCGCCATGATGAGATTTGACATCCACAGTTCATCTCTAGAAACTTTCTTTCTTCTCCATATTCAGCAGCACTTTCTGACACAATGCCCTTAAAAATAAAAGTATCACTATACTGCCCCAGAAATATATATATCCCCCTACACAAACCCCCACTGTATAACACAAACACACACAGCAGCACTGTATAACTCACACACAGTGCCACTGTATAACACACACACAGGGCTGGCTCCAGATATTTGTGGGTCCTGGGCGAAATCAACTCGGTGGGCCACATACTTGCTGTAAACATATATATGTGTATATAATTGAGGCTGCGGGTTGTGTATACATAACACAAAGGCTGTCTATATACAATATAGAGGCTGTGATATATTATAGAGGCTAGGGTCTGGATATACAGTATATGTATATATGCTGCGGGCTGTGTTTCTCCTCCTGTGCCTCCCCCTTGTGTGCTGTGTCTTACCCCCTCCCCTGACAGGGACGCCCTGTGCACTTTACCTCTCCCCCTGTGTGCTGTGTCTCCCCATCAACTAACAGGGGGGACCATAGAGCTGCTTTTCCCTCCACTCTCACAGGAGGAACCTGTGGCCTGTGACTCCTCTTCCCCACTGACAGGGAGACCTGTGTCCCTTTTGCCCCACTGATAGGGGGTACTGTGTCCCCTCTGCCCCACTCACAAGGGGGTCCTGTGTCCAGGGGGTACTGTGTCCCCTCTGCCCCACTCACAAGGGGGTTCTGTGTCCCCTCTGTCCCACTCTCAGGGGAAACCTGTTTGCCTGTGTCCCCTCTTCCCCAATGACAGGGGGACCTGTGACCCCTCTGCCCCACTGATAGGGAGGGCCTGTGTCCTGTGACCCCTCTACCCCACTGACATGGATGACCTGTGGCCTATGACCCCTCTACCCCACTCACAGGGGGGACTTGTGACCCGCGTCTCCTGTGCAGCACTGACAGGAAGGATCTGTGTCCGGTGTCCCCTCTGCACCACTGACTGAGGGGGACCTGTAACCCATGACCCCTCTGCCTTACTGACATGGAGGACCTGTGGCCTGTGGCCCCTCTGTTCCACTCCCAGGGGGGACCTGTGGCCCCTCTGCCCCACTCCCAGGGGGGACCTGTGGCCTTGACCCCTCTACTCCACTCACAGGAGGGACCTGTTGCCCGTGTCTCCTGTGCATCACTGACAGGGGGGACCTATGGCCTGTGTCCCCTCTGCCCCACTGACAGGGGCACCTGTGGCCGTGTCCCCTCTGCCCCCCTGACAGGGGCACCTGTGGCCTCTCTGCCCCACTGACAGGGGGGACCTATTGCCTGTGTCCCCTTTGCCCCACTTACAGGGGGCACCTGGGGCCTTTGTCTCCTCTGCATAGCTGACAGGGGGGACCTATGGCCTGTGTCCCCTCTGCCCCACTTACAGGGGGCACCTGTGGCTGTGTCCCCTCTGCCCCACTGACCGGGGGGACCTATGGCCTGTGTCGCCTCTGCCCCACTTACAGGGGGCACCTGTGGCTGTGTCCCCTCTGCCCCACTGACAGGGGGGACCTATGGCCTGTGTCCTCTCTGCCCCACTGACAGGGGGCACCTGTGGCTGTGTCCCCTCTGCCCCACTGACAGGGGGGACCTATGGCCTGTGTCCTCTCTGCCCCACTGACAGGGGGCACCTGTGGCTGTGTCCCCTCTGCCCCACTGACAGGGGGACCTATGGCCTGTGTCCTCTCTGCCCCACTGACAGGGGGCACCTGTGGCTGTGTCCCCTCTGCCCCACTGACAGGGGGGACCTATGGCCTGTGTCCTCTCTGCCCCACTGACAGGGGGCACCTGTGGCTGTGTCCCCTCTGCCCCACTGACAGGGGGGACCTATGGCCTGTGTCCTCTCTGCCCCACTGACAGGGGGCACCTGGGGCCTTTGTCTCCTCTGTACAGCTGGGGCCCTCAGCTCTTGCTCTCTCCCTCCACTCTGTCTTTTACCTTCCTCCAGTGAGTGTTGTGTGCAGTGTCCCTCCCTTCCGACTGCTTCTTATAACAAAGTCGGCAGCATGTCAGGAGATAATGAAAGTAAACAAATCTGCTGCCGGCTAGAAGCAGCCACAGACGAGGAGGGAGGATGCAAACAGCACTGAAGGTACAACACAACACCACATACATACATACATACACCACTCAACACACCACACACTACTCCTCCATGGAGGACTGCACTCCAGTCCTCACCAGTCCCGCCATCCTTGGCATCCTCCGCGCTGCTGAGTCACTAGCAGGAGTGTGTGGTGAGATTGCAGCGTGATGACCTCCCCACACACTGCTCCAGTCAGGCCACAAGCAGATCGTCACTTACAGCTCAGGGGGCGGGGCCCGGCGGCGGCGGTGGTGATTCCTCACAGGAGAGGGGGAAAATGCTTCCCCCCCCCCCCCCACCGGGACTCAAAGACATTGAATCCTGGAGATTCTCCTCCTGCGGCCACTACCACCCACCTGTCAGGGAGCGGAACGGACCCGCCGCTGGAGCCTTCAGGGGCCCCCTAGCTGGCCGGGGCCCTGGTGCAGCTGCACCACGGTAGTTCCGCCCCTGGGTATGAAGATGTCATTCTTTGTGTAGAGCCATGGGATTGAGCAATGAGTTCTTACGACTACCCAAATCAGTCCAGACGCTGGGTTTGGATTATATGGTCCCACCTTAAGGCAATTGGTATAATATGGCACAAGTCTTGTTGCTGATAGATGCTTTATATGAATCATTAAAGGAGTTGTCCTTTCTCAATTTTTTTTTTTTTTGGGTCCATAGGTTTGCACTGATGTAAAATAACAGTAATGTTCTGCCCCTCCCGGGGTCCAGCACTGCCTCTCCGCCCCTGCTTCGGGTTTTGTTCAGAAGTTGCAGCGATGACATATCATGCACATCTCCATGTAGATGGCATTCACTGACGAGCAGAGTTATAGGCAGTGGGAATGATGTGCGCTGTAGCCATGATGTCAGCACTACAATGAGTCTACCACTTAGGCTGGAAACGCACTCTCCTACTTGCGTGCAAGTCTCACAGACGAGACTCAGATGAGACTGGATCAGTGACCCTGAACGGCCTCTCCCTCTCTGGACTGGAGTGTCGGCTGCTTGTGTTTTTATGCAGCATCACACTCCCGTCCAGAGAGGGAGAGGCCGTTCAGGGTCACTCATCCAGTGTCATCAGAGCCTCCACCGACAGACTCGCATGTAAGTAGGAGAGTGTGTTTCCAGCCTTACTGAAAGTGGCGGAGAGGCACCACTAGACCCAGGGAGGGTGAGCACATCCCCCTTTTTTTTTTTTTTTCTTTATACATCTGTGTACATCTATAAGCCAAAGGAATTGAAAAGGGACAGCCATTGTGATAAAACCTTTCAATACCTCGTACCTTTAAAATCTGAGGAGTATGGAGGCACAGTATTGGTACATATACCTCCCTGGGTATTATAACCCCTTATAACATTTGGTGAAACAGTGGTGTGCACAAGACCTTACAGCGTATGATTGGAATTATAAAACAAACATTGTCAGCTAACCACTCATGACAATACAATACTCCCATACACAGAAGCCCCAAGAAAGGCAACAGCAAACTCAAAAATGGTGTGGCATCCAGGGAGTTCTTCAGAAATACAGCTAGCTTTAGTTGAAGGGAATCTGTCAGCAGGTTTTTGCTACCCTATCTGAGGGCAGCATAAGGTAGGGCCAGAGACCCTGATTTCAGCAATAATTTACTTTTGAATGCTGAGCCCTGTACAGTCTCGCACCACTGATTGGCATCTTTCTGCCCATACACAGTGTGCACAGAGTTGTCAATCAGTGGTGGCGACAGGGTTATGCTGAGCTACATGGCAGCAAGTTAACTAGTCCTGTAGTGGTAACATTACTGTTTTATCAGCAGGAGATCGTCAAAACTATAGGAGGCAGCCCAGAATGTTATACATCTGCAATCAGGGTCTCTTTCCCTACATTATGCTGCTCTCAGATTTGGTGGCAAAAACCTGGTGACAGATTCCCTTTCAACCATATTAGTCCATAGAGCCAATGTTTTATCTAGCAAATATATTTCGGTCCCTAGGGGCTCTAAGGCTGGTGTCACACTTCCGTTTTTTTCAGATCAGGCAAGATCAGGTTTCGCAGCAAAAAACCTGAACTTTTCAGAATCCAGTTGTTTGCCCATTCACTTTATTAGTGTCAGGTAGAATCCTGCTGCTTCAGGTTGCTACCCGATACTATTAAAGTGAATGGGCAAAAAATTGGATCCTGAAAGGATCAGACTTTTGCTGAAAAACCTGACCTCGCCTGATTTGAAAAATCTGCAAGTGTGAAACCAGCCTTATTCAAGTAAGCCATGAGCAAGGATGGAAATAGGCCAAACTGTGTTTCACACCACACACAGGCACTATATGGCTTGAATATAGTTGATGTTTTTATGAAGAGCTCCCTGATGCTGTTCTGTTTATTAATGCACTTTCTAAAGGAAGGGTTCTTCTATTAGACTACATTCACACTGTGCATTTTTTTTTTTTTTGATCTTTTTGATCCTATTTTTGCAGTGCACTGCCGAAAACGGATCACTTAAATGACACCCCAGCCAAGTATATGGGTTTTGATTTTTGCCATTCAGACTGTGCTCTTTTCAAAGTGATCTGTTTTTCCACTTTAGGAGAGCTCCGTTCTTGGTGTTTGTCTCCTGCATTTTTCCCATAGCAGCCCTTCAACATGGGGGGGGGGAAATGTAGCAGTAAAAAAAAAACGCATCCAAAAGCAAATCCCTTTTTTTGGGTGCATTTTTCTTGGACAGCTCATGTTTTGCAGGTAAAAACGTAGGAGAACAGAAGAGAAAAAAAACCGCACAGTCTGAATGTAGCCTTACCGTACAATTATGGGAAGGAGCGCTTGATAGCTGAGTGATAAATTCTTATCCAAGTCCTATACTTTGTTATATCTCATTCACATTCACGTACATGTACCAGAACATGTATATTTTTATCTGCTAGATACTGACTCATAACCCAGCAAGGTGTTTTTTTTTTTTTTCTCGTATTAAGGGCCGGGCTGTGATGATTTCCTTTCCTTACAGAGTCTTTGTTTTTTTTTTCTCTGACTTAGATGCATTGTGAGAGCATTGAAGGATCCAAAGACATTCTTGCTTGATCACCTTTTAGCTTTGAAGCCAGTGAAGTTTTTGGAAGGCGAGCTCATTCATGATGTACGTAATTTGTTGTTCTATAATGTTAATAATAAATTAATTGTGACCTATGTTATACAGGGTTCTCCAGGCCTATATTAGTGACTCGTATTATTTGGGAGGCAGTATCCCTTCCAATCAGTTTTCAGGTCCCGGGAGGGTTGCTGGGTATTGGTTATGATCCCCATCCTGATATTGATGACCCATCATTATAGTTCTGGACAGCGTTTTTAAATATTAAGTGACTGCTCATCTTGTATGATCCTTGCGTTACATATTCTTGTCTGTTGTAAGAACTATTTCTATAATAGAAGCAGAACATACCATATTTTTAGCTTTATAAGATGCACTGGATTATAAGACGCACACCAAATTTGGTGAAGGAAAAGAGGGAAAAAAATTATTTTTCTCCTTTGCCTCATTGGGGGACGATGGGTTATGCTATTCTGCCACTAGAAGGCGACACTAAGCAATTAAAAAAGCACAGTGACTCCTCCCAGCAGTATATAACCCCCTGACTGGCACAGTCCAGTACGTTTTTTGCTTAGTGTCTTAGGCAAGACACTGTTTTGTTAGTTTATTTTCTCTCTTTGCTCCCCAGACCCCACAGTTGGGAATCTGGGTTGCAGGAGATCTCCCATGGCCTCTGGCCCCTGCAGCACAAGGAAGATGAATCTGCTTCATGCTGCCCTGCGATAAATGGTCCGCTCCCCTGCCCTTTATTGGGTCTAGGGAAGGAGCCGTCATAAGGTATGGCGCTACGCTGTCCTCCGGTGCTCCCCTGTGCCCGCCACATCCCCCGCTGTGTGCTCCGCGCCGGATTCCTCTCGGCCGGCGGCCTGCTGCATTAATTTAGGGCCCGGCTTCGGGCCTACAAAGTGCGATCAGCCCCTTCCCCACCCCTGGTGATGATGCAGCCCAGCCAGGAACGCCCCCGGCCGACCCTTCGGCCTATGGCATCCACCCTTCGGCCTATGGCGTCCACCCTGGACTCTGCATCATTGGGGGCGTGGCCTAGCGTTTATTCATCGGAGACACCCGGTTCATTCTATTTTGCAGGGTGTCTCTCGGCTTGTTCCACCGTATAAGAGGCCCTTGGAGGTCTGGGACCTGAATCTGGTCCTGGAGGTACCCTTCGAACCTCTCAGGGAAGTTTCGCTCCGCCTGCTTTCTCAGAAGGTGGTTTTCTTCGTGGTGATCATCTCCGTTTGGCGGTTATCGGAACTCGCGGCACACTCTGGCAAGGCACCTTTCCTAAAGTTTCACTAGGATAAGGTGGTACTGCATCCGGGACCGTCCTTTCTTCCCAAGGTGGTTTCCTCTCTATTTGAACGAGGACCTTTCTCTCCCGTCCTTCTGTCCGGCTCTGATGCACTGCTTTGAAAAGGCTCTGCACTCACTGGATCTGGTCCGTGCTCTCCGGAAATATGTCTCCAGGACAGCACCTTTCAGGAGGTCGGATTCCCTTTTCGCGTCCTTCCAGAAGGGCACCGTAAAGGGATGGCATTAGCTAACCATTCAGGAAGCTTATTCCCTACGTAATCTAACCATTCCGTCAGGGATGCGTGCTCACTCCACTCGCACGGTGGGTGCTTCCTGGGCCTATCTGGCACCAGGCTAAGGCTGGGCACGTGTGCAAAGCTGCCACCCGGTCCAGCCTTCACACTTTTTGCGAAACACTATCGTGTACGTACTCAGGCCTCGGCAGATGCGAGTCTGGGTAGACACATCCTACAGGCAGCGGCTGTAGACCGTGCATTTCAGAAGGTGGATGTGTATTCCCACCCAGGGACTGCTCTGGGACGTCCCATCGTCCTGTGTCCCCCAATGAGGCGAAGGAGAAAAGGAGAATTTTGTGTACTCCCCGTAAATTCCTTTTCTCTTAGCCTCTAATTGGGGGACACAGCACCCTCCCTGTGGCCCGTTGGCCTTGTTGTGGTTGGTGTTCTCTTGTTTATGTTCCTGGTTGCCTTATCGGCTTATGTAGTTTTCCTCCTACTGCTTTAGCACAAAACTGGCTGAACTGTGCCAGTCAGGGGGTTATATACTGCTGGGAGGAGCCACTGTGCTTCTTTTTTAATTGCTTAGTGTCACCTCCTAGTGGCAGAATAGCATAACCCATCGTCCTGTGTCCCCCAATTAGAGGCTATGAGAAAAGGAATTTATGGGGAGTACACAAAATTCTCCTTTTTTTTTGTTACATGGAGCCTGTCTTATAATGCCAGTGTCCGTCTTACAATCAATGTGTATATATATCTTTCCCCCGCCCTCCCATCTTAGTATATATGTCCCCCATATTTAACCCATCATTGTTTGCCAAGGTTGGGTTGCAGTGGTGGAGTGGGGGTGCAGGAAGCTGGTTTTTAGGGTCCACGTAGGGTAGGGGCAAAGTGGTGGGACCAGAGCTGTGGGGGTGTTGCAGCAATGAGCGCTAGCGGCCACCATTTTCCATCTGCCTGTTTGCATTGCCAAGCTGCAACTCTGCTTCTACCATCTGGACTTCCAAAAAATGGCCGTGGAGGCAGCGCATGCGCAGATCGCGACCTGCGGCCATTTTGTGGAAGTCTGAATGGTAGAGACCGAATTGCAGCTTGTCAATGTAGGCAGGCACATGGAAAATGGCGGCCCCCACTGCAGACCTCTGTGACACCCCCGCAGATCCGGTGCTGCAGCTTTGCACCTAACCTCCATGGACCTGAAAACCTGCCTCCTGCACCCCCACTCCACCACCACAATTCCTCCTCGGTAAGTGTTTTTTTCTGATCATCATAATGGGAGACCCAGACAATGGGGTTTAGGGCACTGCCCTCCGGAGGTCACACTAGGTACTACAAGAACTGTAGACACCGCCCCCTCCGCTTATAAACCCCTACTGCAGGGAACATCCTCAGTTTTAAACTTAGTGTGCTCGGAGGTATCACACGCTTTGCTTGCACTTCATTGCATTCTCACAGCTTACGTGATGGCGTATGAAGACAAGGTAAAAGAAGGTCCCAGTCGGGGACCTCCGGCAGTCTCCCTGTTAACCTTCGGGGAACACGCAGGTCGAGGTACCGGAGGGCCTAGTGCCTGGGCACACTGTGTCTCCCGGTACGCTGCCGTGCTCCTTCCCATCCCCCCTGGGGGCTCTGGGAAGTGGGAGATAGGAGCCTTGCACAGCTCCGCTCCGTCCGAGGCCTCCCTAAATGGTGCTTACAGACCGGACTGGAGTCAGCTCTGTCCGAGGCCTCCCTAAATGGTGCTTACAGACCGGACTAGAGCCAGCCCAGTCCGAGGCCTCCCTAAATGGTGCTTACAGACCGGACTGGTGCTGAACCCCCGTCCGAGGCCTCCCATAATATGGTGCTTACAGACCGGAACGGCACTGAGATACCCCGGTGTCTCCGGTGTGCCTGGGGGTAGTGTCTGGCACTAGTGTGTTTCATGACACTCAGACCGCGCGTTGCCTTCGGGCCCGCGGTTCTGGCGGTGACCCTGTGCTGGGGTCACCCTGGCTGACCGCCCTGTGTGTCACAGGGGCTGCGGCTGTGGGCTTCAGACTTTGTCTGTGAGCCCGGGTATTTATGTTTATACCTCCCGCGCTGCGGGCTCCGGCGCTTACATTATTGTAATGGCGGCCGGGAGAGATGTGGAGCGGCCCATGTGACCTGGATGGGCGTGTGTGTGTGCTTCCCGCGTGTTTCGGTCCCGCCCTCTGCTTCTACAGCGGCGGCCATCTTTTCCCCTCACTTTCCTACTGGGATCGTTGGAGACTGCTCTGCTGCACTCCAGGGGAGACCAGGTCTTCTTTCCTCGCGGAGGTCACACACACACCGCTCCCTTCACCACCGCTGTGCAGCGGTCGGTAAGCCACCGGTTTCCGGTGAATTTTCTCCTGTTTGATATTCCCCTGCCGTGGGTATGTCCTCAGGGAAGAAAGGCGCTGCTAAGGCGGCCAGTACCACACCTGTCTGTGCTACATGCAAAGGGACACTAGTGGAGGGGTCCTGCAATAATTGCGGACGTCCAGACGCCCGGACTGTCACTGCTGAGTCAGCAGCTCCGGTGCTTTACCCTGAGATTCAGGGATCCCAGGGCCATGGGAAAAACAAAGCGAGATTAATGCTTCTATGTTGTCCCAATTGTCCTCCATGTCGCAATCCCTGGAGGCACTAACAAGGAGACTGGATGCTCCAGTTACTCCTTCAAGCTACCCCCGGGTGTCTCCATCTTCCACCGTGAGACCCCTTAAGCGGGCTCGCCGTGATGATTCACCCGAGCTCCAGATCCTCTCTGAGGAGGAGCGTCACTCTGACGGTGACGAGGATGATGGGGGTTCAACCCTCGGGTCGGTGTCTGAACCAGCTGAAGGGGTGGAGGATCTGGTGTCCTCCATCAACGAGACTTTACGCCTCGGGTTACCCCCTCAGGAGACAGCCGTTCACCCGAAGGAGGTCTATCAGTGGTTACAACCTGAGGCTAGACCATGTGGTTCCTTTTTGGACCACACTAACTTTGAAAGGGTGGTTAGAGCTCCCAGGGTACACCCTGGACGGCGTTATGTCCGCAAATCTAAGGACAACCGTTTTCCCTTTCCTCAGGAGGTGCTTCAGGAGTGGTCGCAGTCCCCGAAAGTGGACGCTTCCATGACCAGGATTGCTGCACGCTCCCTTTTCTCTGCCTCTGATAGCTCCTCACTGAAGGATGCGACAGACAGACAGGTCGAACAACTCGCCAAGTCGTCTTATGAGGCTGTGGGGTCTTCATTTGCCCCGAGTTTTGCTGCGGTCTGGACTCTGCAGGCGATCACATCCTGTCTGGATGGTATTGCTGACCTGGCAGGTTTCAACTCTGAAGTCATGGCACTTACAGAGAGGGCAAAGGCCTATGCAGATTATGCCAGGACGGCGTCCCTGGAGACTGCCACTCGCTCAGCTGTGGCTTCGGCCAATGCGATAGCGATCCGCAGATTGTTGTGGCTACGTCTATGGGACTCAGATGCCACGTCAAAGAAGATTCTGCAGAATCTTCCTTTCTCTGGTGATAGGCTGTTTGGTGCCGAGCTGGACAAGTTGATCAAAGACTCTACGGAGTCCAAGATTCCACAGAACAGACCTAAGCCTAGGTATACTGTGAAGAGGAACCCTAAACAGTGGTCCTTTCGTCCCAGCTCACAGCCGTCAGCGTCTTCCGCTCGCGCGGACCGTGGGGCCAAGTCTTCTCAGCAGTGGCGCCCCAAAAGTCGCCAGAAGAAGTCGGCAGGTACAACAGCTGCCGCTCCCAAGCCCACTTCCGCATGATTCGCTCCCTCTTCCTGCCTCCCCACAGGTTGGGGGTCGCCTGTCTCAATTTCAAGACAAATGGCGACTCCACATCCAAGATCAGTGGGTTCGAGACGTAGTCTCAAGAGGGTACAGGATAGAGCTGTCATCACAACCCACACACCGATTCCATCGGTCTGTTCCATCTCCAGAAAAGGCTCAGGCTTTTTATCTGGTGTTGGAGGGACTCCGCAGAGACGGAGTGGTGGTCCCAGTTCCCACTGGGGAGAGGTTCAAGGGTTTTTACTCCAACCTCTTTATCGTCCCGAAGAAGGACGGCTCCTTCCGCCCGGTTCTGGACCTCAAGCTGTTCAACCGGCATGTGTTGGTTCGGAAGTTCCGCATGGAATCCCTGCGCTCCGTGATCGCGGCTGTGTCGCAGGGCGACTTCCTAGCGTCCATAGACATCCGCGACGCTTACCTTCACGTGCCCATTGCACCGTCTCATCAACGATGGTTGAGATTCGCAGTGGGGGAGGAGCACTTCCAATTCGTGGCGCTGCCTTTCGGGTTGGCCTCAGCTCCCCGGGTGTTCACGAAAGTGATGGCAGCAATGATGGCCTTACTGCATGCGCAGGGACACGCCGTCATTCCTTATTTAGACGACCTGCTGGTCAGAGCGCCATCGGAACACCTGTGTCAGCGGAGCCTGCAGGCGACCATGCAGTCTCTGGAGCAGTTCGGGTGGCTTCTCAACATCCAGAAGTCCACCCTGGTTCCAACCCAGTCACTGACATATCTGGGCATGGACTTCCACACGGACTCTGCTCTAGTGTCCCTACCACGAGCCAAACAACTGGCCATTCAGTCAGGAGTACACGATCTCCTCAGATCACCGCGTTCATCCCTACGGGTATTGATGAAGCTGGTGGGACGCATGGTGGCAGCAATAGAGGCGGTGCCCTTCGCACAGTTTCGCCTCCGTCCTCTGCAACTGGAAATCCTCCAGAGGTGGGACAAGAGGACGTCCTCTCTGAATCAGCTGGTGGTCCTCTCCCAGTCGACCAGGGATGCTTTGCAGTGGTGGCTTCAGCCGAGTCACTTGTCGAAGGGACGATCCTTCCTGAAGCCATCGTGGTTAGTGGTGACCACCGACGCCAGCCTGAAGGGCTGGGGCGCGGTGTTCTTACACCACAGAGCGCAAGGTCGCTGGACACGTTCAGAGACAACGTTGCAGATCAACGTGCTGGAGCTCAGGGCGGTCTATCTGGCACTCCTGGCCTTTCGGGGGTTCCTATCCGGACAACCGATTCGGGTTCAGTCTGACAATGCGACGACTGTCGCCTATATAAATCACCAAGGAGGAACCAGGAGTGCACAGGCTCTAGCGGAAGTCCACCGCATTCTATCATGGGTGGAAGCCAACAGCTGCTTGATTTCCGCAGTCTACATCCCAGGTGTCGAGAATTGGGAGGCAGATTACCTGAGCCGACAGGGGATGGACGCCGGAGAATGGTCTCTTCATCCGGACGTCTTCCGGGACATCTGCATCAGATGGGGGACCCCGGATGTGGATCTGATGGCCTCCCGGCTGAATCATCAGGTGCCACAATACATGGCGAGATCGTGGGACCCTCAGTCTCTGGGGGCAGATGCTCTAGTCCTGAGTTGGTCAGAGTTTCACCTGCCATATGTTTTCCCACCCCTGGCGCTGATGCCCAAGGTCCTGTGGAAAATCAAAACAGAATGTCACGCAGCCATTCTAGTGGCTCCGGATTGGCCGAGGAGGTCCTGGTATCCGGATCTGTGGCAACTGTCCGGCGGACACCGGTGGGCTCTTCCAGACCGCGCAGATCTTCTCGCGCAGGGCCCCTTCTTCCGCCCCAATTCCAGGGCCCTCAGATTGACTGCATGGCTCTTGAGGCCTGGCTCTTAACATCCAGGGGTTTCTCTCCTGCGGTTGTTTCCACCATGAACAGAGCTAGACGGCCCACGTCACGGAAGATTTACCACAGAACGTGGAAAGTCTTTTTCGCCTGGTGCTCCTCTGGGGGACATGTACCTTGGCCCTTGTCGATCCCGACCCTATTGGCTTTTTTGCAGTCAGGTTTGGAATTGGGCCTTTCCCTCAGTTCTCTGAAGGGTCAGGTATCAGCGCTGTCTGTATTGTTCGACAGGCGCTTGGCGCTCCTCCCAAAGGTTCGTCAATTTCTCCAAGGGGTGTCTCGAGTGGTTCCGCCGTATAGGCGACCTCTGGACCCTTGGGATCTCAACATGGTCTTGGCGGCTTTGCAGAAACCACCTTTTGAGCCATTGAGAGAAGTCTCTCTCTCTTATTTGTCACAGAAAGTGGCCTTTCTGGTGGCTATTACGTCCCTGAGACGGGTCTCTGAACTGGCGGCACTATCGTGCAAGTCACCCTTTCTGGTGGTTCACCAAGACAAGGTGGTGTTGCGCCCGCGGGCGGAATTCCTGCCAAAAGTGGTTTCCACTTTTCATTTGAACCAGGAGATTGTGCTCCCATCATTTTGTCCCGCTCCTGTTCATCAGATTGAGCGCGACCTCCATACTCTGGACCTCGTACGGGCTGTACGCATTTATGTGTCCAGAACTGCCTCCTTCCGGAGTTCGGACTCTTTGTTCGTACTGACGGCAGGTCGCTGTAAGGGGTCAGTGGCGTCAAAATCTACCTTGGCCAGATGGATCAAGGCACCCATTCAAGAGGCTTACCGGTCTTCTGGTTTGCCTCTTCCGGTAGGCTTGAAGGCACACTCGACAAGAGCTGTCGGTGCCTCCTGGGCCTTGCGACATCGCGCCTCTGCTCTGCAGGTGTGTCAGGCGGCCACTTGGTCTAGCCTGCACACCTTCTCTAAGCACTATATGGTGCATGCCCATGCCTCTGCGGATGCAAGTTTGGGCAGGCGGGTCCTCCAGGCGGCGGTTGCCCACCTTTGACGGGGACCGCGTATGCAAACGTCTTTTGAGGAACTCTTTCCCGCCCTGGGGTATTGCTTTAGGACATCCCCATTGTCTGGGTCTCCCATAATGATGATCAGAAAAAAGAGAATTTTGTTTACGTACCGTAAATTCTTTTTTCTTGAATCATCAATGGGAGACCCAGCACCCACCCAGTGTTCCGTTGTATGTTACGGTTGATCTGTCCCCTGTTGGGGCAGTTTATCCGGGTTGTTGAACCGTCTGTTCACGGTGTCTTCCCGAGGTTTCGGGTGTGGTTTTTCTGTTGTCTCCTCGCAGCTTATGGACCAAACTGAGGATGTTCCCTGCGGTAGGGGTTTATAAGCGGAGGGGGCGGTGTCTACAGTTCTTGTAGTACCTAGTGTGACCTCCGGAGGGCAGTGCCCTAAACCCCATTGTCTGGGTCTCCCATTGATGATTCAAGAAAAAAGAATTTACGGTACGTAAACAAAATTCTCTTTTTTTCTTCTTAAACACAAGATCCGGATTATAAAGCGCATTTTATAATCCGAAAAATGTTAATTTTCATGAGCAGAGCAGGCGTGAGCTGCGCGTATGTCGTCTACATATGACATGCACCTTGACTTTTAACCCTTTCTAAGATGATTAACACAAACCTTCTGTTTGGTTTTAGCTCCTGACAATATTTGTGAGTGCTAAACTTTCCTCATATGTCAAGTTTTATCAGAATAACAAAGATTTCATAGACTCACTAGGTAAGTGAATTGATGATCTGTGAACTGCCTTTACGTTTATAATTACCGTATTATATATTTTTTTATATTAAAACATCAGTATGTGTTCCCATCGCTGTGTTAAACCTATGTGTCTCAGGATAGGGTTTCTTACTAAAGCAAATCAGTCACCAGGTTTGTGTGCTACCCCATCTGAGTGTAGCATGATGTAGGGGCAGAGGCTCTGATCTCAGTGATGTCCCTTAGTTTGAGTACAGCAGTTGTAATAAAATCACAAGTTTCTCTGCTGCAGATCTAGCCGTGCCCCAAATGCTGAGCCCACACCACTGATCGGCAGCTTTTGGTGTACATTGTCTGTTGACAAAACAGTGGTTGGGGAGCAGTTGCACAGCAGGGAGACACAGTCCTCGAGTGATGATCTCCTACTGATAAAACACTGATTTTACTGAAACTGCAACAAACAGCCCAGTAAGTGATACTTCGTTGAAATCAGGACCTCTTCCTGTACATCGTTGTGCTCTCAGGATACATGGCAAAAACCTGCTGACAAATTGGGTTTAACTGGATCCATTCAGGCTTATGGCTCTTTCCCTTTTTTTTGTCTGCTTTATTTAGAACAGATAAGGCTACTTTCACAACTTTAGTTTTTTTTACATTTGTCAGAAATCCAGTTTTTCAGCAAAATAAGGTATCCTGTGAAGTATCCGGTTTATGCACATTCATTTTCATTGATGTCCAGTAGCATCCTGGTGCATCCGGTTGCTACCTGATCCTGTTTTTCAACTAGTGCAGAAACACTTCATGCAACGTTTTTTGGACCATTTAAATAAAAAAAATCCCCCACCACACACCCCCACCACACACTTCCCAACTTTATCAATAAGTAAGTGCGTGTCTCACATGGAAGCAGACCAGCACTGTTGAGGAGCAGGGATGGGCAAGTGTGAATGCGTCCCCCTTTACATAAAGACCCCTGTTTAGAGCTCCAGAGAGCCACTTGTGAGTTAGTGGTGACCTCCTTTGCCTACAGCTCTCGCAATTCTAGTGTAAGGGAATAGTGACGTACAGCCAGCTTCTACTGCAATACTCATCAATAGAGTAAGTTGTGGGTGCACAGGTTCTCTGATTAAGGGCAAGTGGACCCCCCCCATTTCTCATACATATGGAGTACTCCTAGTGGAACCTACATCTGTTACACATTTAAGTATATTCTGTTATATATTCTGTTATATATTATAAACCTCTCAAAAAATAACTTTTGGTTTTACTGTGGTTTTGGAAGTGCAGCATACCAATTCTCATCTGATAGTGAACTATTCATGAATATCTATATTCAAGCATCCATTAGTATATGCTGTCAGTATTTTGCATCATTCCTATATTAAGTATTGAAAGAACACTTTGAAGGCAACTTTTCAGTACTTTTGTGACCAATCAAGTAGGAAAACCCAATACAGGCTGTCATGGAGGCTGTCATGGAGGCTGTCATGGAGGCTGTCATGGAGGCTGTCATGGAGGCTGTCATGGAGGCTGTCATGGAGGCATTGGGACAATCCGTAGCTGCTGAGTGATGATGGTTAGAGGCAGGTGCCTCCATATTTCAGCTCTTCATGCAACTTGGCTGATTAAAAAAAAGTGTCAATAGACTTGTAAGGAAAATACCAAACTGTGGTCCTGCAAACTTGGCAATCCTGTGTGTAGCTGTTAATTTGTTTCATAGCGCGCATCGCTTTGATGGAATGTTAATGTCAGCAGCTCTTTTATTTACAGACCAAGGAAAAAGGGAGTAGTCATTAACACTGTGCCGCTCCCCCATTCATGTGTAATTGACTGTTTCAAAAGAGCACAGGTCCATCAGCTATTGTGCGCATTACAATTACATTTTCCATATTGAATCCCCCTTCTTTCCCTGACCACTCTGACACCACTACCTTTCTGTGGAAAGGGGTCAGAGGCAATGCCAGACACAGTAAATGATGCATCTCAGAAATAAATACTCTACTGTTCTGACAGCTGCATGTGACACAGGATGAGGAGAAATAATACACTTAAAATGTCTGAACCCTTCTGCAATACATGTATACATAATAATAATCATTTTTATTTATATATCGCCAACATATTCCGCAGCGCTTCACAATACAAAGTTCATGTTTAAACAATCATAAGAAACAATTAGAAAATACAATACCAAAAACAATACAATACAGTACAAAGCATAATACAATACAATAATTAGAGCAAAAAAATGCCAGCCCTGCTCATAAGAGCTTACAATCTAACAATGAGGTGGGGGTGACAACGTACAGGAGCTTATTTACAATGATGGTATGGTCAACTTGAGGATATGGGGAACACATAGGAGCAGTATTAGTGGCCACCAACCATTATTTGTGATGCACTTGAGACTGGTGGTGCGGATAGGCTATGTCTAGATGACTTTGACTAGGGAGCAAGATAGGCCGCCCGAAAAAGATGTGTTTTTAGGGAGAGCCTGAAGCTATATAAGTTGTGGATATTCCATATGGCACGTGAGGCGTGAAAGGAGGCTTTTTTTTTTTTTTAAATCTAAACTATGGGAAAAACAAAATAACTGGACCTTTCAGCTCAAAAAAGTTGTTACTGTAACACCTGTCTGCCTGATTATAACCAATAGGATTGTTACATTTCTGTACAATGTAAGAAGAAAAAAAAACATACACACACTTAATTGTATGTAGCTGTATGAACTAGATGTAAAATGAGCCATCCAGTGTTTATAGTTTTGTTTTTGTTTTTTTGTACCCATCGTGAAACATATATACTACGGTAGACTTGTGTTCATAAGGCTTGTTTCACATCAAGATTTTTTGGCATCCGTGGCTGTCCGTTGTAAAACAGACAGCCACTGATCCGTTTTGGCCTCCATGTATCCCTATGGGCAACGGATCTGCACGGGTTTGTCCTTATTGGCATCCGATTTTGACAGCATGCGTTGGTATCAGTTTTTCTGACAGTCACAAAGTCGTTGCCTGAAGCGTTTTTCGTCTCCGTCAGAAAAATCGGACACAGACTGTCGCAGTCCGCCGCCCTTCAACAATTGGATCGCGGATCTGTCAAAAAATTGGATCAGTCGTTATGTACTGAGCATGCTCAGAAGCAGTGCTCAGTACATAGCTGGTCTCTCCCTCTTCTCCTATATCCCCGCTCCTCCCTCCTTTGTGTCTCCTGTCTCTTCTCCCCTCCCCTTTCCTCCGGTATGAAAAAAAAAAATATCCTCCGTGAGGATTCCTCACCCGGTTCCCGGGATGCGACCGCCTCCACCTCGGTCAGGTGACACGTAAGCTGGAAAGGTCAGTCAGGTGACTGGCAGCCCATCGGAGGTGAAGGTGGTCGCATCCCAGGAGCCAGAGGACAGGTGAGGAATCCTCCACTGAGGGTGTGTTTTTTTTTTTTTCCTTTTTCTATTTTCTCATACTGGAGGGGCGGGGAGGAGAAGAGGAAAGGAGGGAGGAGCAGGGAGACAGGAGAGATGAGAGGAGAGAGAGAGAGCTGCATCCAAACGGATCCTGCAAAAAAAATCAGAAACGGGCGCCTATTTATCACCCGATTGCAGGCGTCTGTTTGGATCCGTTACTGTCTGGGGGATCCTGCAAAAAAAAAAAAAAGGATCACCTCGGACTGCAAAAAATCTTGATGTGAAACCAGCCTAACAATTTACACAGAGAGCTGCCAGCAGCAGATCTTGATGATTTGCTCAAGTGCATTCAGAGTGGCCAAACATTCTAGACAACGATTAATAGCCACATAGATAGCAGCCAAGGTGTGGAAGTGTGGATTTTTCTGTGTATGGCACTTACACATGATGCTGAATGAATAAATCAAGATGTCTTAAATTTCTATTTTTTTCATTTGCAGATCTGTAACATCTTTCGATTTTCATAATTCCTTCACCTTTTCCTGTTGATGTTGCTATTGCAGTGTTGAGAAGTGTATATGTTTTGGTGCTCAGTGTGTCTCCTGTGTTTCTGAGACATTTATATTAGTATGGCTGTGTCACGTGTAAATGTGAAAACTTTTAGTTTTAGTATTTAGGTTAGCGGTGTGCCATGTGAGAATGGCACTGTTATGGAGGCCAACCCAATAGGCTGAACTACTAGGTCGGTTTACATCACGGCAGCATCAGGTCTGGGGCTGTCTGATGGGAATGGGACAGCCCCGAACCTGATCTGGACACAGAACCGGAGGCCCAAATATGCCCTCCGGTCCGGTGTCTAGCCGGATTTTTCTTACAGCAGCAGCTGCTGATAATTCAAGATCGCAGCTAGCGGTGAGCTTGCTGCAGTCCTGAACTGTCAGCATGGGACAGGTCCACGGTGCTGAAGTTCAGCGCCTGACAGCCCCGGATAAGATTTAACTGTGGTGTGAAGCGGGCCTTAGGCTAATCACACACACACGCACACAGACCATTTCTCATCTGTTTTTTTTTTTGGGGGTGGGGGGGCGTTTTATCTTTTTCTGCTTCAGAAGAGGATCCGCTTTTCCAAAAAAAAATTGAATCAGAAAACGTATTGTCCATTTCTGATCAGTTAATGATCCACTTTTGGAGGTGCATTTTTTTTTTTCCTATTTAACAATCGTTTCAATGGGAAAAGCAGTTCAGAAAAACGCCGCAGAAACTAACATACTCATTCTTTGGACGGATCACTTTACAAGGGAAAAAACAAAGCAGAGCTAATTCCCTGTGGGAACATCAAAACCTGAAAACCCATTGACTTTGCTGGGATTCCATTGGAGTGATGCGTTCACTGCATAAACGGGTGTTAGGGTGCTTTCACATCTGCGTTTTTCGTAATTCGCGGCAGATGCGGTGAAAAAAACGCATCTGCCGCGTTTACCGCATAACCGTTCCACTTGCGGCGCGGTTGCGGTTTTTTCTATGCAATGTATAGGGGGACTTGCGGCAGATGCGGCAAGTGCGGTTTTGCACTTGCGGCAGGTGCGGCCGCGAAAAAAAACGCAGTAAGCCGCGGTTTTTTTCGCGGCCGCACCTGCCGCAAGTGCAAAACCGCACTTGCCGCACCTGCCGCAAGTCCCCCTATACATTGCATAGAAAAAACCGCAACCGCGCCGCAAG
The DNA here is from genome assembly GCA_033576535.1 of Allobates femoralis. NCBI lineage: Eukaryota > Metazoa > Chordata > Amphibia > Anura > Aromobatidae > Allobates > Allobates femoralis. The sequence goes on from JARQOC010000010.1 coordinate 21,947,997, forward strand.
TGGAACGGTTATGCGGCAATCGCGGCAGATGCGGTTTTTTCACCGCATCTGCCGCGAATTACGAAAAACGCAGATGTGAAAGCACCCTAAGAGGCTCAAAAAGGCCGTGAGTGAACGTAACATTCGTCATCGCTACAGGCAACATTCACACACGTTTTTGACCCGTTTTTGGATCCGCTTTAACAGTGCAAAAATCACTCAAATGGAATCCCAGCAAAGTCAGTGGGTTTTCACTTTTTGCCATTCAGACAGGGAATTTGTGATCTGATCCGTTTTTTTTTACTGGAAAAGTGATCTGTCCAAGAAATGTGCATGTTTCTTTCTGTGGCGTTTTTTTCCCATCGACTTTTCCCATCGGGAACCATTCTAAATGGAGGGGGAAAAAAAAGACAAATCAGATCAAAAACAGTGTGTGAATAGGTGATGCGTTTTTTGGAAAGCAGATCCAGTTTTGTAGCTGAAAACAGATCCTCAAAAAAAACGCAGCAAAAATGGTGTGTGTGAATGTAGCCTTACTGCTTAGTTCAGTCATGCAGCACAGTCCATTGGAAAGAAATGTACTTGCATAAAACTTTATTAAATGGATTGTCCACTACAGCCACCTCTATGCCCATTGCTGTATAGGTGTTTTCCAGTTAGGCTGGGTTCACACGCTGCGTATATCTGCTTTTGCGCAGCACTTTTTTTTGACGATGCGTTTTATGGATGCGCTTTGCCCAAAAAAAGGCATCATCATTCACACATTGTGCTTTTGAGGGTGTACTTTATTTGAGCCCGTTCTACAATGCGGGCAATGGAAAAGTGCATCCTCAAAAGTGCTAATGAACTGACGTGCTCGTTCTTTTTGAGGATTTGCTTTGCAGTGAAAATTCATCCTCAAAAATACAGAGCGTGTGAACGAAAATGTAGACAATGCATTGACTTGGGTGGGAAGGAAAACAACACTGGATTTACTGATCCTCAAAAAAATGCTGCAAAAACGCAGCCTGATAGATTTTGGCCTCTAATAATCTACCCTGGGTTAAAATCATACAGTTGGATATCTCTCACACTTGGTGCCTTTCCACCATAGCTGTAGCTGATTTACTGAGCACAACAGCACCCATCACCTCTGCAGCCAGTGACTGAGCTCAGTGGCTCATGCTGGTGATACTGGTGCTGAGAGGCTGCACCGGGCTCTGAGAGGCCTGAAAGGTAGAACCAGGAACCTACATTCAATAGAAGTCTACTTACCTCCTACACATGCAGTTTGGCTATTCTCATCCCTGTGTCCCCTGCTGGTCCTGTTTTGTTTTTGTTTTTTAACGTGTGTTGCTATTAACTTAATGCCGACTTTGTATGCATTGTTTTTATGTTGGGTTCTGTTTGTCAGGTAATGGTAGTGGTGTATGTATGTGTTTGCTCCTTCACATTGCACTTATACAGGTTTGCTGACCCTGGTTTTTCGGTTTTGCTCCGTTTTTTGTGTACTGTCTATTTGAGATGTAACCTCCACAGGTACAGGTTCTGCTCTGCCCCCCCGTATGTGTTTAGGCCTGCTGGCACATTGTGAGGTGACATGTTAGATATGGGGACCATTCTAATTGTGTGTTCCTTGTTGCATTGTGTTGGCTTTTACGCTTTTTTTTACTCTAAAGGCCCCGTCACACCTGCTGACACCGCCGGAGATGTCGGCGGCGACTGGTGGGTGCGCGCACGTCCTTGGCGCCCCGCCAGCGTCGCCGCCCCCTGTTTACACGGGGAGACATCTCCGGCAATGGGCTGGTGAGCTGACAGGCGGCATTGCCGCTGGGGTTTCTCAAGACCCTAGCGGCGATGCAGGACAATGGGAGCCTATGGCTCCCATCGGCTGCCTGGTTTCACATCACTGATGTGAAACCAGGCGAGCACTCAGAGGCGCCGATATCGCCGTTTTACATCAGGCAACGCAGGGGCGATGATGCCGCCGATTGGCCACGCCCCTACATCACCTATGTAATCGGCGGCGATGTGGCCAGGTGTAACGGGGCCTTAAATAAAATGACAAATTACCTTGTTCTTCACATGTTACTTTTTACTGCAGTGTTTCTATACTTTTTTATTTTTCAGGTTATATGTCTGATAATGGCCACAGTGTGTGCACCCCTCCACATTACATTTTATATAGTTGTGTGCTGGATTTGTTTTTTGCGGGGGGGGTTCTCCATTGCAATCCCTGTGTTTACTGTTGTTCCTGTGACATAATCAAAATTATTCTGACTGCAGCTGTCATTTGACATTGTCAAAACACTGGAGGGGGCACAGGGCTCACAGCAGCGGGATGGTGCAACAGGTAAACATATAGAGTGGAACCTTGGATTACGAGTTTATGTGCTTGTAATTCAAATCTCTTGTATGTCAAAGCAAATTTTCCCATAAGAAATAATGGAAATGCAGACGATTCTTTCCACAACCCAAAAATATCTACTGTATTCATATAAAATTATTACAGTAGAGCAAAATACTGTACAGTATACAGTGTATATACAGCTCGCAGATGTACAGGAAGTTAATCAGTTACCTAAGTTGGTTTCGTAGCGGCGTATCAAGTCTGTAGAGCGGTGAACTCACAAAGGCCGGAACACAGAAGGGAGGAAAAGACTGCGACTGATGTCTTATACTGTGCTGTATCTGTGCAGTGAGGGAGGTACAGCACAGTAGAGGGGTGGGGAGGACTCATGCGATGCTCGTATTGGGAAATCTTGCTTGTTGAGTTACAATTTTTAAAATGCGTTACCTTGTCTCGCAGAAAACTCTGTCAAACCCAAGTTTCTCTTAATTCAAGTTCCACTGTACTATGTTTACTCAATGCATCAGTCTGGCAAAATGTAAAACGGGTTGTCTACTAGTTACCGTATATACTCGAGTATAAGCCGACCCGAGTATAAGCCGAGGCCCCTAATTTTACCCTCCAAAACTAGGGAAACGTATTGACTCGAGTATAAGCCATGGGGGGGAAATGAAGCAGACTCTCATCACTGTATACAGCCCCTCTCATCAGAAGTGGTCCCTCATTACTGGTATATAATCCCCCATCACTGGTATATAGGACCTCCATCACTGGTATATAGGACCTCCATCACTGGTATATAGGACCTCCATCACTGGTATATAGGACCTCCATCACTGGTATATAGGACCTCCATCACTGGTATATAGGACCTCCATCACTGGTATATAGGACCTCCATCACTGGTATATAGGACCTCCATCACTGGTATATAGGACCTCCATCACTGGTATATAGGACCTCCATCACTGGTATATAGGACCTCCATCACTGGTATATAGGACCTCCATCACTGGTATATAGGACCTCCATCACTGGTATATAGGACCTCCATCAGTGGAATACAGGCCCCACCCCCAGTGGTATATACAGGCCCCCACCCCCAGTGGTATATACAGGCCCCCACCCCCAGTGGTATATACAGGCCCCCACCCCCAGTGGTATATACAGGCCACCTGCTCCCTCCCCCAGTGGTATATACAGGCCCCCGGTTGCTGCCGCACACCTGTAAAAGAATAGCTTTCATACTTACCGTCCTCGCTCTGTCACCGCGCATCCTTGTCTCCTTCCCGCTTCTACCCGGCGTCATGTGACCGCGCAGAAGCAATGACGTCATTGCGGCTGCGCCGGCCGGGTAGAAGCGGGAAGGAGACCGGAGAAGCGCGGGAGCAGCGAGGAGGGTAAGTATGAAAGCTATTCTTTTACAGGTGTGCGCCAGCAACCGGGGACCTGTATATACCGCTTGGTGGGCTAGCGGGGGGGCCTGTATAAACCACTGGGGGGCCTGTATAAACCACTGGGGGGCCTGTATAAACCACTGGGGGGCCTGTATAAACCACTGGGGGGCCTGTATAAACCACTGGGGGGCCTGTATAAACCACTGGGGGGCCTGTATAAACCACTGGGGGGCCTGTATAAACCACTGGGGGGCCTGTATAAACCACTGGGGGGGCCTGTATAAACCACTGGGGGGGCCTGTATAAACCACTGGGGGGCCTGTATAAACCACTGGGGGGCCTGTATAAACCACTGGGGGGCCTGTATAAACCACTGGGGGGGCGAGCGGGGGCCTTTATATACCACTGGGGGGGGGGTGAGTGCTGACAGTGCAGTGTAATATGCACCGCTCCCCCTGCCGCTGATGGACAGGGGGATGCAGTGCATATTGCATTGCACTAATGAGCAGCCCTACGTGGCTGGCCGCTTCTACTGCAGCCTCCCCCCACCTCCTCCAGCCCCCGGACACCGCCCCCCCACACTCAGCAGTCACTGACTCGAGTATAAGCCGAGGGGGGCACTTTTCAGCACAATTTTTGTGCTGAAAAACTCTGCTTATACTCGAGTATATACGGTAATAGTTTGTTTTGTGTTTTTTTTTTTTTTTTGTTTGTTTGTTTTTTTACCCCTTTCTCAACATGGTGATTTTCAGTATATGCGGTATTTTTTGTTTTTGCCACTGTTAGAGATTACCAGCAGCATTTAAAGGAAACCATCCAGCAGGATTCATGGCTATAAAGTGAAGCTGGTGCCATACAGGCTCTGGGATACTGCATGCAATTATACCTTTACTTCAATGATTACATGTATGATTGCAAACTGAAAACTGTTATCAAACACTTGGAAAACAGTGCAGCAAATTAGCATAAGTGCAGCACAGCGTCACTATGAGGGGCTGGGTTATTTGTATTACACCCCTGTCAGCTCTAAGCTGTCCCTTCCTCCCTGTCACTATATACCAGGCACATTCCGTCTAACATCATGCCTGGTCATAGTGCAATGTCGGGCGTCCTATGTTCCCGAGCTCATCACTCCCTCCCTCCTTCGCCTGTGTCTCCTGCTTCCCTGGCTTTTCAATGCTTCTCCTGTCTGTGATTGTTCAGTTACAAGCAAGAGAAGACCTCTCCAGTCTGCGCGCGCCCCCGGTCTCCTCAGTCACAGACCGCGATCACAAGCAGGACAGGAGACTGGGATATTTCTGTGATGACCGTATCAGCAATCTGTCCTGGTCTCCTCTGCTGCTTGTGACCGTGTGAGGAGACTAGGGACGTGTAAAGACAGGAGAGGGTGGAGTATTCTGCTGCTTGTGACCATGTGAGGAGACTGGGACGTGTAGAGACAGGAGGGTGTGGAGTATTCTGCTGCTTGTGACCGGGCCATCTCAGACAGGAGATTGCTGTCTATATTTAGGAGTGCTGGGGCACAGAGACCACACAGGACAATGGCACTTGAGGTGAAAAACCTTTTATCTTACCACATCATGTTTTAGTAGCGGCCTGCTACCTTTCTCAGGTGGTTTCTGTGCCCAGCACTCTTAAATAGATTGCTATTATATGTCTCCAGGGGGTGCACAACCTGAGGAGGTGAGAGGCCCCTTGACCCACATATTCCCCTAAACCCACCTGACCACCAGGTATCTCTTAATTTGTGCTTCTCTTCCTCTCGTTTTTTATCACAGACGGGAGAAGCCCCAGGCAACGGCGGAAGAGCGGGAGTGATGTGCTTGGGCACATTACCATGCACATTGTCGGACATAATGTGACAGGGAGTGAGGGGGTGAGGATTTGGCTTGGAGCCCACGGGAGTAATGAAAAGAACCCAACCCCACATAGTGACACTGTGCTGCACATATGCTAATTTGCTGCACTGTTTTCCTGGTGTTTGATAATAGTTTTCTCCGCAATCATACATGTAATCATTGAAGTAAAGATATGATTGCACTCAGTATCCCACTGCCTGTAAAGCACCGGCTTCACTTTCTAGCCCTAAATCCGTCTGGTTGTTTCCCTTTAAGTGTTTAAATTACAGCGATCAGTATATGCACAGACGCTGCAGTTGCAGATGGCAGTGAAGTAACATTCCTATACATTCAGTAAAACATTTCAAGGATCATAAAAAAGCTAAATCAATGTAACAGATTTATTGTTGTCGGATTTCTTGGCAGTAAAAAAAAACCCAAAAACAAGGAATTAAAAAAAAATGTTTTTCCTATACTGAAAATACAATGTACGTGAACTGCATGGATAGGTCATGTAAGAACTGATGACCAGGCCATGCGTCTCACACATTCCCATGATAGCAGAGCCCGGGCGAGTATTGGTGGAAGTTAATTGTACTGGGAAGTTTATTTTAGATGAGATCTAATTTGATTTGTGTTATTTCTCTGGCTGGAATGTGCTGATTCCCTGATTACTAATTAGAATCCAAGCGTTACAATTTGTCATCCGGATCGCCCTATCTTGTACACCTAATATAACTGCACGCAGCGACCCTGTTTATTCTTTTCAGAATTAATCAGGCTACATTTGTTAATTATGTTAATTTGTACTAATTGATTTTTATACTTTTAAGACGCTTGACCAAAGGCCTTTTGGCTGCTTTAATTTGTTATTGTTTCATAGGTGGTCTGCTCTTCTGTAATGATACTAATTATACACTTAATTAGTAACTTCTCTTGTAATGCTGTAAATACTGTGTTTTACATATCCCTACAGTAAATATTTCCATTCACAAGCAGTTTGCTTGATTTACGCCTGTATAACAAATGGGAATAGAGGATCTAAGCAATAGTTTTCAAGGCATCATAATGGGCTTCTACTCTTTCAACTCAAGCACCTCTCCTCCAGTGGTTTGTTGTTCTTTTCTTTCAGTGCTGGAGTGATTCTTTACACCTAAGCCCCTGACCCCTGTGTTATACTCGTGCCCCCGGCACCTTCGCTTTTTTCAGCCTCACTCCAGTCCTGCAGCGCCATCTTGTGCCTGTAACTTCTGACTGGCAGAAAATCAGAAGTTGTGTCAATGGGTTTCTGAGAGAGAGAACAAGGCCAAAACAAGGCTTTCATAGAGATGAATTGAGGCCGAGGGGCTGCGTTCCATGAGTTAGAGGAGAAGCCGGCTGATCACAAATTGCTTGAGAGCAACTGGACCAGTGGCGATAACAGTTGAAGACTGCGAATGTGAGTATAAGACAGGAGGCAGGGGACTTTCATATAAAGCACCATTACAGCGGTGAAATAAGACACTAAAGTGGTGCTTTGTTTCCATCCTGACTGCAGTTTTCCTAAAAAAATAAAAACTGTATTAACGTTCCCCAGGTTAACCTGATGCCACATAGACAGCACAAAATCCAAACATTGAGCTGAGTGGCTTTTGAAGGGAGCGCTACATGTACTCTACGTGACATCACCGCTGCAGCCAAAAATAAATTGGACAACAACCCCTTATAAGTATTTTGTAGTTTTCTGTATTATCTTGAATGTCTTCCTGCCTATAGAAAAATATTAGAATCTGAGAGTCCTCAGTGGTTGATAACTTTTAATGGCAACTGAAAAGATGGTAAACATAGCAAGCTTTCGTGACACTATGGCCTCTTCATCAGGCTGATAATGACACAAATTCTGAAGACACATACATGTATACATGAGCAGGGTGAGATGTTGCAGTAAATACAACAGGTGACGTAAAGCAGAGTCAGGTTTGGGAGGGAGAGAGGAGCTGGGGAGGTAAAATCAAAATTCCGAGATAAGAGGAACTGATTGTATTATTGTCTCCCATGGATTCATGCGGTTGTTCTATCAATTGAAAGGGCATTTGGGGATATCGCATTTTCCAACAGACCCCAGTTAAAGGACTGAACTTTTGACATTTGTTACGTGAACTGACTCTCATAGATTTATAGCTTTGTACTCTCACTGAGGAATTTTCAGGTCTCCACAGGCCACTAATCATAGAACAATAATACAATCTGTTGCTGTTATATCGGAAGTTTGATTTTTACCTCCCCAGCTCCTCTCCCCCTCCCTAGCCTGACTCTGCTTGACATCACCTGTCGTATTTACTGCATCATCTCACCCTGCTTATGTATATATGCGTGTGTCTTCAGAATGTGGCAGTATCAGCCTGATGGGGCCATAGTGTCCCGAAAGCTTAAAAGGTATCAACCACTGAGGACTCTCAGATTCTAATATTTTTCTATCTGCTGGCTAATAGGGTATAAAATGTTTTTTCCTGCCTATAAATACATACAGATTTCACAGTGCACTGCACTACTGGACTCAGCCTGTGGACAAAGGTGGTGCTGTTTCTTGACAAGCATAGACCTTTTTTTATGGGCAGCACGGTGGCTCAAGTGGTTAGCACTGTAGCCTTTGCAGCGCTGGGGTCTTAGGCTATGTGCACACAGGAAGGTTTACTGCAGGTTTAGCCGCGGAAACCGCCGGTCGGTTTCCATGAGGTTTATGTAAATTTTATGTTAATCCAAAAGCGGCTTTTGGGTTAACATATAAACCTATGGAAACCGACCCCGGTGTGCACACACCGGCGGTTTCCACATGCTCATCCGTTGCTAACCCGCTGGGTTCCCAGCGGGTTAGCAAAGAATGAGCATGTTCTATAATCCGGCCGGTTCTGCAGCGGCTGCAAGCAGAATCATGTGCTGCTTCCAGCCGCTGAAGAACCGCCGGCGCTAACCCGCTGTGCACCCGCCGCACACCCGCCGCACACCCGCCCGTCTCCCGCAGCACGGACCCGACAGGAAGCCGGTGGACGGCTCCGGAGCTTCCTGTCGGGTCCGCCCAGCCACCGCCGACACAAACCCGCCCACCGTGTGCACATACCCTTAAGGTCCTGGGTTCAATTCCCACCAAGGACACTAAGGACAACATCTGCAAGGAGTTTGTATGTTCTCCTCGTGTTTGTGTGGGTTTCCTCCGGGCACTCCGGTTTCCTCCCACATTGTAAAGTAATACTGATAGGATATTTAGATTGTGAGCTCCCAAGAGAGACAGCATTACTGATGTATGTAAAGTGCTATGGAATCAATAGCGCTATATAAATGAATAAATATTATTTTTTTTTTTTTTTTTTTTTTATATTGTGCAACCACTTTTAAGACCCTTATAAAATTCAAGAGGATTACAGAGTCTATTATATGAAGAAAATAATTTTCACATACTGATGGCTTATATCATTTTAAAAATTGAGAGCAGCGTCCAGTTGACCAGGACAGCTTTTAGGCTTATTTTAGGTTGTGTAATCATTTGTATCTTTTTAGGACTCTTGCATGAACAAAACATGGAAAAAATGAGGCTTCTAACCTTTATGGGAATGGCTGTGGAAAACAAGGAGATATTATTTGACACCATGCAGCAAGAGCTGCAGCTTGGGGCAGATGATGTGGAAGCGTTTGTAATCGATGGTAAGTCTCCCTCTATGGTAGTCGGCTAGATTAATGGAGTACGGTACTTTTGTTTGTGAAATACTGGATAGAATAAACAATAAAAGCGCTTCATGTGTGTATGAATCGGGCTAATATATTGTTAGAATGTCAAAGGTGCTCACCATGCCCAACACTGGGCTAAGCTTGTATGCTGCCCGGACAGCAGCACGCACTGCAGGCACGCACAGCTCAACGGAGGAAGGTAAAAGGAAACTCTACATAGTTCCAGTATAATACCAGTACAGTTTCATCCGGTTTAAGGGCAAAACCTGTATCTACTCAAATGCGGTTTTCGCTTGATCTGGCTCGATACCAAAAACCGCATATGTGAAACCGCCCTGAGCTGTGGCTGAGTACCAAATTCCTGGTGTTATGTCTATGCTCATTCGTTCTGTTGTAGTTGGGTTGGATGTTGGGACCAACTTTGAAGGCCACATCTGCATTGAAGTACATAAACCACAAAGGATGAGTTAAAGAATTTTATTCACGTGAAAGACCTTGCCCAGCAGTCTTTGACGGGATGTCTTTACACACATATGAAAGCATATCCTAATCGATTTTCAGACATTGGTTAGTAGTCCTCCTGGGTCTTTAAGTTAGTTACACTTAGTCCTGAGGACCTAAATTAAACTCGAGTATACACGATGAGGTTGGGGTTAATGGACCGAACACTCCTGGATTTGGTTTAATGACATTTTCATCAATTTAAAAAAATATAATTATGTTCACGTATAGTTTTTAATGAATTTGCAATATACAAATTTTGTATGTATATAATATTATTTTTTTTCAGTAGTTTTGTGTTTTTGAGGCGTATATGTAGTAATAAAATTAAATGGGCTTTTTAAAACTAACAAAACAAGTAATTATGATTTTTTTTACATCACTACTGGCCTGTATAAAGGCACTTTGTGTTTATATTGTGTGTATATGCCTGATGAGGAGGACAGACGCGTACAGTTAAGACTCCTCACTTTGTACCCAGCTTGTCAGTGTGTCTCCATCCTGCAGCGCCTTGATGACACCATTTACTTTTTCTTCCCCAAATCCTGGAGTCATTTCCTATTTTAATTTCTCATCTGTGTAGGGTTTTTTGTGTTGCTGTGAGGTGCTTTTGTTTTTTTTTATTGCTGTGTAGTAGAGGACAGGTCTTTCACTTTAAACAATATTAAACAATTTTATCACTGCTTGTGTGTACAGTCGTGGCCCAAAGTGTTGGCATCCTTGAAATTGTTCCAGAAAATGGAAGTATTTCTCCCAGAATATTATTGCAACTACATGTTTTGTTATCCACCTATTTATTTCCTTTGTTTGAATTGGAACAACACAGAAAAAAAAGTCAAATTGGACATAATGTCATACAAAACTCCTGTTGACATCTTCCAGCTAATATTTAGTTATACCTTTTGGAATAAATAACTGCAATCAATTACTTCCTATAACCATCAACAATCTTCTTACACCTTTCTGCTGTGATTTTGGACTGTTGTTTTGCAAACCTCTCTGTCTCTCACATTTGAATGCGCCTTTGCCAAGCACCAGTTTTAAGATCTCACAGGGGATCAATGGGATTTAGATCCGGACTCCTTCCAGCACTTTGTTCTAAACATTTCTGGGGGCTTCTTGAAGTATGTTTGGGGTCCTTGCCCTGCCAGAAGACCCACAACTTAGGATGTGAACCCAGCTTTCTGACCTTGATTTCTTTTATCCTCAAGACTGTTTCCCAGAAGGCTTTTTGCTTACTCACGAACATTTTGGCAAACTGCAGTTTATTTTATTTTTTTTAAGTCTGTGTCATAAGTGGGCTCCTCCTGTGTCTCCTGCCATTAGTAGTAATAATAATCTTTATTTATATAGTGCCAGCATATTCCACAGCGTTTCACAATGCAGAGGTACATATTCAAACAATCGTATTTAACAGTTATCAGAATATATAATAATTAAAGTAAAATAATGACCGCTCTGATCATAAGAGCTTACAATCTAACAATGAGATGGGGGGGGGGGGGACACACAGTGCAGGGGCTTATCTACAGTAATTCATTTCATTGAAATGTCAACAGTTTGTGCTGACACTGATGCACCCTGAGCCTGCAGGACAGCATGAATTTCTTTGGAGCTTGATTGGGGCTGCTTATCCACTATCCAGACTGTCCTGCATTGCAACCTTTTAATAAATTTTTCTGTGTTGTCCACAACCAGGGAGATTAGCTACAATGACATGGGTTATAAACTTTTTGATTGTCATATAACGTGGGCAAAGAAACATCAAGATCTTTGGAGATGCACTTTAACCTTGAGATTGATTATACATTTTCAATTTCGGTTCTCAAGGCTTAGTGTGGCACACACAGACACACAATGCAAAGATTGAGTAAACTCTACTTCTTAACTGGTTCCATGCAGGGCTGTGGAGTCTGTAAGCCAAACCTCGACTCCTCGATTCCCTTGCTCTGACTCCGACTCCCACATGTATTGCTTATATTTAAGTGATAAATTTATTGTAGTACAATGTGAACATCAGACATTTAATTATTTTATGATACAACAATCAAGATATTTAGATAGAACATAAAATATATTTATTGGAATACAACTTTAGAACACACTACTGTAGTAAATTGTAAATATGTAATACACTATGTAATATAGATTATATATGTATACATATATTGTGTGTATATTTATATAAAATATATATAAATACAAAGTGTAAGTGGTAATAAACAGTTTTTAGCAAAAAGATACAAAATAACATGTGCAGTCCATGAATTTATTCTAAGAAATAGAATCGCCTCCATCAGATCCTCCTTCATAGATGACCTCAAATCTGACCTAATAATTTTAAGCTAGAGAACAACCTCTCTACACTAACTTGGGTTGGAATCAAAGCCGTAACCACGTGGACAACATCTCTAACAATCTCCGGGTATAAAGGAATGGCCAAAACAGTCAGTTTTGATGAACGGTTGAATTTTTCTATTTCTCTTGAGAGCAAGTGAAAAATTTTGCTGAAATATGGTCAATGTGCTTGCTATAGGAGAGTAGTGAAGTCTTTTTCCTTGCGGCAATGCTTTGCCTGCTCCATGTCATCCAAATACTTGTGACAGTCAAACTCCTCATCTGATGAGGATGAAGATATGGCAGCAGTAGCACTGTCAGGAGGACCTAAGTCCTCTTGTGCCTGGCAGTCCTAGGCCACTCATCCTAACTGCTACCTCAGTCAGAGCTTCTTTTCCTTTAGTAATCTGTTGATCATCAAGCAGTATACGATGACTTAGGTCCACATAAAGAGCTGCCAGCAGAATTTTATTTTCAATAGCTGTGTCTCTCTCTGCTTTATTGAAGCACAAATACCATCTGCAATTAAACCTCCTCTTTGGACAGGCAAAATAGCAAATTCTTCCACTCCCTTATGAAAATACCAGGAGTTAAATCCTCATTTTTTAGTCACATAAATGGGTGATTAAGTAATTTCTTCAATTCAGCCACCTGTGTCCCTTGACCTTCATTTAGGGTTACCTGAGGGTTCACCATAGGTATAAGAAACTATTTTAGCTCAAGCAATCGCTCAATCGGTAAATAAGTGCTGCCCCACCGAGTGGCATGATCGACAATTGCCCTTTCCCAGCACGTCTCTTCAGGATGGAATCAATAACCAATTTCCTCACTTTTCCTATCAGATATCCAGTTTTCCAGATTTACAATTTTGTCCGGCCCATAATTGGGGATTTGTGTGAAATTATATCCAATTTGCCTTTTTTTCAGTTTTCAGGGTTTTTTCGTGGTGTTTATTAAATACAAAGGAAATAAACGTGTATGACTAAATGTGTAATTATAATAATGTTCTGTGAGAAATACTTAACTTTCTGGAACAATATCAAGGGTGCCAACAAGTTTTGTCATGACTAGTATAGGGGGTGTGTTGTGTGTGTGTTGTGTGTGTGTGTGTATAAATAAATATTATACATACACAGATACAGTTTTGGCAAAAAATTAAGAGACCACTGCAAAGTTTTCAGTGTCTCTGATTTTTCTCTTTATAAGTATATTTTTTTAGTTAAATGTACATTGTTCTTTTATTCTATAAACTACTGACATGTCTCTGAAATTCAAAGCTAAAAATTTTGTATTTATTTGCAGCAAATGAAAAATCATCAAAATAATAAAAAAGAAACATTGCTTTCAGACCACAAATAAAATAATTATAAATTATTATTATTATTTATTTATATAGCGCCGTTAGGTTCCATGGCGCTTTACATGAGGAATGCTAAGAAAACAAATTCATATTCATTTAGAAACAACAATGCTAATGTTTTAATTCAGGAAGAGTTCAGAAATGAATATTTAGTGGAATAACCATGAATTTTAATCACAGCTTTCATGCGTCTTGGCAGCTTTCCACCAGTCTTTCCCGCTGCTTTTGGGTGACCTTATGCCACTCCTGGCACAAAAATGTAAGCAGTTCTTCTTTGTTTGATGCCTTGTGACGATCCATCTTCCTCTTGATTACATTACAGAGGTTTTCAGTGGGGTTCAGGTCTGGAGATTGGGCTGGCCATGACACAGGGTCTTTATGTGGTGCTTCTTTATCCACATATTGATTGACCTAGCTGAAAAACAGTCCTCGGAGTTGGGGAACATTGCCTGACCAGAAGGAAGCAAGTGTTTTCCAATGATATCCTTGTATGTGGCTTGATTCATACGTCCTTCGCAAAGGTTAACCTGCCAATTCCAGCTTTGCTGAAGCATCCCCAGATCATCACCGTTTCTCCACCAAATTTCACAGTGGGTGCAAGACGTTGGCTTGTATGCCTATCCAGGTCTCCGTCTAACCATTAGAAGACCAGCTGTTGGGCAGAGCTGAAAATTAGACTCCTCAGAGAAGATTACCTTACTCTAGTCCTCTATGGTCCAATTCTTATGGTCTTTGGCAAATTCAGCCTGGCTCTCCTTTGCTTCTTATTGATGAAAGGCTTTTTTCTAGCTTTACATGACTTGAGCCCTGCCTCTAGGAGCCTGTTCTGGACTGTTCTTGCCGTGCACTTCACCCCAGCTGCCATTTGCCATTCGTTTTGTAGGTCACTTGATGTAATCCTGCGGTTTCTGAGTGACATTCAAATAAGATGAGTCATCTCGGTCAGTGGAGAGTTGCCTTCACCCTCTGCCGGTCTGTAGCTTTGTTGTCCCCAATGTCTGCTGTTTGACCTTGTTCTAATAGACTGCCGTCTTCAAACTTTTAAGGATGGTGGCAACATGACGCTCACTGTATCCCTCTGCTAGTAAAGCCAGGATTGAGACTCTCTTTGCCTCACTCAAAACTTTTCTTTTCAACTCCTTTGGCATGGTTGTTTTTTTTTTTCATTCAAATACCTTTTGGGCTATTCCTAGCACTTGATTTGCCATCTAGCATGTCTTATTGCAAGAGGATTGTAAAGACCACAGCAGTGTTTTTTTTTTTTTTTTATACTTTCCCTTGTTAAATAAGATTTGGCTCAGGTGATCCCCTATCAGAAGCACATTAAGTAGAATGAGGTGTACTTTGGTTGGAATTCAACTGACACTGGAATGGAATGGCTGTCAGAGATGGCAAATTTCCTTGTAGGAGATTTTTTTTTTTAATTATTTTCCCCAACTATAGTGATCAATTACATAGTCATTTTCATTAGCTTGGCAATAAATTTGTACTGTTATGAGACAGATCTTTTTAGTTTGTGTTTTAAAGGGACTTTTAGGACAAAGTTAGCTAGTTTTTTTTGCATATAATGAAAAAAGCTGCACAGCACTCACAGACCAGTGTGAACTGGTGCATGCAGAGACGCAGAAACATATAAACTAGAAAAAATTCCTTGCAGCACACAGCTATTACCAATGTTGTATAATGCTATAAGCCATGTGTTTGAGAAAAAAGTTTAAAAACTTACGTTTTTCTGAAAAAACTCAAAATCTTATCTTTTAATTCTGAAGTTCTTAGTACAAACATTGGCCAAGGTCTGTTTGCTCGTCGACTGCGACAAAGTGACTTCAGGCACGACGAGTCCTATGCTGACACCCAAGTCCTCCTTTTCCGCTCCCCCACCACTCGGTGGGCAGACTCCATCTATACCCTCCATCACCTGTCAGCGATGAGGGTGCAATTGCAGCAGAGTATCTGCAACTCTATAGAATATATATAATGAAAAAAGCTGCACAGCACTCACAGACCAGTGTGAACTGGTGCATGCAGAGACGCAGAAACATATAAACTAGAAAAAATTCCTTGCAGCACACAGCTATTACCAATGTTGTATAATGCTATAAGCCATGTTTTTGAGAAAAAAGTTTAAAACTTACGTTTTTCTGAAAAAACTCAAATCTTATCTTTTAATTCTGAAGTTCTTAGTACAAACATTGGCCAAGGTCTGTTTGCTCGTCGACTGCGACAGTGACTTCAGGCACGACGAGTCTATGCTGACACCCAAGTCCTCCTTTTCCGCTCCCCACCTCTTTTTCTAATTTTTTCTAGTTTTTCTAGTTTTTTTTTTTGCAGCATTTTCATTTTGTAACATTATGCTCATTTATTTGCTCATGTATTTACAGCCGTGAAAACAAAGATGGTATACTGCAAAATTGACCAGACACAGAAGAAAGTTGTTGTGAGGTAAGGCAATCATTTCCCTGCTGCAATATGCAATCTAGAGTTTTTTTTTTTTTCTTAATTATTTCTCGTAATATATCTGTTTAATATTTTAGACCGTTGCCATCATGTGCTTGTAGTTAAATGCTGCCTATTTATTATAATTTTATTAAAGCACAGAGCTGAATGTGATTAGCTTATTTAATGAAAGTGTCCTATTTTCCAGCACATTTCACTTAATGACCGTGAAAGTGGCCTGAATGCTAATTAGCTGTGCATCGTTCTATAGTTGGGGCTTGTAAAACGGGAATTGTACTATGGAAGCGGCGGCGCAGAATGAAATGATTAAACTACAGTTTGAATAATTGCAGAGCGATGGAGGCCGTATTGTGGGATTTACATTTTGATTTAATTTTTATAGTCACAGCACACACAGAACGTTTGGGAAGCAGCAGTGGCAACAGT
Source organism: Allobates femoralis (assembly GCA_033576535.1). Classification (NCBI taxonomy): domain Eukaryota; kingdom Metazoa; phylum Chordata; class Amphibia; order Anura; family Aromobatidae; genus Allobates; species Allobates femoralis. The sequence goes on from JARQOC010000010.1 coordinate 21,964,323, forward strand.
TGTACGATATCCTCAACTCCTGGAAAATTAACTTAAACAAAGTGAAGAACAGTCTCCATAGTATTTCTGATGCCTGAACACCAGAAGGAGCAACCGGCAACTCTGGACTTACACCCGTCACATCTGGGCTTCAAATGGATCTCAATGGGGTTGTTACATGTGTTTTTAAATAAAGATGTTTGATCATAAAGTTGACTAGTCAGTATGAGATCTGTATACCTTTTTTACATTAGCTGAAAGCAGCCACCAAGGCTTTCACTGTGGTTTGTTCTTTATCTATTCATTGTTTCCATTGCTGGTTTGTAAAAAAAATCCAAATACTACAGAAAAGAGGCCGTTACCGCTGGCTGCATGGCTTGCTTTTGTATGGGTGATCAGGATATTCTGCCAGATCCATTGCAATCCTGATTGACCTATAATGATGTCCTGTATCCTCCAGGGTTCCTGTTATTTAACAGTAAAAATCTCACTACATGTTGTGCATTCCTGCTGTCAGATGTGACAAACCCACAGGCTTCTAACAACTATGTAAATGAGACTTGAATGTTATTTGATGAACACAGACTTATTAAAAGTAGTCTCCCTTAAATATAAAGGTGCCGTTACACCTTGCAACATCGCCGCCGATTACATAGGCGACGTAGGGGCGTGGCCTATCGGCGGCAACATCGCCCCTGCGTCGCCTAATGTAAAGGGGCGATGTCAGCTGCTCTGACAGCTCGCCTGGTTTCACATCAGCGATGTGAAACCAGGCGGCCGATCTGGGGCGATGTTGTAAACGGCCGCCGGCGAGCTGGCAGGCGATGGGAGCCATAGGCTCCCATTGTCCTGCATCGCCGCTGGGGGTTTCAGACACCCCGGCGGCGATGTCGCCTCTCAGCTCACCAGGGCGCCTCCTGGAGGTCGACGCTGGCGGGGCGCCAAAAACGTGCGCGCACCCGCCAGTCGCCGCCGGTGTCGCAAGGTGTAACGGCACCCTAACACTTTTGTAATTCCACCTTCTAAACATGTGGGAAAGCTTGCTGTTAAAGGGTATTCACCTTCAGGCAGAGCAGTGAGGAAGCAGAGCCCTGGACACCGATGATCATGGCTTCGCTTACATCAGGAAGAACATGTCCTGAGCATTATACTTTTGATTTCTAAAAACAGCTGTAGGTAAACCTGAACTGGATTAGACACTCTAAATATGCAATCTCATATAAAAGTAAAACAATGTACGTTACTTTGGAGTTTTCATCTATTTAAAGAGAACCTGCTATATCTTATACATGTTCCCCAATCCAGGATCGTCATGTATAAGGCGCAGGCTGTACAGTAGCTGCCAGGATGTTTGAACACACTGGGGACGGAGCGGCATTGTAGACTAGTTGGACAGAGAGGTCCCTGGTGGCTTATTCCTGCCTGCTGACAGTGACACAGGTCTCTACATGCTCGTAAAGGAGGAGACCTGTCAGTCTAGGTCAGCAGATGGGGAGAAGCCGAGAACCAGGGCTGTGGAGGCTGAGTCAGTGTAAAAATGACTGACTCCGACTCCTAAAATATATTATAAATTCGGTATAATAGTTCAATGCAGAATGTGGTGAATATTATCTAAATATCTTGATTAGACATTATTATGATACAATAAAACCTGATGCTACCATTGTACTACAATAAATGTAATCACTTAAACATGAGCTGTGTATGAGGGAGTTGTGGAAATTGACAATTCGGAGGATCGGCTTACCAACTCCCCAGCCCTGCCGAGAACCTAGTCTACTGTGCAACCCTGTCCCCAGCAGCTATTTAAAGTATGTTTGTCTCTGAAACGCTGCAGCATTTGAGTCTTGCATACCTGGATGAGATACATGCTACCCAATTCATGGGCTGTATTGTCAGGTTCCATCTAAAACATTTAGAAATCATAAAGATCTAATCTGATTTCATATGTTTATTTTGGCAATAGGGCATCACATCTAATTCATGTTTTTTCTGCTTTGCTTCTGCATTTTAGGGTCTCGCATGCCTCACCCGGCACAGCCACCAACACTCAACAGGAGCATGTCAGCTGCCTAAAAACACAAGCAGCTGACACACTCCTGTCCAGAGAATCGGCGGTGACGCACGCGAGACTCTTTAGAGTATCTTGCATTCTTCTCGCCAAGGACGTCTCCGGTCTTACAGTGAGTGTTAGCATGAGGTCTTCTCTCCCCCAGAAGGAAATCCCTTTATGCAGTTGTTTTACTGAAAGTAAGATCAGTGCATCACTTTTTTTCTTTCTTTTTTTACTATTCTATCCTTGGTTGTACCTGGACTGGACACATCACCTGTAGCCATGCTGAGCCCTTTATCTTGTTGTAGCCAGGCCCAGAACATACCATCAAGGTCGGTTTTAATTTAATACAGAGGCATAAAAACCCACACATGCAGCATTATACTGCTAGAGAGGCACACTGTTAGAACCCGATTAAAATGAGGAGCACCTTGTCACGGTTGCCAGGCACCTTCGCAGTGGCCACTGCTAAAGCGAAGTCTTCTCAAGTTTCTTTACATTCTCAAGTAGTTTCTGCAATGTCTTTCTTTACATCAGTATTAGCTGTGCAGACAGCCCTGCTATTCATTGTTGGCCAGTTAGCTATTTCATATACCTTATAGTTTGCAGTGTTGCAGCAGATATATTTTATAATTTACATGTTATTTTAATAGCTAGCACCTCACACAAAGGTGATTCCAGTCATTTCTTTAATTATTTTGACCATCACTTGAGGCAGCTGATTCCTTCCAGCTCTGGTTTTAAATCAGGGCTGTGTTTGGTATCTGTACATCCCTCCAAGGCATTTATAGTCCCACTAGATGGCGGCCCGATTCTTAAGAATCGGGTAGTCTAGAATCCATATATACCGTAGTTTATTTACTAATAGTTAAGGGAATGCGGTGAAATTAATTGTGTGTGTATACAGGTGGCTCAGTGGGTAGCACTGTATATGGTGGCTCAGTGGGTAGCACTGTATGGTGGCTCAGTGGTTAGCACTGTATATGGTGGCTCAGTGGTTAGCACTGTGTATGGTGGCTCAGTGGTTAGCACTGTATATGGTGTCTCAGTGGTTAGCACTGTATGGTGGCTCAGTGGTTAGCACTGTATATGGTGGCTCAGTGGTTGGCACTGTATATGGTGGCTCAGTGGTTGGCACTGTATATGGTGGCTCAGTGGTTGGCACTGTATATGGTGGCTCAGTGGTTGGCACTGTATATGGTGGCTCAGTGGTTGGCACTGTATATGGTGGCTCAGTGGTTGGAACTGTATGGTGGTTCAGTGGTTATCACTGTATACGGTGGCTCAGTGGTTAGCACTGTATATGGTGGCTCAGTGGTTAGCACTGTATATGGTGGCTCAGTGGTTAGCACTGTATATGGTGGCTCAGTGGTTAGCACTGTATATGGTGGCTCAGTGGTTAGCACTGTATATGGTGGCTCAGTGGTTAGCACTGTATATGGTGGCTCAGTGGTTAGCACTGTATACGGTGGCTCAGTGGTTAGCCCTGTATATGGTGGCTCAGTGCTTAGCACTGTATATGGTGGCTCAGTGGTTAGCACTGTATGGTGGTTCAGTGGTTAGCCCTGTATATGGTGGCTCAGTGGTTAGCCCTGTATATGGTGGCTCAGTGCTTAGCACTGTATGGTGGTTCAGTGGTTAGCACTGTATATGGTGGCTCAGTGGTTAGCACTGTATATGGTGGCTCAGTGGTTGGCACTGTATATGGTGGCTCAGTGGTTAGCACTGTACGATGGCTCAGTGGTTAGCACTGTATATGGTGGCTCAGTGGTTAGCACTATATATGGTGGCTCAGTGGTTAGCACTATATATGGTGGCTCAGTGGTTAGCACTATATATGGTGGCTCAGTGGTTTTCAGTGTATATGGTGGCTCAGTGGTTAGCACTATATATGGTGGCTCAGTGGTTAGCACTGTATATGGTGGCTCAGTGGTTAGCACAGTATGATGGCTCAGTGGTTTTCAGTGTATATGGTGGCTCAGTGGTTAGCAGTGTATTTGATGGCTCAGTGGTTTTCACGGTGTGAAGGCTCAGTGGTTGGCACAGTATGATGGCTCAGTGGTTGGCACAGTATGATGGCTCAGTGGTTTTCAGTGTATATGGTGGCTCAGTGGTTAGCAGTGTATTTGATGGCTCAGTGGTTTTCACGGTGTGAAGGCTCAGTGGTTGGCACAGTATGATGGCTCAGTGGTTGGCACAGTATGATGGCTCAGTGGTTTTCAGTGTATATGGTGGCTCAGTGGTTGGAACTGTATGGTGGTTCAGTGGTTATCACTGTATACGGTGGCTCAGTGGTTAGCACTGTATATGGTGGCTCAGTGGTTAGCACTGTATATGGTGGCTCAGTGGTTAGCACTGTATATGGTGGCTCAGTGGTTAGCACTGTATGGTGGCTCAGTGGTTAGCACTGTATACGGTGGCTCAGTGGTTAGCCCTGTATATGGTGGCTCAGTGCTTAGCACTGTATATGGTGGCTCAGTGGTTAGCACTGTATGGTGGTTCAGTGGTTAGCCCTGTATATGGTGGCTCAGTGGTTAGCCCTGTATATGGTGGCTCAGTGCTTAGCACTGTATGGTGGTTCAGTGGTTAGCACTGTATATGGTGGCTCAGTGGTTAGCACTGTATATGGTGGCTCAGTGGTTGGCACTGTATATGGTGGCTCAGTGGTTAGCACTGTACGATGGCTCAGTGGTTAGCACTGTATATGGTGGCTCAGTGGTTAGCACTATATATGGTGGCTCAGTGGTTAGCACTATATATGGTGGCTCAGTGGTTAGCACTATATATGGTGGCTCAGTGGTTTTCAGTGTATATGGTGGCTCAGTGGTTAGCACTATATATGGTGGCTCAGTGGTTAGCACTGTATATGGTGGCTCAGTGGTTAGCACAGTATGATGGCTCAGTGGTTTTCAGTGTATATGGTGGCTCAGTGGTTAGCAGTGTATTTGATGGCTCAGTGGTTTTCACGGTGTGAAGGCTCAGTGGTTGGCACAGTATGATGGCTCAGTGGTTGGCACAGTATGATGGCTCAGTGGTTTTCAGTGTATATGGTGGCTCAGTGGTTAGCAGTGTATTTGATGGCTCAGTGGTTTTCACGGTGTGAAGGCTCAGTGGTTGGCACAGTATGATGGCTCAGTGGTTGGCACAGTATGATGGCTCAGTGGTTTTCAGTGTATATGGTGGCTCAGTGGTTAGCACTGTATTTGATGGGTCAGTGGTTTTCACGGTGTGAAGGCTCAGTGGTTAGCACTGCGCAGTGGCTCAGTGGTCAGTGCAGCATGGAGGCAGAGTGGTATTCGCAAGATGGAGGCAGAGTGGTCAGCAGAGGATGGAGACTCAGTGGTCCGCACAGGATGGAGTGGTGAGCGCGGGATGGAGGCTGAGTGGTGAGCGCGGGATGGAGGCTGAGTGGTGAGCGCGGGATGGAGGCTGAGTGGTGAGCGCGGGATGGAGGCTGAGTGGTGAGCGCGGGATGGAGGCTGAGTGGTGAGCGCGGGATGGAGGCTGGGTGGTGAGCGCGGGATGGAGGCTGGGTGGTGAGCGCAGGTGGGAGCGGGGCAAGGTGGGCGGAGCTTGTGGGGGGATCGCCGCGAGGTGAGCGGGGCCAAGCGGGAGCGGCGCAGCGGGATGGCGGTGGGGTAAGTATACCGGAGACTGGTAGTCTGCATGAGAGTATGAGTGTGTGAGTGTGTGTGGGGGTGGAGGGGTACGATAGTGTTGTGTCAGGGGTGTACGTGTGTGTGGACGCCATCTTGGGTCACCCTGAGCGGCTGTACCTCTGGGCACAATGACCGGATGCTGGGACAAAGTGACGGATGTGACATCACAAATCCCTCCGGTATTTATATATAAGATATGCCTCATAAGCTCACACCATCTTCACTTTATTAAGAATTTTTGTAGTATGGCATGCCCTGCCTTTTCCTTCTTTTCATTTACACATCAAGACTGGAGATGCTGGCGTCAGATGCTCCTAATTTATATAGGGCATATGTATGGTTGGACAAGTGGAGTACAGCTCTGTAATGGCCACTTTAAACGTCCCAACATCGCACGAACCACGTGACTTTTTATCGAAGTTGGACGACGATAGCGGGACGTGTAAAGTGGCTATAGGATTTATGGCGTAGCAAATGCTGACGCTCATCATGAATTTCTCTTATGTCTCTGTCTTGCCTCATCTCCACCCACTTAGTTGGAGATGGGCAAAAATGGCACGAGAATGCCAAAATTTGCAAATATTTTAGCACACTTGTGCAAAACGTGTGACTTTATACACCAGAATTCTGGTGGTTACATTTTGATAAATCAGACCCTTTGTTTGGAAAAGACTTCCCAGTGCATGATTTAATGACTATTTGATGCCAGATGTGTCATTGATTGCTCGCTGACTTGAACCTCTTCACTTGGCAATTTTCCTTTTTGTTTTTCCCTCCCCTTCTTCCAAGAGCCACAACTTTATTTTTATTTTTCTGTCAGAAGAGCCATATTAGGGCTTGATATTTGCAGGATGAGTTGTACTTCTGAATGACCTCATTTATTCCGTAACATATTATACTGAAAAATGGGAAGAAATCTCAAGGGCCATGAAATTAGAAAAAAAATGCAATTCCACAATGGATTTTTGGCTTTTTTTTTTTTTTTTTTATTTACCCCCTTATGGCAAAACTGACTTGGCAGTATGATTTTCCAGGTCAGTACGAGTGTGTAGATCCAAACTTGTATATGTTTTTTTGTCATTTTATTTAGGTGGTGAAAAATAAATTCAGAAACTTGTTAAAAAAAAAAAAGGAATTTTGTAGCCATTTTCCGAGACCTGCAAATTTCTAATTGTTTGCCATCTAGGGCTGTTTGAGGGTGCATTTGTGCTCTCAGCTTTTTTAGAAATACCCTGTTGGTGTAGATGTGATCTTTTAATCGACTCCTATTGCATTTGGCGTTTTGATTTTTGTTTGGTAAAGGGCATGCACAATAAAAAAAATCAGATTAATTTTATATTTTGACAGATCAGGTATTTCTGAATCTGGTAATAATGAATATTTTTAAATTATATTTAATGGGGCAAAAAGAGGGTGATTTAAACTTTTGATTTTTTTTTTTTTTATATTTTTTAAAAAGCTTTTCCACTTTTTAAATTATTTTTACTAATCCCCTTAGGGAGACTTGTGCTGTACAGAGCCATCACAAATGATCATCTCCTGTGAATGCCAACGCTCAGCCAGCATTCACAGGACGTGTATGACAGTGGGCAGGGGTTATGGGCTGCCTGCTATTTGTTATGACTTCGATCATGTCACTGGGTTGATTGAGTGGGTAATTCCCTGACAGCTAGCGTTAAATCCAGGGCTGTGAAATCCGTAAGCCAAACATCCGACTGTACCGAAACTGGACACCGACTCAGTCTCTGCAGCCCTGGTTAATTCACTCTTTCAGGCATTGACAAAGCAATTTATCTAGTTAACAGTGGCGGGTGGATCTCTACTCAGCCTGCTGCTGTAGAGGCACATGTCTACTTATCAGAACAACTGACAGGTACAGAGAAAGGTGTGAGCCCACATCAAAGGCGGGAACATGACCTATGAGGTACAGTTGTGCTCAAAAGTCTACATACTCCGGCAGATTTTTTGCTTTCTTGGCCTTTTTTCAGAGAGTATGAATGATAACACAAACCTTTTCCACTCATGGTTAGTGGTTGGGTGCAGCCATTTATTGTCAAACTAGTGTGCCACTAAATGCAATTAAAAGCCTGCCTATGGACGGTGTGGCCAGGACCAAAGCTACAAATAACCTGTAGAGTCTCATTGCGGTTACAAGGTGGGGGGAGGATCCACAGTCCATTAGCCAGTAAGCTCTTTGTTAGAATGTTTAGTGTTGGTGTGCAGCAGATATCTCTTTATTAATGTTATGTATTTTTTCCAGCTAGCACCCGTAACAGAGGTGTAGCCAGCAATTTCTAATATATAAAAACTTTTTTGATTGTGAGTCATGGGAAAAGCAAAAGAATTGTCAACGGATCTGTGGGGAAAGATAATTGAACTGCATAAAACAGAAATGGGATACAAAGAGATATCCAATGAATTGATAATACCAATCAGCAGTGTTCAAACTGTGATTAACAAATGGAAAATCAGGGGCTCTGTAAAAACCAATCCACAATCAGGTGGTCCAACAACAAAAATTGTGTCCACAACTGCCTTAAAAATTGTGCAGGATGCAAAGAAAAACCCACAAATAACATCAGCTGAAGTACAGGGCTAACTGAAAACTAGCTGTGTGGCTGTTTTAAGGTGCACTATAAGGCTGGGTTCACACTGCGGCAGCGTCCGGTCCGGAGCTGTCAGAATTGACAGCCTGGACTGGAGTTTTGCTGCATAGGATAGTATCGGGCTGCACGGAGCTGGATCGCGGCGGGTGGTAATTATCTGCTATCCGGCTGCTGTGTCGCCGTATGAATCCTGCAGAAGTGGGGATTTGTCTGCCGACTCCAAAAACGGTGCATGCAACGTTTCTGGAGTCGGCAGACAATTCCCCACTTCTGCAGGATTCATCCGGCGACACAGCAGCCGGATAGCAGATAATTACCACCCGCCGCGATCCAGCTCCGTGCAGCCCGATACTATCCTATGCAGCAAAACTCCGGTCCAGGCTGTCAATTCTGACAGCCCCGGACCGGACGCTGCCGCAGTGTGAAGGCACCCTAAGGAGGCACTTGAAGAAAAATCGGCTGCATGGTTGACTCACCAGAAGGAAAGCCATTACTGCACAAATGCCACAAAGTATCTTGCCTACAATACGCCAGACAGCACAGAGGCAAGCTTCTGGAACAAGGTAATTTGGAGTGATGAGACCAAAATTGAACTTTTATTGGTCGTCCATGCCAGTACCCAGACCGAGAACGAAAGGGGGATCTGCCCTCCAAGGACAGGAAACCATCAGGCTTTAAAAGGGGACGGTTCCTCTCCCCTCATCATTTGGTTTCCTGTCCTTGAATGAGGAACTTCAGGCAGAGGTTCCTGAAGCTTTTATTTTTGGCTTTATTTATGCCTCTTTTTACTCTTGAATGGGGTCTTACCTGCAGGCCAGGGCAGGCGTGGCTGGCAGCAGGCTACACGGCTGGTCTGTGGGTGTGGGCACGGGGTAGGTCGGATCGGGCCCCGTGGCTTCCAGCACAAGGGTTACGGCTCCCCGGTCCTGGAGGAGGCTGGTAGGTCTCTCTGGGTGGGCTTGGTGGCGCCATGCGGTGTGGCGTCCACCGGGTGTCCGGGGCTGCACACGTACCCGTCCAGTTGGTAACGGAGGGCTGGGTGCCGAGTGTGCCTGACTTCCCGGAGCGGACCCCATGACGTCACGCACGGCGGCGCCCTCCAATTGACGGCTGCCGTGTGCCGGGCATACGCATGTCAGGGGGCGGTCCCCGATGACGAGCGCTTCGGTCAGGTGATAGACCAGAACTTCTGGGTTGAGGCCAGGTGGCGGGCTGCAGGGAGCCAGAGACACGTGGGGACTGCGGAGAGGCTGGTCGGAGCGGTGTTTCAGTGCCCCCTTAGTCTTCTGTCAGTGTTGGCATGCAGCATCCCTCGGATCAGCCCCTGGGTGCTCCAAAGTGCACTGGCTCTGCAGTGTTCCTGAGTGCACCAGCAGCCAGGAGTGGGACAGAGGCTACAGCAGGAAAAGAAGACACAAGTCCATGGAGGAAAGAAAAACAGCAGCCAGTGCTCCCACGACCCCTCCATAGGAGAACTGTCACAGGACAAGGGTCCTCCCCCAGCTTCAGTACCTCTTCACATCTGATGGGTGGGAGAACTCCGAGAATGTCATTTTACTGCATGTCTTTCTGTTCAATGTGTTTTCTTGTCTTGGACTCAGCAGATGGGCAGCTAAGACTAGACACTGGCAGTGTGGGATTTCTATACGTGCCTTCCCGGTCACCCGGACTAATCAGTTTTACTGGGCATGTATGGAACTGATAAGGGAAAACAGCAGTCACCTTCCTCTAGTGTGTTCCTCAGCGCTTGGTTGATTCCGATGGCTCAGAAGGGGAGGGGGACCTCAGAAGCATCCTCCGTTTCCTCTTTGGCTGACGAGACCACTAGACACCATTACTTCTCAGTCAAGAACGTGGGCAGATTAGTTCGGGCCATTCAGTCATCAATGGGCATTGAAGGGGGTAAGTCGCAGTCTTCATAATTAGAATTGATGTGCAAGGGCTTGGGAGAGATAATGTGTCAAACTTTTTCCTCTGGATGTACATCTCCAGGATCGGGGTTCCAGTGACTGGGAAGAACCAGATAAAAGGGTGCCCCGACATTCATCTTCAAGCACAAGGTCCTATCAAGGGGACTTCCTGTTCGTCTTGGAATAAGGCACTCAAATCTGTTTGTGTAGTGGTGAAAGCTTCTGAGCTATATTTTTTACATTGGATGATATGAGCACTCTAAAGGGCCTAGGGTCATACCAACCTGACCACGCCCAATCTCGTCTGATCTCAAAAAATACAAAAAAGTCGGCGGCCATTCTTGACTGGAAGTGCAGATATTATTGGTCAGGCCGCTGTAGCTAAGCAGTTGACGCTTGGGGCCGTTTCCGGATGGGAGACTGCTTGGGAATAGTGGGTCAATGTCCATTCTACAATGAAGGGATATGCCCATCGAGGTTGGCCAAGTATGGACATGAGAGACTGCTGGACAATCCCGGTTCAATCGGCCTTTAATGGCTGAGACCAGGCCTGGCGGCCATTTGTGCTACCAGCTCCCTTGTGGTCTGACTAGAACAACTAGTTGCAATCCAAAAAGATAAGGTTTCTGGAGAAGAAATTCTGGCCTCAACTCCCGTTAGACAAGGGGCTGCAGCTTCCTGGCAGAAGCAGTGGCCGATTACACCATGTTGACAGCAAGATCCGCAACCTCCTCTAGTGCAGGAGAAGCTAGATCTATGGTCTTTTGGACAAGACTGTCTAAGGCGGCCGTCACACGCAACGATTTCTTGCCCGATATCGTTTAAGCGATCTCCTTTTTGATCGCTTAAGCGATATCGGGCAAGAAATCGTTGCATGTAATCAAGCGATTTACGATGTGAAATCGCTTGATCGTGACATCGCTGATCTGAGCTCCGGTTCTCAGATCTAGCGATGAACGATTTAACGATCTGCTTCATCGTGGTGTATAACACCACGATGAACGATCTCCCAGCGGCAGAGCCTATTATGCTGGGAGATGGTAACTATGGTACACGTCGGGTTACTAAGCGACGCGCGGCGCCTAGTTACCCGATGTGTACCATAGTAACGAGCGAGATCGCGGCTCCGCATCGCTGGTGAGTCTGTCTGTGTGACATCTCACCAGCGATGTGAGCGATATTGTAAGCGATTGCGCGTGCACGTGATCGCTTACAATATCGCTAAAGATATCTGTGCGTGTGACGGCTGCCTTAGTTCGGGTCTGACCCAGGAGGGGGAGATCGTGTATTTTTCTTTCGTCTTTCTGATGCAAAAACAAGATATGTAAAAAAAAAAAAAAAAACATTGGTTCTTTCAGGACTAGTTTTTTGAACTTGAAACACCTGAACCATTACCTACGCAGTGGAGTTGATTGGGTCTGCTGTCAAAATGTTCTTCCTGACTGCCACATGACTGTCCTGGATTCCAAGACGCATGTCATTGTATTCCTGTGTGTCCAGTCCCGCCAGTACCTTAGGGTGGCAATTCAAGTGAACTGCCAGGTCCAACTTTCCAGTGTTTCCCTCCCATTCAGATAGCGACCAATCCTCAAGGTTTGACCATGCTAATGTTTGAAGGGTCATCTCACATCAAGGAGCAGAATGTCCTCATTGCACCATCCAGGGCCGATTTTCTGATATTCAGGAAATCTGCTCAGTATTATTCAGATCAGGTCTTTCAGTTCCTCCAATGTTGAAACATCGGGGTTGGCTCATTAAAGGTACCGTTACACGCGTCAATATTGCATGCAATTTCACTTGCAATTTGCTGGTTGCAGTGAAATCATGGACACATTGCTCCATTTGTAGACAGCAACAAAATAGAACAATGTGTCCATGATTTCACTGCAACCAGCAAATTGCAAGTGAAATTGCATGCAATATTGACGCGTGTGACGGTACCTTAACAGGGGCAAATCCAAATTGATTCCATCAGTGTACCAGATTTTTTTTAGAGCTCCTAATGGACTCGCCCGTACAGGTGTGGCGTCTACCACCATAGTGAAGACCATCCAGACTAGACTCGCTGACCATGACTCTGAGACGGGCCATGTCGATTGCTAGGCTCTCACAGCGTGCATCCCTGGGAGTTCTTGGGCCTAGGCTCATACCAGGACTCTGCAGTGGAATATTTTCAATCCTCAGGAAGCCCTGGGTCAGCATCTAGAGAGCACGCTGACTCTGCAGCCCTACAATCTCTCTGCTGGGGTGGGACATTTCAATACTGTCCACAGGGGTCCCCTTGTGGTCCCCCGCTACAAAGGTGGTTACATCCGCTGTCCGTTCCGTGGGGGGAGCCCATTTAGATCGATATATACTTCAGGGAGATTGGTAAGGTGCTCGGACGGAGAGTTCCAATTACATGTGAGACTTGGTATCGATGGAAGGTGCCTCAGCGGGGGTTCTGCCAGCATTAAGGAGTCGTCGCGTCAGAGTCCTGCCGACAATTAGGTGTCGGTTGTCTATAATAAACCACCAATGGGGGACATGGTCCGAAAGCACTGATGTGGGTAGTGGAACGTATCCTCTTATTGGCAGGTACACACCTGGCCTCCTTGTCAGTACATATCAGTGGGAAAGACTACACCAAGGTGTTTCTTGAGTACGCCTTCCCCAGGGCGAGAGGACTCTGTATCAGACAGTGTTTCACCAGATCACGGACAGGTGGGGAATCGCCACCACTGACTTGTTCGTGACCCGGCCCAACCGGTATGGGAGTCGGTTGCTCCCTAGATCCCAGTGCTCATCTGCTTGTAGTGTATGCACTCCTGCTCAATGGGGATTTCAGGCTAGCTTACGCTTTTTCCTAAATAATTCTTATTCCGACAGTCCTGTGCAAGCTTCAGGAGGATCAGATTCAGGTGACCTTGACAGCCCCTTTCTGGCCGAAGGGCCATGGTTCTTATGACTACAACAGATATCAGTCTCCATTCTTTCATCACAAAGCATTCACTGATCTCAGGGAGACCAGTCCAAGAAAACACTGCGGCCAGCCGGCTAAGGCGCTCAACACAGTGAATTCCTAGGTGCATTGCCCCCTGGGAATTATGAATATGCAAATAGAGTCTGTGGAGCCTCGGTTAGGAGTCTCAAACACAGGACTAGCCAGATATCCCTCCAGGGAAGGACCCAGCCAAGGGGTGGCTCCTTGCGGAGAACACCATAACCACCATATTAAGTGGCCCTTTCAGTCAATATCCAGCTCTTTTACAAGTTTAAAGATATGACAAGGAAATACCAAGACCAGGTATCCATCCACAGACATCTGTTTCGTCTCCATTCCTTGGGTTCTTCCGGCCCTTAGTGTGCATGGCAAGTCGCCTCCCATACCTTGGTTGAGGTGGTTCATTAGCCTGCATCTGGGCCTGCTACACAAGTGTGGTCTGACTGCATCCTGCAAGTGCAGTATTGGTTTTTGTCTATGGCATTGATGGTAAGTTTTTTTGATGCTGCTTTTTCTAGTAGTTTTTGTATATTCTTCCGGACCTTCCAGATCTCCTCTCACAGGGGCCGGTTCGTAATCCTCGGGCAGTTGGGTAACTCCTGTCTGCCTGGTATTAAGATCTTTGCTGCAGTCTTAAACCTAAAAACCCTGTGACTTCCTGAACTTTTCTTAAGGCCGGGGCAACACTCCTGTCAGTAACTGAGACTGATCCAGAATGGGATGCCCCTATCAACTTGGTTCTACTTTTTTCGCAAAGGGGGAGGAGATGGGGCTCTCAGTGAGCACTCTTCGGGTCCAAGTTCGGTCCTTGGCACACCCTATACTTTCAACCTAGCAGGGGGCCCTTGGGTTTCACGTTTTATCATTGCATGCGCCAGTTCTGCACCTGTTTAGCCCTCAGCACCTTGGGATCACAACACTGTGCTCATGGCCTTGACAGAACCCCCATTTCAACCTCTGCAGGATGTCACTATCTAAGTCCTTTCCCTTAAGATGGTCCTCTTGGTAGTAGCAACTTCCACTTGATAAATGGGGGATATTCGGGTCGTCTCCGCAAACTCCTTTTCTCTTATTCCAAGACGATAGTGATTTTACAACCTGCCTCAGCATACTTTCCTACGGTAGTCTCTATATTTCACCGGTCACAAGAGATGGTGTTACCCACTTCTTGCTGTTGCCCTAGGAATGCTAGAAAACTTACATTACAATCCTTAGCTGTCCAACGCTGTTTAGACAGATACTATGAGGCCACAAGCCATGGAGGGATAGATACATCCTTTTCAGGAACGGATGACGGGTTGTAAGGCCTCCGAAGCCACATTAGCTTGCTGGATTAGGGAAATTTTTTAACATTTCCTACTCTGCACGTGGCCAAGCAGTGGAGACGAACCTCTGAGCTCATTCCACAAAGCCTGTGGTTACAACCTGGACGGAAAGGTCAGGCGTATCTATCGATCATATCGGTAGAGCAGCGTACTAGTCTTCGCCTTCTAGTTCTATAGGCTCTGTAGATTGGTTCTCTTTAGTGCTGATGTTGCCTTTGGGAGTAGGGTTCTACAGGCTGTGGTCCCTCCCTAATCTACGTTTCTCTGTAATTCTCTCGTTCTGGGTGCTGTCATGGACGACCGATAAACACGTAATTACTTACTGGTAATGTGTTTTTTCAGAGTTCAAGACAACACCCACGTATTCCCTCCCATTGTTCTGGGTTCTTCACTTCTTCTCCTCTTGTTTTGTGTTACACGTGGTGTTAGGGTTGTGGTGGACTAGCTATATTTTGGAGGTCCGTTTTTCAGTCTCTGAAACCAACTGATAAGGGGAGAGGAACTTCCCCTCTTAAAGCTTGATGGTTTCCTGTCCTTGGAGGGCGGATCCCTCTATCATTATCGTTCTGGTTGCTGTCATGGACTCCGAAAAAACACATTACCAGTAAGTAATTACGTGTTTTGGCCACAACCATAAACGGTACATTTGGAGAAGTGTCAGTGATGTCTATGATCAAAGGAACACCATTCCTACTGTAAGGTACGGAGGTCGCTGATGATGTGGGGATGTAGGAGCTACAAAGGCACAGGAAACATGGTCAAAGTTTAAGGAAAGATGAATGCAGTACATTATCAGCAAATACTGGAGGCAAATTTGTACTAGGTCCGGAAGCTGCACATGGGACACACTTTGACATTCCAACATGACAATGATCCAAAACACAAGGCCAAGTCGACCTGTCATTGGCTACAGCAGAACAAAGTGAAGGTTCTGGAGTGGCCATCTCAGTCTCCTGCCCTCAATATCATTGAGCCACTCTGAGGAGAACTCATGCAAAGCGCAGTTCATGCAAGAAAGCCCAGGAATTTATAGGAACTGGAGGCTTTTTGCCAAGAAGAATAGGCAGCTATATCATCTGAGAAAATAAAGAGCCTTATCCACAACAAACCAAAGACTTCAAGCTGTCATCGATGTTAGAGGGGGCAATACACAGTATTAAGAACTGGGGTATGTGAACTTTTGATCAGGATCAGTTGGGTATTTTTGATTGTCATTATGATTAAAAAGAGAAAACACAGTATGACAATAAATGGCTTCACGCCACCACTACCCATGAGTGGAAAAAAAGTCATCATTCATATTCTCAAAAAAAAAAAAAAAAAAGAATGCGAAACATCTGCCAGGGTATGTAAAACTTTTGAGCACAACTGTATAGGTATGTCACGTCATGAAGGGGTTAATGGTAAAAAATAACCTGACATTCTTTTTATCTTCCTTTATGTGCAGCAGGTTAGGTTATTGTTCGCTACAATAATAAGGATGTTAACGTTCTTATTCTGTAAAAAGAAACAATAGAATGTAATAACATAAATAATAACAGTTTACTTTATTAATAATCAATATGCAAAGCAAATTATACAGAGAAACCTAAAAGTCAATAACAATCCATGTACAGTTTATGTACTAATATAGCTCACAAATTACAGATGTGAATGATCTTTCCTTTCATTCCTCTAGTATCCCAGCATCCTCAGCCTTCCTCTTCCGTGGCCCATTTAGTTTGTTATTAAATAAGAACCTCTCAATTGCACTTATCTGCCGCTGTATGCTGGATATATCGTCGTTCTCTTTGTTGCTGACAGTGACCTCAGTACATGTAGTGTTCGGCAGGTTAATATGATACGATCTTATAGGTTCAGTGACGACCGGGCAGAGATTTGTTTTTCAACCACTCCTGACTAGAAAAGGAAAAATGTGATATCAATTAAGATTATTTCCAATGCAGACAAGTACTGACGTTACATATTATATTCACAGAAAAAAAATCAGTTATTTAGTTGAAAAAAAGATAATGTCCATCAAGTTCAACTGATGGAAAATGTAAAAGCCCCAGAAGAGTTATTCTTATATATGTACGTGAGGGAAAACACAACAACAGCTTTCGGGCGCCCCCTTGTTGTCAGGTCAATCAGGGAATTGAGGATAAGGAAGGGGCCGCGGCTCTCCCTGCTATTGACCAGTTATTGAGGAGCGTATTATTGAGCCCAGGAATGTATATATAAACCTCCAGTCTGTCACTGTCCAGTGTTCCCCAATAACATTAGGACAAAATGCTGCCACCAGTTTGTTTGATATAAATCCAGTTTGTGATTGGGATTATATCAGGGCCAGAAGCCCTGCGTATAGTGTATAATATTAAGAGAGCACTTTAGACATGGGGATTGTAAATTGAGATAACAGAACATCCCAGAATTAAAATTTTATATTTAATCACCATAAGGCACAATATATACACTATGAATACACAGGTATTATAGTTATGCAACTAAAGAGTATATCAGATATGTCAATCACCAGTGTCTTGTTGCTTGCGGCAACAGGATTACTGGTAGTAAACCCCAACACATAAAGTGACGGGTCTACCTTGAGAAATGACACAAAACAATGGGGTTGGTCGTCCTTATTCTCTATACTGCTGCCCCTCTCCACCCCTGGGTGTCCAGCAAATCTCTCCCCTTGGCTGTGATTTGAAATCACCCAAAAGCTACTATGGGTCATAACTTCCCAGGGGAATGGTTCTGGTGCCATCAGATCCAGCTGGATCTGACCTGCACTTAGAGACCAAATAAGTCTTCTCTTGCTGACTTCTGCTCGCCATTACCTGTATCCCCTCAGTTATATTAGTAATATTTATAATTTCAGAATAATATTCCAGTGCTGTTTTGACTGGCGGCCACCGGGAGATCAGCTGGAGTCGCTGCTAATCTTGGCAGTGTCAGCGCGAGAGATTTGAAGAAACAGCTGATCTGACAGCTGTTTAAATTCCCTGCGCCGACACGAATAGGTGATGTCGGCGCAGGAGATTTAAAAACCTGTCAGATCAGCTGTTTCTTCAAATCTCCCACGCCGACACCAATCTCCTCCTCCTGGCTGCCGCCGAGATCGCTGATTGGCTGGACGGGCACCATACCGATGTGAACACTTGCAGAGACCCTCCGCTGCGTTCACATCAGTATGGCAGCATTTGCACTGTTTGCGTCTGCATGCAGACACAAACGCTAGTGTGAAACCAGCTGCACAGGCTAAACTCACTGTGGTAAAGGCTCAGATTACAGTCCTCACTTACACTGAAGCTGGCACCCTGGATACAATGCCCTCCACTGTGATGACTCCCACAGCTTATATACACAGACAGAGAGGCGTTCTATCATTGTGTTAGTGTGCAGTGTTATTAGAAAGCCCCTGTCTGTGTAGCCGTATTACCATGGGTACATCTCCACACCTCATCCTGCTCTCAGGAGCTGTCACTGCAGCAGTGCAATGCATTATGAGAGGTGAGACAAGCTATGGAAGTACACACACAGTGCTGACAGACACAGAGGGACGCTGGCCACATCCACACAGCCATAAAATGCAGTCTTTAAAAAAAGAGGGGAAAAAAAAGTAATGCTTTTGTGTGCTATATGACTTATTTTTTTCTTCGGTGAAATGACATTTACACTTTAAGTGTCTGGGTCGGCCTCCACTGAGCCCAGGTGTAATGGCAGACAATTGTCACTAATCTCTCTGGCAGACAGGCCGTCGACAGCAGAAATAGAAGGGGTTAAAGTTGCGGATGGGGATGCAGGATCAGGTGCTCTCAAAAAATAATATCCAGGCCTCAGGTGTAAGTGTATGCTGGGTGTGTGATAATATGGTTTCCACAGTTCAATATAGAGTCACAGCCTCTGGTGGTGTGAGAACTCAACTTTTTCTGGCAGTGTGTCGCAGCTGTCTTCAGTCAGGCATGGCGGTCGCAGATGACACAATCGCCCCCATGCTCTAGGTTGTAGGGGACTGAGCACCGGTGTTCAGACACATGTGTTGCCTCTCAGAGGAGCCAACAGCCACCTGCTAGGTGCAATGGGTATAAGAAGTGACAAAATGTTGGTGAGCTCTGCACACACGCCCTCACCTCTTCACTGCCAATCCCTAACTGTTTTTGTCTAGCAGTTGGGCACTATTAGGACTGCACAGGACACTACACCATGTTCCAAATTATTATGCAAATGTTCTTTTTCTCTGATTTTCCTAAATGGTCGGTGCAAATGACGATCAGTGTAATAAAAGTTATCACCCATTAGAGTATACATCAAATTTTATTGACGAAACCTCCCAATGATAACAGTATAATCTTCAAAATTAAAATAAACTCTAAATCCACTGTTCCAAATTATTACGCACAGTAGAGTTTCTAAACATTTGATATGTTTGAAAGAACTGAACATGCTTATTTGTTGAATTTGCAGCATTAGGAGGTCACATTCACTGAAATAAAAAGCTATTTAACTCCAAAACCTCCTAACAGGCCAAGTTACATGGTAACATAGGAACCCTTCTTTGATATCACCTTCACAATTCTTGCATCCATTGAACTTGTGAGTTTCTGGAGAGTTGCTGCTTGTATTTCTTTGCATGATGTCAGAATAGCCTCCCAGAGCTGCTGTTTTGATGTGAACTGCCTCCCACCCTCATAGATCTTTTGTTGATTAAGTCCAAAGTTCTCTATGGGTTGAGGTCAGGGAAGATGGTGGCCACACCAAGAGCTTATCTCCTTTTATGCCCATAGCAGCCAATGACACAGAGGTATTCTTTGTAGCATGAGATAGTGCATTGTCATGCATGAAGATGATTTTGCTCCCGAAGGCAGGTTATTGCTTTTTGTACCATGGAAGAAAGTTCTCAGTCAGAAACTCTATATACTTTGCATAGGTCATTTACACACCTTCAGGAACCTTGAAGGGTCCTACCAGCTGTTTCCCAATGATTACAGCCCAAAACATGATTCTCCACCCCCTTGCTGACAATGCAGTCTTGTTAGGACATGGTGGCATCCACCAACCATCCACTACTCCATCCATCTGGACCATGCAGGGTTGCTCAGCACTCATCAGTAAACAAGACTGTTTGAAAATTAGTCTTCATGTATGTATGGGCCCACTGCAACCGTTTCTGCTTGTGAGCACTGTTTACGGTGGCCGAACAGTAGGTTTATGCACCACAGCAAGCCTTTGAAGGATCCTACACCTTGAGGTTCGAGGAACTCCAGAGGCACCAGCAGCTTCAAATATATGTTGCTGGTTTGTAAGGCCTTTTTAGCAGCTGCTCTCTTAATCTGATGAACTTGCCTGGCAGAAACCTTCCTCATTCTGCCTTTATCTGCGCGAACACGTCTGTGCTCAGAATCAGCCACAAATCTCTTCACAGTACGATGATCACGCCTAAGTTTTCGTGCAATATCAAATGTTTTCATCCCTTGTCCAAGGCATTGCACTATTTGTTGCTCTTCTGCAGAAAAAAGATCCTTTTACTTTCCCATGTTACTTGAAAAATGTGGACTGCGTAATATTGTGTAACACCCAGTTTTCCTTTTATTGGGTTCACTGCCAAACTAATTATCACAGGTATCTGAAATTGATTTCAGTGATCCAAAGAACCCTGAGACACAATCCCATCAATGGGTTTCATTGACAAAAACAAAACAAAACCCTATGACACTTAAAACCAACTTAGATAATAATTTGGAACATGGTGTATGTCTCATTTGGCTGCACAGATTTTGCTGTGTCCAGTGGCGTAACTTCAGGTTCAGGGGCCCCGATGCGAAGGCTCCAACAGGGCCCCCAATTCTTGCAAATCTTTAGTAGTATTAGTCTTTTTCTATAGGCCAAAGGGACTTTTGGGGCCCCCCTAGGCTCCAGGGCCCGGGTGTGATCGCAACCCCTGCACCTATTGTAGTTACGTCCCTGGCTGTGTCCCGACAGCCAACACAGCAAAGCTCTAGCTGGCCTCCATTCTCTCCAGCATCTCTGGATCCAAGTAGAGCACTGTTGCTCCTCCTGGGCTCAGTAGTTCTATAGGACTGCTAACCACTATACTTCACAATAGTCCTTTGCACTGATCACATATCTGTGTGTATTGAAAAATCTAAAGAGCTGATTTTCCAACATCACCAGAGTTTACAGATGTTAACAGATATTTGTGATGCCTAATTCTGCAGGGTGCCACTTAAGTGGCAGGTGCCCCATATGGTGCCTCCATAAAGCAATGCTCCTAGGAAAGAATACCTAAGTACAATGTCAGGCAATGCTCACATAACTAATGTGCACAGAAGCTGAGACAATCTTGTTTATCCCACAAATGAATTATTACAATCAGTGTTAGCAGCGTTTGGGCAGGGCGTGCTTTTGCTGTGTTGTACAGTACAAGCACTGTGGATGAGAGTTATAGAAATCCCATTCCCTCAGTGCTTTTTTTTCTAAGCATTGTAAAATGACCTGTGGTGCAGGTTTCTAAACAGCAGCGTGTCAGTTTATGCTTTCAGAAATGCTGGTGCTTTGAGCGGGAGAACACAAATGAAATTCCACTGCACCTGCACCCAGAATCCAGATTGTGGGCATGGATGCTGCATTCTCCCAAACAGGACACTAGCGCCATCGCAAAAGAAAAGTTGCATTCAGAATGCGAGGAAGCCTGATTGTGGGCAGTTAACCGAACTCCTCATATGATAATTTGCACTTCAGTAAGGAAGTGGAATAATTCTAGTGCCACCTTTAAGTAGCTCCTCAAAGTCATAATCGCTTTCCAACAAGCTTTTAAATATGACTAAGCGATTTGTGCTAGAGGAGCTGCTTAAAGGTGGCACTAGAGTTATTCCACTTCCTTACTGAAGTGCAAATTTGCATATTTCTAGAGGAGGGATGTGGCTACAGTCTCCTACCTACTTAACTGTCTCCATAAGGTAGATGGCAAGTTCCCAGTCCTCATATGATGACATTACTCACAGATACTTATGTTTTCACATTACTTTTTACGTTTTCTAAAGCTACAACTAATGTGTTTCCTGGTGACTGTACTGTGAAACTGACGCCTCCAGTTGCCAGCAGAGTTGTTCAATAGCTGTGTGGTTAGATCAGTGGAGGGCCGGGCAGTAGAGATTTGTAATTGACTTACGTTTTCTGAGGTTTCCCGAATGGGAAGAGAGGAATTGTAAAATGCATGATCTGCATTCCTGGGAGCTGAAGAACAGCAGAAGACAAAATGTCAGATTACTACTTAATTATTGAGACTGACAAACAAAGATTTATTGCTAGAGACATTCCAAAGTAAATCAGCTGCTCTAGATGACATTTTTTATGTTTTGTAAGGAGTCCGATTAGGTTCTTTGTTCACAGTGCAGCTCTATGTGTTGTTGTAAAGGCCAGCACTATCCTCACCTAAAAGAAATGATAAATACTACATGCACCATTTGATGGCTTATGTCATAAAGTCACTTATTGGCTCCTGTATGATATCAGCTATGTGCATAGGGCCTAAAAATCCCAAATCACTAACAGTATCTTTTTACTCATCTTTTCACTGTATTTCTTCTCTAGGCTATAATGCTGAATCTGAGAGGAACTGGTAATATAGTAACATAGTTTTTAAGGTTGAAGGAAGACTTTAAGTCCATCTAGTTCAACCCATAGCCTAACATGTTGATCCAGAGGAAGGCATAATTTTATTATGATATTATAAAAGTATCATGTCCTTATAAAAGTAACAGCAAGTCAAACTGACATATACATGAGAGCTAGCGCAGATATCACCATTTATATTTTACCATTTCTTTAAATACTCCATAATTGCTTTAATTAATATTAGCAAGAAAAATGAAACATTACAGTTTATGTAATACATGATAATTGGTGCTTTTGTTTATAATGGACACGATATTATCTGGATTTGTGGTATAAAAATGCCTACAAGTCCACTGACGTTTAAAGGGTTTTGGTTTTCACACCAAGAATAGTGTTGCATGCTGTCCTGTCCTTGACGGTAAAACCAAAAGAAAAGCAGTTGGAGGCAAAAAGGAGTGTTAACAATGGATTATCTTAAATACTACATTTCTTTTTATTTAGAGTCCCATAGAACACCTTTAAAGAGGATATTTTTACCCTGTTAAACCGGCCACACCATGGAATAGTGGCTACAGAGCTAAATAGAACATATTTTATATGTTAGATTGTAAAGGTTATTCTGTCATTAATTGTAAGCTTGACGGGGCATTACCAGAGAATTGTCTCCAGAGGCGTGTACTTCTTCCCCTGCAGTATGTTGACCAGTTATAACTAGGAGGTGTTATGCAGAGATAATAAGAACATGCTCCAAGAAGAGTAGAAGAACATGCCTTCTCTGTGAGACAACTGTGATTACAAATAGTGCTGCAGCTCACCTCTCGCAGCACAGTTACCTCGGCTATATTCACCTCCCCGCACACTGAGACGAAAGCTGGAGGTGTTTCTAATTATAGTCTACCTTGCTCATTGTTACACAGTAACTGCTGAGAGCAGGGCTAGCTGTCATTACATTTCACAGGAGAAAGCATGTATGCCTGATCAGGGGGCGTGTTCTTGTTCTCCTGCATGATGCCTTCTGCTCATCATTGGTCAACGTCATACAGGGAACAAAATATGTGACCCCTGAGAAGAATTTCTAAACACCCAGTTGGATTTATAATAAATTATATCCTAAACTTTACTAGCTAATATCTCTGTAATGGAAAAGAGAAATTAAAACATAAAAACTAGTTTTAGGCTGGAAACACACTGTCTGAGTTGCATGCAAGTTATTCTTAAGAGTCTCGGATCATTCACCCGGGATTGCCTCCTCCTCTCTGGACAGGAGCAGTGGAGCTGCATAGAAAAACATCCCACTGATAGTATCCCGTTCAAAGAGGCAAGGATTGTGCCAGGTCAATGATCCAAGACTTGTGTGAGTAACTCGCATGTCACTCAGACAGAGTGTTTCCAGCCTTATTCAGCTCTACAGCCACTATTCCATGTCGTGGCCATTTTAACACACTCAAGTTGATGAAAGATTCCATTTAAGGTTAGTTTTATATACATTATTTTTGTCAGATTCTTTACTGCCAAATATTTTTTTGTGCAGAAAGATAAAAGTGAGCAAACAGTAAAATATGAATTATATTGATTCAAAATATTTTTATTAGTGTTTCTCATGCAGCTTTGACTCTTGCGGCAGCATTCTGTAAGTGGGGAGTGAGTCTCCCATAGATTCACTCCCCTAGTTAATAAACAAATCCCAAAGCTGACTAGTGTAATAAGGGTATGATGACAGATCTTTTTCAAACAGGTAAGCTCTGTAACCCGCCTGAAAAATATCTAAATAAATGCTAAAAAGAATGAACATATACTGAGCAATGTAAAAAAACACTTGCTGAGTATATGTTTGCTCTTTGTTAGCTTTTTTTTTAACTGCTTCAGGTTTCCAAACAAGTTAAAAGAAGTTATAGAGTTTACACCAGAGGTAGCTGGATGAGTATATGTAAGTTGCTTCTAAAGGTTTGGGGGGTACCGTGTATAACCCAACCCACGAGGGATAGTAAATACTTTAATTATAGAGAATGGCCTAGCACTAACTAACAGAAAATGGCTTGCAATGACGGGACAACAGGTTTTTTGGTTAACCCTTATGCGGGATGTTCATTTAATAACAGCACACTAAATTTTATTAAGAATTTGTATAAAATTATATAATTGTGAAGTTAAAAATACTACAATTTAAAAATTAATATTGAAAATTAAATTAAAAAGGGCGTATATTAAAATATACACTCATAGGATTCAGGTACAGACTAAAATAGTGCTGTATTTATTATTTATATACAGATTAATTCTCACGGTGGTCGGAGTTAGGGATGTCTTTGTGTCCCAATATTGAGGGGTTTTTCTTTTGACTCGTGGTCAGGGAATTAAAAATACAAATTTATAAATGCGAGTATCTATAACCCCTATTATTGGCTAGGTATGTAGGTTTGCTGGTTATCTTACCTTCAAGGGAAGTTGCTGAGGTTAAGTGGTGTACTAGGAGGGTCGGCGTCCCAGCAAAGCTATAATGGCTTTCTGAGTCTGAAAATTGTTTCAAACATTGCAGTATAACATGTACTTATGTTATAACTTACTACTTAAAAAGCAATTTATTGGCAACGCGTCTCGCTGTATGCTGCGCATACATAGAAAGATACCTTCTACGGATCCTTGGCCGTTGTAGCACGGAGGTGGTGTGTTGGCCTGCTATATTGCTGATAATCACTTGGAGCTGGTTGCAATTGGTATTGGTGCAGTTCTAAAATATAGCGTATCCTTAGAGACATGTATGAATCAATCTATCCCACAGGGTTTAGCTGTAAATTTGTACATTACCTGGTTTATATTTGTAGAGAAACCTCAGCAGAGTTAATTGTGCAATGTGCTGGTATTGAGGTTCCCTCAGCCTTATGAATAATGTGAGGCAAGGTCTGCTTATTTGGTCTGGATGAGTAGCACGACTCTGCCTGTTTGACTTCTTGATGGTGCTTATTTATTGTGGTTCCTTGATCACTATATATAACAATTCATAAGAGTTGTCAGGACTTTTGTGGTAAAGAGTATTGGGTGAAGGTGCATGCTATTTTGTTACCTGTAGTACACCATGCAGGCTTTCAACCAAGGAAAAGTGGCGTTTTCTGTCTAATTTGCTTGCTGTGTGTTTTGACTTAAAAAATTGGGATATTGTAAGTTGCTTGCAAATTTGTAGTGTCCCCTATATTATAGTAGAATCAAGGCAAATTGTTGACACTTGCTTATGTGTTATGTTCTGTTACAAAAGGTGTTAGAGGGTGCTTGCATTTATATGAGGCAATAACAGAAGAGTGCTTAGTGGTGTACTTATGTCCTCTAATCTAATGCCAGCCTCCTGAAGTTTGCTGGACATCAGGATGGCTGAAACAATAAGAGCAAACCCTGTGAACGATACCTGCTCACAACATCGTTGGTGAGTTGTCCACAATATCTAGATGTGTGACATCTCACCAACGGTGTCTAAACGATGTCTGCAACGAGCATGCGCCCACGAGATTGTTGTAGACATTGTTCCAACGTCATGCCGTGTAACGGTATTTTAAGGTTACACTTATATTTTAGAACACGCACCACTACCAATTGCAAACAGCTCCAAGTGATTATCAGCAATATAGCAGCCCAACACACCACCTCCATGCTACAACGGCCAAGGATCCCTAGAAGGTATCTTTCTATTGTATGTGCAGCGTACAGCGAGACACGTTGTCCAATACATTTCTTTTTAAGTAGTAAGTTATAACATAAGTACATCTTATACTGCAATATTTTATACAATTTTCAGACTCAGAAAGCCATTATATCCTAATAAATAGACCCCTTAGCTTTGCTGGGACGCCGACCCACCTATTACACCACTTAACCTCAGCAGATTTCCTTGAAGGTATGAAAACCAGCAAACCTACATACCTAGCCAATAATAGAGGTTATAGATACTCACGTTTATAGATTTGTATTTTTAGTTCCCTGACCACGAGTCAAGACAAAAAAAACCTCAACATGAAACACAAAGACATCCCTGAGCTCCGACCACCATGTAAACTAAACTGTATATAAATAATAAATACATCACTATTTTTGTCTGTACCTGAATCCTATCAGTGTATAGTTTAATATATGCCCTTTTTAATTTAATTTCCAATTTTAATTTTAAATTGTATTATTTTTAACTTTACAATTATATAATGTTATACAAATTCTTAATAAATTTTATTGTGCTGTTCTTAAATAAACATCCCGCATGAGGGTTAACCAAAAACCCTGTTGTCCCGTCATTGCAAGCCATTTTCCGTTAGTTACCCATAGGCCATTTTCTACAATTAAAGTTAAAGGAATTGACCTGACCTTTCTCTAGGCGATTTCTGCTTGGAAACCGCTCACCAGTTTATTTAATAGTTTTTAAAAAAACAAGTTGATGGCCAAAGACATTGCAAAAAAAAAAAACATTCAAAAAGAAGCCTCTGGACAAAAGACTCGGGCAAGTCCTGAAGCATTTTCCTTTTGAAAACCATAGCAGGTTCATACATATCTAATAGACGCATCCACATCATTTATCAATCAAGCAGTTTACAAACCCTAGTAGTAACTGACCATGCTGGTCTTTGGAGAGAACACCTTGACTTGGCAGTTTAGTCGGATTACTAGGTGAAATGTTTAGTCTGTCTTTCAAATTGATCCTGGTAAATAAACTAATTTTGCCAAGTTGGTTAGATTAATTGGGCTTTTTCCATTGGTTTTGGACTTTTCCTCCTTCAGTGATGAAGGCTCTACACAAGATTTCTCATCAGATTGCATGCTGACTTCTTCTTGAGACATGCACCCAGACATCTACATGATCATTTTCCTGAATGCAAACTGCTTCTTCTCCGTTCCCTGGCTCACTATTCTGTTCATCTGTCAGCTGATGGTGGCTATCTGTGCACAACGTATGTTAGCATTTACATCTTCAATTGTTTCTTTCATGTGTGTGTCTTCTCTAGTATCTAGAGGGCAGTTTTCCTTCACATGTACATTTTTAACGTTAACGACATCTGTATTTTCAGTATTGTGTAATGATTGCATATTGCAGTCTTCCTGCTTAAGATCTAAAGCAGACTGTAAATGTACATTTGTTACTGTGTATTGGGAACTAAAAGAAGTAGTAGAAATAATTTCTTGGCCTAAACATTTACTGTTAATTTCTCCTCTTTCGATATTGTTGTCACTTGTATTGAAAGTTACCGCATCCATACAGTGCTTGGCTATGTCTTTGGACTCAACTGACTTTAGGTCGATTTTCTCATTTAGTGAATTCTCACTTCTTTGCTGCATTGGTTCTTCTATATCCAGTGGTATGCGATCATGGCTGCAAGAATTTGTGCTTATATCTGATGTCTCCTGTTCAAAGCAGGTAAGTGATAATTATTTCCATCCTTAAGAGCACAACAGGACCGGTTCCAGTCGGAGAGCTGTCCCTTCTTGTACTCTGCTCATATATTAACTGTTCTCCAGTTTGATTAAGTATTTGGGTTTCTCCTGAGCATGTCTCATTTTTCAAGTCACCTCGGTCATAGTCTATCCTGTCTGGCTTATCAATTACAATATATACTTCTTCACTAGTACCATCTTCAGATTTACGATGACTGGAGTCTGTCTGCAGACTTACTTCTTCACTGCAGACATCTGGAAGTTTATTATTGTCTGACAGCATCTCCAGGACTTCTTTCTGCACTGTTCTACTGAGTTTGGCCATTCTCTCTTCATACTCATCAACAACATTTAGACAAGCGTTGTTAACTGGGATTTCTTCAGTACATTTTCCATTCGTATTCTGTTCCACAGTGGGAATGCTGGCTTTGTTCTCTGAAAGACAGCACTCATCTTTCTGTTCTGCACTAAGATGTCCCTTATCTGTGATGCTATAAACATGTTGAAGGTTGTTTGCATCTGCGTTAAAACAAAAAGTAAGAACCATTACCGCCAAATATCAAACACTGTATATATTAATGGCCATAAATAGCACAAAACACTTCTCATTGCACATTATCATAGAACCTTAATTTAATATTCATTATTATGACTATCAATCAACAGCAAATCCTTTAATCCAACCTGTTAATCCACTAATCTGACATTCAATAAAAAATAATCCAAAAAATAAGGCCCAAACCCTGGAATGTATGAGAAGTGAATTAACAGGTGCTTGGGATAACCTACTTTGGTTGTAGTAGGATGATGTAGAAAGGCGTTGCAGCAACTTGAAATGGCATTAAAGCTATGGCAAAAAACTTTGCAGTTGCATGTGGTTTTATTTCCTTCCGCTGGTGTGTGACTACACCAAAATTATTAATGTTAAAGGCGTTATCAGGACTTAAAATTTTTTCCCTATGGGGCTAAGAGTTTACATACAGGTAGTTTTTAACTACCTGCTTGTACTGCCCTTGCACGACCTCTCCTAGCTCAGATTGTGACTCTACTTCTTTTTATCATCTCATGTCAACAGAGCAACAATTCCTCTTCTGATCTGCTCAGTCGACGAGGAGTCACTGTCAGCGTCATTCTGATTGACAGCCAGCTCCCTGCAGTTAGCCAGTGGTGAGCCGCCTGCCAATCAGCATGACATCATCAGAGATGCTCCATCGACAGCACAGATGGGATAAGAAGAAACGATATTGTCAACGTGATGTCACCGGAATCGCCAGCAGGAACGTCTTTGACTGCTCTGAACTGGAGCAGATAATTGCAGGGCAGAACAGGGAGGTAGTTAGCAATTACCTGCCTCTTAGTTCTTAGGTCCACCGGTAAAAAATAAACTAAATCTCAGATAACACCTTTTACTTAAGTCTATTTTAGGCAGCTCATTTTCACTTAACAGTCACCATGTGAACTATTAAAAGATTATGAGTCTTGTTACTGGGTTCTCAGTAATCTGCTTCAACTAAGGAGCAACTAGACTTTTTACAATATGAAAGTTAATTAACCCAAATTTCCACTCAATTACTCCCTAAAGGTGGGGTCACACGCGGCGATCTGGCCTGCGATGTCGGAAGCGATGCGCGGGTGCCGCTCGCTTCCGATATCGCAGGCCAGCTGTCACACAGCGCGACGCACTTGCAATGTCGCCCGCGACTTCGCTGTGACGTCACTTTGCGGCGATGTCGCGGCGAGATCGCCGCGTGTGACCCCACCTTAAGCTATATCAAAGCATAAGAACGGAATTGTCCACAGTAGACAACCAAACCAAACTTTCAGGAGTCTGGAGCAAGTGATAAATTGATGTAGTATTGGTCTGAACTATGACAGTGGAGTGGGTTATCCAAGAATACCTTGATATCTCTTTGGAACAAGAGATAATGATTCCCACAAAATTATATATACATTCCATTCCCAGCTTCAAAAAATTAAGAGACAACATAGGCACAAAGCATTAATTATCTGCAAACTATATTTTCCAAAATTAGTAATAGGAATGATCTTCACTTTAGTTTAAAGGGAACCTGTTGTGTCCAAAAACGCTATTTACCTGCACATGAAAAGTTGATCTGCCGGTAATTAACATTAAATAAACATTAAAATTCTGCCTGCCTGCTTTACTGGGCAAGCAGTTACAGGGAGAAAGTAAATGATCCTCCCTGCGGCTGCTCATTTTCAGTCATTGTCGTGGTGCAGAGATGTATAAAGGTACCGTCACATGCGGCAATTTTGCAAGCAATTTCACTGGCAATTTGCTGGTTGCAGTGAAATCAAGGATACAGGTTCTATTTTGTTGCCGTGTAGAAATGGAACCATGTATCCATGATTTCACTGCAACCAGCAAATTGCCAGTGAAATTGCTTGCAAAATTGCCGCATGTGACGGTACCTTTACTGTCACCACTTACTACACGATAAGCATGGCTGTAATTACATTGTAGTGCAAGCTGTCAATCAGTGTACAGGGGAGTGATTACAGCTCATCAACTGCAGAGTGAGTGGTGACAGTAACTACTCCCTGCACTGCCCAGTGCCTGGAAGCAAGCAGCTGCAGGGAAGATACTAGCTATTTTTTTCTGTATAGCTGTTGCTCCAGGAAAGCAGCCAAGCAGGATGACAACGCTGTTTTCCTGCAGATTAAACATGGTAAATAGTGTTTTTGGACATGACAGGTTTACATTAATCATAAGTATTTAAACCTATGCAAAGAATTGTAAATATTCTGACCGACCTTCATGGACCATTTCCACTTTACTTCCATCCATCTTCTGTATTTCATTACTGGTCAAAGACAAATGACCATTTTCTGAGCTGCTTACATGAGAGGTTGTATTAACTTCCAGATCATTTTGGATATTTTCAGATTTGCTGTTTTCTTTATCACTCATGGATACATCGCACATGTTATTTCTACTCTGATGATCTTCAGCCTTCGATAGGAAATAAAGGAAAATCAATTAAGTGTTCTACATAGACATAACATGTAATGTCACTTCCCCAGGAATTGGTGGCACATGTGCACGGTAAAAAACCTTCAGCTTTATTAAAAAAATAATTGCAACTACATACAAAATGTATGGGGAGAGGGAGTTATGGGAGTAACTATGGCTGTTTCACGTGGCTGCTCTTCAATGAGTCCACTGTTGAAGTCCAGCTGTGTGAAATTGCCATAGTTCTGGCTTGTACTTCCACTACTCCCTCTCCCCATATATTTTGTATGGAGTTGCTGTTATTGTTTTTTAATGGCTTTTCAATAAAGCTGAAGGTTTTTTACCTTGGATGTGTGCCGCCAATGTTCTGACGTTTTCCTCAACCTAGAATCATCAGGCTCGACAAGGCACAAGAGTTCAGGGGTTAGTGATTGGTAAGGCCCTTTTACACACACAATAATTGTTCAGAGATTGTTCACATTGTATTGTCGCGTGTGACAGTACCTTTAGACTTTCACAACATATAATGTATTTCTTAAAGGATTAATATCTGTATAATTATTTTGAATTTATCACAAAATTTACTTTTACATTTTTACCTGTATGTTAGTTTCTGGTGTCTTATTCAGTGATTCACTATTGTCTTTTTGAGGATTATGATTTGATTCCCTTATTGATTCTAGTTCCTTCCTGACTGCTTCGCATTCTACATCCAAGTTTTCTTTCTGGTAGGACAAGAAATTGAGAATTTATTATGTACACCCTTAGAAAAAAAAAAAGTATATGCTTTGGCCGCTTACCATTTCCGAATGATCTAACACTACAAATTTTATATTTATGTCCAGAAATAGAATGTGCATAAAAGATGTTTTCCCAGAATCACGTATGTTTGGAAACTGGCAGTACTGGGACCACCACTGATCCCAATACCAGGGGGTTTAAGTCCTGTATGAATATAACTGACAGGGATGGACTAGTACAGCATTCAGCTATCTCCCTCAGTCCGATAGACTATAAATGAAGTCAGTGGGTATGCTCAGTAAGGAGAGCTGTGGAGTAAAAAAAAAACTAAGGCTGCGTTCACACATACCATATTTTTGCTGCTTTTTATGCAGCTTTTTTACACACGTTTTTTGTGAAAAACGCAGGTCCTTTCACACACTGCATTTTTTCCTGCGCTTTTCCAGTGCCCATTTTATCATGTGGGCAATGGGAAAGCACAGAATTGACATGTCTATTCTTTTTACGCTGGCATTTTTGCAGTGATAATATTATTGGTATTGCTCACCTGATGAGTTTAAAAGAAGCACGTATAATGCAGGGCTCCTACAGATCCAAGGTAAGAGACGTCAGGAAACATGGGCAATAAATAGACCTTCTACGTTACCTTTCTGAAGTAAAATAGATGAATCCAAGATCCAAAGGGTTAATAGGAACTATATAAATCCACCAGTGGGTAGTCCACTATTGTGGTTTCATCCTGAAGAGGAAGCTGGGGTTAGGCTGGAAACACACTGGCATGAGACTCGTGTGAGTGTAATGCGAGAAAAAAAAATCGCATTGCACCCCGGACCTGTATCTTTAAATGACACAGGTCACATCAATGCGATTTTCTCGCATTACACTCGCATTGTGATGGAAATGCGAGTGCAATCGCAGCATGCTGCGATTGAACGCGATTTCCTAGCGCAAGTGGCCATTAAAAGTATTTGGGTGTGAGTCAAATTCGCACCCATACAGCACACCGTGCGATAGTCGCATGAGTGTGCTGTCAAAATCGCTTCAAACTCACCGGCTGTAAAAGTCGCCAAGTTTGAATTTTCCAGTTTCCCGATACAGAAATCAATAATATGTCAGCGCTGTCACTGCAGCGCTGACACATCATAGTTAAAAACTCAGGTGGTAATAAAAGATTTAAGTTATAGGGCTTATTCATCATTTTAACCCCCTCTGGAAGCACTGCGCTGCATGTCAGCACAGAGCCTGCAGATGCGGCTAATAAAAGCTGGTGCATGAAGGGTTAATGTGCTGTTGTATGTTGCTATTATGTGTACATGGTGACATCCCACCCTGGCAGTGGAGGGGTTAATAGCAAGAATTATCTGATCCCGGCATTTGTCAGGTTATAGTTTAATTTTATTAAAAGCCGCTCAGCTTCAGCACTCAGGGTACTGTCCGTGGTCCTGTAAATAAATTGCATAGAGGACCAGCGGCAGTGCTGTACAACTGGTGAGCTGTCTCTGGTACTTACGCTAACAGCGTAGTGCTGCGCTGTTAGCGTACGCTATTGGTGTAAGTACCAGGGACAGCTCACCAGTTCTACAGCACTGCCGCTGGTCCTCTATGCAATTTATTTACAGGACCACGGACAGTACCCTGAGTGCGGAAGCTGAGCGGCTTTTAATTAAATTAAACTATAACCTGACAAATGCTGGGATCAGATAATTCTTGCTATTAACCCCTCCACTGCCAGGGTGGGATGTCACCATGTACACATAATAGCAACACACAACAGCACATTAACCCTTCATACACCGGCTTTTATTAGCCGCATCTGCAGGCTTTGTGCTGACATGCAGTGCAGATCTTGCAGAGGGGAGTTAAAATGATGAATAAGCCTTATAACTTAAATCTTTTATTACCACCTGAATATTTAACTATGATGTGTCAGCACTGCTGTGACAGCACTGACACATTATTGATTACTGTACCGACTAACCGGCACATTTAAACTCTGCGGCTTTGACAGCCGCTGAGTTTAAAATCACTGGAAAATGCTGTCCACGGACCTGAAGTTTGCTTCAGGACCATGGACAGCATCACACTGACAGGCACCACGCACGCACTCACACCTCACACTCGCAGTACACTTGCATCCATACAGCCATGCACATTCACCGCACGCACCACACTCAACCAAAGACACGCATTACACACGCATCACTGTCGTACATGCATGACAGTGTGCCTTCAGCCTTACATGGAAATGCAACTACAGTTGCTAATATCCCTTTGCATCTTGGAATCATCTATATTACTTAAGAATGGGCAGCACACAGAAGGTCCAATACATATGCTCAACCACCGATCCATTTGAATAGGGGACACAGAGACCAGAAACATATTGCTTAAACTAAGAATAGGTGACATGTTTTGATTCTGATAAAACTTAAATCCTCGTTTTTGTTGATGTCGCTGATGGTCAGTGATTGCTACAATGATATTTAGTTTGTCTAGAAGTTTTGTATTCCCAAAACCTTATCCCCAGTACAAAAAAAAACAACAAACATAAAAACTGTGCTCAAAATGTGTACAAAGGATTCTACCTGCGCTTTCCACTGTGTAAGAGCATGCTCGCTCTCATTCTGGAGAGTCAGGAACTTTTCCTCATTTTCCGTTGCCTTTGCCCTTTGAAGCTCATTATCTCTTTCAAGGGTCTGCAATAAAATTAATTATCCAAAAAATAATCAATACCACATTAATGAATTTTGATGAGTTTTATGTAGCTTGGACCTTTTGTTTCTAACATGCTAGAAGTGCCACACAGATCAGTGATAATGTGCTATCAACAATAATTTTCATAAATTAACAGAAAGGTACTTATAGTTTAGTTAACAGGAGACAGTGGGAGTTTAGAGAGAAGAAATGGTAATAAAAGGATATAAAAACACTTGCCATTACTCAGATTCACTGCATGAGTTTTAATGTGCTCCCAGAAAAATAAACTAATACAAGAGATGGGCAAATCTGAAATGTAATATAAAGAAATGGCTAATAAATGAAATTATTTTGGTGTACTTATTAATGGAATGCACAGCGTAATGGTTATATGGACTGTCTACATAATGAAACATCTATGTTCACATGTAGTATTTGCATTTACTATCAGGAGTATACGGCATGTGAAGACACTTCAGCAGTGTTTTCTGAGCAATGCGCATCATGACTTTAACCACTGCCAAAGAAAAGCCTTTATTTCTGCGTTTACTCAACACTAGCATTGCTGTCACTTTGACAAATTGAGCTAATTCCGTATGAATCAACAGTAACAGTTCACACACATTCAGGTTCTCCTGAATTTTTACTTTAATCATATTTTTTTTCTCGGCTGTAAGGATAAAAAGGCTTTGCCTCCATGACAATGAACTGATTCCAACCTCAAACAAGATGTAAACACTACTTTACCGGACAATAGCTGTCAATGTACGAAACACTGGATCAAATTATATTTATGGGTCTATGCTTTTATTTTTTTGGATTCACATCAAGTGACCAGTCAAGTATGAAATTGTAAGATGTAACAAAGTTCTCGCTATTTTGTCTTTTGTACCAAATTCCCAAGGACATTTCTTGAAATAAAACAGTTTTAGCAAGGCTTTTTCTTTTTAAATGGCGCTATTATAATACTTGATAAGTCACTTCATAAACTGTTCTCAGCCCACAAAATCTATGTAGTGTAAATCAGTGGACAGGAGGGGTATGCAGCTGCAGGAACAGCATGAGGGGGAGATGTCTGATAGATAATAAGGGCTTAGGAGCTTACTGTATACTCAACATTACACACTATAATAAAACAGTACACACTTAAGCCCTAAGTTCCTCCAAGTTGTGTCTATTGTCACCAAAATGTTTTTTTTTTAAAGCACTTCTACTCAAAGTATGAGGCTGTCCTCACCAGTGAGGTGACCCCGGTTACACAATACCCAGAGTCATGAGGGATTCCATACTCTCTATGTGTAGAAGCTGCAGCTTTGAGAGCATAGGTGTAATAACTATGAGTCCAGATGGGTTGGAATGCTTGTGCTGACTAGATAACATCAGTATAGTCTTTCTGGCACTATCCCATTCTGCCCCTTCCTCTTGTCTCTATAGGCTTTAATAAAGAGTTGCACTCCTATTCCTCAGTGAGCTGGTAGCCTGTCTTGTTTTGAGCAACTTTTAGCTGATTTTAGCTGTTTGTCAGAGTGTATTGTTCCGTGTATAAGGGTGTGGGGTCAGAGAAGGCACATAAGAGTAGAATTAACTAGAATACTCTGATAAGATATAATATTTAATGTTTATTGTATTTATAGTCTCAGAGTTTATCAGGTTTAAGGTACACTTAAGGGCCTGTCACACGGTGCGACAGGGCTGTTGATGTCGGGGCTACTGGGGTGGCGCACATGTTTTTGGCGCCCTGCCAGCGTCGACGTCCCCCATTTACATGGGGCGACACCTACAGCGCCGCGCCGGCAACCTGACAGGCGGCATCGCCGCTGGGGTGTCTCAAACCCCATGCGGCGATGCAGGACAATGGGAGCCTATGGCTCCCATCGCCTGTCAGGTCGCCGGCGGTCGGTTACATGGGGCGATGTGTGCACATCGCCCCAGATTGGTCGCCTGGTTTCAGAACACTGCTCTGAAACCAGACGACCTCCCGGCGGCGCCGACATCGCCCCTTTACATGAGGTGACGTGGGGCGATGTCGCCGCCGTAGGCCACGCCCCTACATCGCCTATGTAATCGGCGGCAATGTTGCCTAGTGTGACGGGGCCTTAAAGTGCATCGAGTTCAACCAATAGCCTTAACAAGTTGATCCAGAGGAAGGCAAAAACTTCATGGGGAAGACAGTAAGCTCCATATTGAAGCAAAAAAGTTTTCCCAACTCCACATATGGCAATCAGGCTGGTTCCCTGAATCAACACCCTATCACATCTCGCATAGTGTGTCTCCGGCGTAATACTATCTATTATATGGGAGCGTTCAGTCATTTTACTAAATATGTTGCTTTGTGGTTGAGGAACAGTAGATTTATACCATTTGAAAAGTAAAAAAATATATATAACCTTACCTTGTAATCTTCTCTCAGTGCAGACAATTGTTTTTCTAAGCTTAAGATGGTCAGAGTTTGTCGTTGAGCTATAGTTTGCATGTTGCTCAGTGCTCTAATATCCTCCTTTTTAAGAAAAAAGATTTAGTAGCATTAGCTGCACAGCACAATACATTGCACAAAGTCAACCTAAACAATTGTAGAAAAATCTTGTTAATAAATTGGGTAGAGATGGGAAGTGGTTCAAATGACAAAGTAGTTTCTGTTCACTGTAATTCAGCCAAATACAGATGGAAGAAATCAAATCTACATTGACTTTTGATGTGAATATACAGAAAATCTGTAGCTAAAATCAGGAGCAATTCTGCAAAGTAAAAGGTATTAAATAATTATATAGAGCTGCAGCTGCTAATGTGTTTGCTATAAGATTAAGTTCAGTTCTGCTGTGCTGCATTAATTTAATGTATCACATTGGTAACTCCCCCTTTTGTTAAAAATAACCTCTATAGGCATATTCTCATACAGATCAGTGTCACTAAACAGTTCATTTGCATATATTTTAAAAATATGTAATGGAATAAGACATCAGGTCACAGTATGTCAAGAAAAAGATTAGTTGTCATACAGCTTCATCGGCGAAAAAAAAACCCAGTTACGGCTCTTACAAAATTGGGTTTATAATGAAAAGGGGATAAAATATATATAAACTATATCAATTTGGTACCATTGTGCCCAAAGTATAATGTGGCATAAGGTATATCCATGGCACACTTAAAAAATGATAGAGGAAGTTGAATTATTTTGATGTTTTTTATTAATTTGCATTCTGATGTGATATTTGATAACGTTTCGGCTCACACGAGCCTTCCTCTAATGATTCTGTACAAGGTTCAAATTAACATAAAAAACAATAAATCAAAAAATTGACATGAAAATATGACGATTTAGCATGCTCTGCCGGGTGCTGTTGGTCAAAAGTGCTTAGGTATGGTGGAACGTGAAGATTGGTGTGTGAGATACTATACTTAATGGTACTTTCACACGCCGCAATATCGGCTGGCAATATGAGGTGATCCAACATGCGCGTGCACGTTTTTCATGCTCGCCTCAGATCGTCGATGGCGGTATTACACGCCGCAATCTCGCCCTGATAATAAAGGCGATGTGTCTCCCCGGAAATCACCTCACCCACAGCGGAACCAATCCAGTCGAATTCCCTCGCCGCTTCACACGCTGCAGTCCCAAAGGCAATGTGTACATGTTCAGCAGCCCAAGGACATAGACGTGCCACTGCGGTCAACACCACGCTCCCATAGCCGCTCATTGGAGAACACAACTGCGTTACGATTGGCCAGCCTGCTCTGGAAGGCTGGCTACTACATGACGCCATTGTCTATCGGAGTTTACACTGAGTTTGCGGACGGTTGAGTAGCTGAAGATGTGTGTGGTGCTGAACGGACAGTCTCTTCAAATATGGCACCCTGTGAACTGACAGCCAATGGGAACACAGTAGCCACCACCAATCATCGCAGACGGGGCGCGGACTACAGCACGCTGTGGTACGCCTTCGGGAAATCATAGGCAACGCTGATTCCATCACTATCGACCTATCACACGCCAGAACACAGATGTATCGCCTTCAGTGGGCGATTCAGAGCAGTGTTCAGGAATCAGGCGACAGGCATGAGGCGATTTATCGCCGCGAAATTCCCCAATCACACGCCGCAACCGTGAGGGCGACATATTGCCTTTAGCATTCCCAGGCGAGATTGTGGCGTGTGAAGGTACCATAAGAGTGATTATGGTCAATGAATATATGTGAGAAAACTGAGAGAAAAAGAATGGGAAGTGTTAATTGAGGAAGGGATGAAAGGAGGGGGGGGGGTGAAAGATTAGAGAAAAGAGAGAGAAAATGGTTTAGCGAATGGAATGGACTATATGGAATGGTTGTTAAAAGGGAGTACTGGAACAGATATATACCTTCTCATAGAGTGGTTATTGTAGCCTGGAACGGATATGTAATCCTTTAATTGGTTCAGAGATTAACCTTGTAATCTAATGAAGAAAGCCAGTATCAGTTATATCGTATGGGAGTCCTTGTTGTTTATTGTGAAAGTAGATTTAGTAACATATCTCAGTGTCACTGTATGCCAGCCTATAATTCCTGGTTTATTCAATAATTAGATCCTTGGAGTACAATGAATATATGAATTGGAGTGACTCTTGTGTTATAAAGTGAGTACAATGTTACTTATGTTACAATGTTCTTACCTGTTTAGGACTCTCAATAAAGTGTGATATATTTAAAGAGTATAGGGCATCATCTAGAAAGTGTCCATCTATGGGAGTTTAAAGGGAACCAACCACCCCCAATGACCCCCCCGGACTATTAATATCGGTCCCTACACCCAGCACATACATGTGCTGCAATGATTTTTGCTAAAAAAAACTGCTTTTTATAACTTAAGATAATGCTTTTGAAAGTTTAAAACTAAGGGACGGGTGGGCGTTACTTATCTGTTGCAAAAGCCGAGTAGCAGCTGCCACTCATCCTCCTGTGTCCCGCAGCAGCAGTAACGGCCAGCCCTTTTCAGCGTCACAGCATGGTGCACGGGCTCGCATGCCCGTGCACACGTCATCAGCTACAGCCGAAAAGCGAGCGCGCGCTCTGACTTCCTGCGCTCGGCTGTGGAAGTCAGAGCGCACGCTCGCTTCCCGGCTGTAGCTGATGACGTGTGCACGGGCATGCGAGCCCGTGCACCATGCTGTGACGCTGAAAAGGGCTGGCCGTTACTGCTGCTGCGGGACACAGGAGGATGAGTGGCAGCTGCTACTCGGCTTTTGCAACAGATAAGTCACGCCCACCCGTCCCTTCGTTTTAAACTTTCAAAAGCATTATCTTAAGTTTTAAAAAGCAGTTTTTTTAGCAAAAATCATTGCAGCACATGTATGTGCTGCAAGTAGGGAACAATATTATTAGTCCGGGGGGGTCATTGGGGGTGGTTGGTTCCCTTTAATAGGGTATTAATACAAGCTCTCAGTAGAGAGAGTATAGGATAGGTATAGTAGAGAGGGCACATTCCACAGTCAGGTGTCAAATAGGTGACGCCTGTCCTATAAGGAAAAGTGGATCCTTATTCTGGTATTGTTAGAGTAAATTGCACAGTACAGTGAAAGCTGGAGAGGCTAAATAGCAATTACCTTTTGCTCTCATGTGGGATGCATGGTGGCCTGTCTGGTGAGGAGGTCCAGGAGTGTGGAATATCCTGACCGAGCGCTTCTTATAGCGGTCGGCAAGTGTGGGACTCAGCAATAACCAGAACTACGTCACCGGCTTTCCACGTGTCTGTGCATGCGCGGTGGCTGGCGCCATCTTGGTAGTGGATTTTTTTGTCTGAAATTGATCAGAGCGCATGCGCTGGTCGGGGAAACCGGAACCGGAAGTGTACCATCCAGGTGTATCTTATCATTGCTAGCGTCCCTAGTATGGGGCGCCCCTGTAGGAAGGTTTGACTACCAGCTTCCAGCCCGAGCCTGCACTCCTGGCAACCTGTTGAAGCCACAGTTCCAGGATGACTGGAAAGGCGACATTCTAACCTACGAACCCAGGGGTGGTATACAATCCGGGTTAAAAGCGCGCGAAGATAAGCCCCACCTCCCCGCTCTGCCGAAGTTCCACGAAGTGCAGTGCCTGGCCCTGGAGAGACCCAAAGGCAGATTGGCTGAACTTATTCCAATAAGCGGGTCTGCATATGTAAAAGACTATGTGTAGGCCCAGGGGCGTGCCTCGGCCCCTTAACACAGTAGGGTCATGCAAGAGGCACTAAATTGTCTCCCCGCCCCCCCTTGCCATCAAACAACAAAGGGCGCGGATTGAGAACTGAACCGGAGGATCCAGCAAGCGTAGAGCCTGGAGAAGAGAAGGCCGCCGAACCGGAAATCCTGATCCGGTTCACCGAGGAGCCCCACCTGATTGTGGAAGAATTTGAGGAAGAAAGATCCGACCACCAGGCGAGTGCCGGGGAGGAGGACCAAGAGGAAGCAGCAGCCGGCGGCGCAGAGGCATCCGGCACTGCGAGCTATGTTGGGCCGATGGCCTGGAACATCAACAAGACTGGGTCGATGTTGGCAGATGGAGATGAGGCAATTTGACTACCAGCCTCCAGCTCCGATCCCACACTGCTGGCAACCTGTTGAAGCCACAGTTCCAGAATGTCCGGAATGGCGACATTATAACCCACGAACACCACGCAGGACCCTGGGGGTGGTTTGCGATCCGGGTTAACAGAAGCACGCAGTGATGAAACAATCCCGGTATCGTATATCAATGTAAATAGTTTATTGTTTATACTGTGTGTTTTCCCTGGTTGCGAATATATAAAGACTCACAAGGACTTATATGTGAACTCTTGTTGTGTAAACGCCTGATTGAACTTTAAATCAGAGACTTGATACCTGGTCCCCGTTGGGCCGATGTTGACTAAAGTAATATATATGTTTACAATGTTACAAGAAATGCGCCTCCCGGACGGGAAGATCAAGAATAATGCTTATTGTTATTAAAGGTGTTTATTGTTTCTCATGCATATAAAAAGTCAGCTCAAACCTGGTTTGGTTATAACACTTGCGGACGAGTGTAATTCACCAAGGGGGTGTGTAGCACCCCTATAGGAAGTCGCCACATTGAGGTACTGCACCCCAAACAGAAGGTGTAGTGCCTCCGTAGTCAAGGATATGGTGTTTCTCACAGTCTGTCATAAGCACCCATACAATAGGCCACCTTAAGACAGGGGACCGTATATTCAGTAGGTCCTGGTGGTGGAGCCTAGAGTAGAGCAGGAGACTTAGAGTGACAGTTAGTCAGTCAGAAGAAGGACGGTGCTGAGGAAGCAGCAAAGGCGGACGTTAGGAGACTGCGCCCGTGTCAGGAAGGCATCTCTTTGGAGAGGGGTGACCCAGACACCGGAGGGGACAAACCAGGACCAGTTGGAGCCGGCTGGGGAGTCCGGGTCATCACCGGCATACAGGAGCCGAAGCAGTCAGTTGGTCTATTCCTGACTGCAAACCAACAAGTTGTGGGACCGACATAAGGAAGCCATAGTGCTACGGACTGAATCCCTACCTCTTTCCCAAATTGGGTCCAGGACACTTTTAGGGAAAGGACCGAATTCTGGTGGCGGGAGGATTAGCTTCTTGTCGCTCTCGTCTGTACTGGTGAGGAACCGACTGTACCTCACAGTAACAGACCAGGGGACCAGTGAAAGGGCTCTTCAGTGTGGTTAATGAGAGTTAAAGAGGAACCCAGACCCAGAAAGCTATTGCAAAGATACCACCGACAGACTCTGCAGAGATTTCTCAAAATCTGTGGCTGCAATCCTGTTAAACCAGACTGTACTGTGTACCTGTTTATTACCTGGTGCAGTAAAGAACTTCTTGAGCTGATCTGGTGTCTGTCCTCCTTTTCTCAGCTGCCCAGAAGGCTCCAAAGCATCAAGCCGTTGAGGACTACTACTCCCCTCATCTACCCCGCTGCCCTGAGAAAAATCACTGAAGTAGGACATAACACTTTAAAGAAAAAACTCATCAAAATTTAGCCAGGTAAAATATCAGTTGCACCTAGCAGAGGGCTGCCAGCTCTACTGGTAGGCAACACAAGTGTAAGAATGCCGGTGCTCAATCCCGTGCAACCCAAGCATGGGGGCAACTGTGGCGCCTGCGTCCAGCCATGCTGACAAGGAGGAGACTGGTGGCATTCATGGACACAAGGTTACCAATAGGACATCAGCCACACAGGTCTAAGTGAAGCAAAGTGTCAGAGCACAGCCTGTTGGTCATGCCCAACTATTAGATCAGGCGGGCTGCACCGCACTTGTATATGCATCACAATTGACCGACACCCCCCCAGAGGGCTCAGCCACATACTGCAAAAGATAAAAAGATGCAATACACACTAAAGATAAAAATGTGAGGTTTTAGTGGATATTTGGCCAAATACGTAAGCTCGTAACCCACGCCAAGGGCCCTCATGCTTACGAGTATTAACCATATGCCTGATCATATGTTTGTTTGGTGGACAAGCCACCAAACATTGAGAAAAATCACCGAAGTAGGACATAACACTTTAAAGAAAAAAAAACTTTCTCAAAATTCTTGAGCTGATCTGGTGTCTGTCCTCCTTTTCTCAGCTGCCCAGAGGGCTCCCAAAGCCTCAAGTCGGTGAGGACTACTACTCCCCTCATCTACCCCGCTGCCCTGAGGTAAAGCTCCACCTGTGGGGAGCTGTACTTCTCTGAGCTGCACTTTCATCACCTCAGCGGCCAGCCGCAGCGCTGGTATCAACGTTACCAGGAGCACAGGTGGCATCACGTTATCATCACCCCCTTCCCCGCCATTGAGGGTCCAGGGCACGGAACCGGGAACTGACCAGCCGTGATCCCCACCAAAGTGAATCCCCTGTCCCGGTATCCGAGTACCCCATACCCTGTCGACCGGATCAGTAACGCTTAGGAGAATGTAGAGATGTGCTGTTAAGTGCTGGGACAAGATCCTCAAAGGTGATGGCCATAATGGAGCCGTGTGGATAGGGAATGCAGTTCATTTCTGTGCAGTGATATATCACGGTGGTGCCTGGCGTGAAGATCCTTTCCATAATGAAAATAAGAATATAATTACAACCATATACATAGGCAATTATAATTCAAGTAATTGTAGAAAAATAACATGTTGTTGTTAACCATAAATACATATCACACTGGTTGAAATCAAAATTCACAGAGGCCCATTTTACTGCAACATGAGCTATTAGTAACATAGTTCAAATTCACGGTTCATTCCCTGGGGAAAAAGGGTATTAATATGGTATATCTAGAAAGATTCTATTTCTTTCCGTTTACGTACACGGTTACCCCCTCTCTTGGGTATAGAGATATGTTCTATCACCTGAAATTTGAGCTGACTTACTCTGTGTGTCCTCTTTCGATAAAGTGGGCTGGTACGGGTAATAAAGTATTTTTTGCAGCAAATTGTTGATTTGTGTTTACTTATGCGGTCTCGGATATGCTGGGTAGCATCCCCAACATACCGAGACTGCACGAGCACTTGATCAAATATACAACAAACGAGGAATCACAGGTGAAGAATCCTTT
Source organism: Allobates femoralis (assembly GCA_033576535.1). Lineage (NCBI taxonomy): Eukaryota > Metazoa > Chordata > Amphibia > Anura > Aromobatidae > Allobates > Allobates femoralis. The sequence continues at coordinate 22,007,771 of JARQOC010000010.1, forward strand.
GATGTTATATCTCTTCCCTGATCTTGGGTGTGTGAAGAACTCACCTTTTGCAACATTGGTGCACTGGGCACAGCTTAAACATGGGAAAGTGCCTCTTCTCAACATGCTTAGAATGTTCTGCTTCAACGTCAGGGTATTGGAGCCAATGTCAGCTCTGACAAGATAGTTTTTCAGGCTGTTTGCTCTCTTGTGGCATATTATTGGTGGATTCCTGAACTCTGGTATATCGGGGAAAGCCGTGCCTAAAAGAGGCCAGTGTTGTAATATTGACTTTTTGATTAGAGGAGAAAATGGGTGAAAGGTATTGATACACCATAGTCTGTCATTGACTGATCTCTTTGTTCCCTGGCTCTGGATGGTATTGGTGTACAAATATTTTCAGGATAACCAGGATAATTTATTTGTCATTTCCTGGTGGCGTGTTTTTTTAATGGCTTCATTACTGACAATGCCATTTACCCTATGGTGCTGAGAGGATGGAAGGGATTTTTTGACATGTGTTGGATGGCAGGTGGTCCAGTGCAGCAAGCTGTTTCTGTCAGTCAGTTTGGTGTATATGTCACTTTCTAGTTGTCCTATTTGATTCTTATGAATCACAGTGTCTAGGAAGTTTCTTTTTTCAGGGTCTGCGTGTAACGAAAAGGAGAGACCTTGGACTTTGTGATTCAAATCGTTAAAGAATATGTCAAGAGTCGCTTTGTCGCCCGTCCAAATGCAAAATATGTCATCTATGAATCTTAGCCATATAATGGGTTTGTCTGGGTTTGTCTGGTTTGTCAGCTGACCGTGGTTTTTTTTCGCGGCCGCACCTGCCGCAAGCCCGCATATACATTGTATGGGGCTTGCCGCAAGTGCAGCCGTTATGCAGTAATTGCGGCAGTTGCGTTTTTTTCACCGCAACTGCCGTGATCAGCGCAAAAACGCTGATGTGAAAGCAGCCTTACATTGGTAAATCTCCGCTATAAAACTTGCACAAAATAGTAGAAAACATATAATTGACAAGATAACACTACTGACAAAGGGGAGGGAAAAAAAATTTTCAGGTTTTACCTGCTTTCCTTCTTTCATGTTGGTATTTACTTCCATGAGTTTTTTGTTTATTTCTTTTTCCTGTTAGAGTATTAATGCAGACATTAATGTTAGGGTAAGGACACACGACGAGGAGAATCGGACGAGTGTAAAATAAAAAAAATAAAAAAATAGTTTTTTACTCGGACCAATACTAATCAATTGGGCAGTGCTGATCTGCAATTTTTTTCTCAATTGGAATCGGACCGTGAAAACAATCGCAGCATGTTGCGCGTGTACTCGGTAATTTGAAGATACTCGCAGAGGAAGGCAATGCAGTAAATGGGGAGATTAGTCTCTCCCTCCTCTCTGCAACTGTGATCCGATTGCAGGATTGGATCACAGTTGCATGATACTGGGCTCACGCTCGCAGCAAAGCCTGAACCGAGGTCCTTTAGCATGTTGCAACGGCTCCTCTTGCATCGAATACTGAATGCTCATGTGGCCTTGGCCTCAATGGGATTCTCTGGTCTGAAATAAAATGTTTGTAGTCACTCCATGTGACTGCAGACTACCGAATGGTAACAGTGTACGATGTGTATGCCCTAAGCAAGTTGGCAGTCAAGTAAGTGCATATATGCAATTTGTATACTTCACGTGTCAACTAGTCTCATCTGGCTTTTCTCTATTCTCTGAATGAGACTAGTTGGCAGGTGACTGCAAGTATACAAATAGCATATACAGGGTGGGCCATTTATATGGATGCACCTAAATAAAATGGGAATGGTTGGTGATATCAACTTCCTGTTTGTGGCACATTAGGATATATGGGAGGGGAAAACTTTTCCAGATGGGTGGTGACCATGGCGGCCATTTTGAAGTTGGCCATTTTGCATCTAATTTAATTTTTTTCAATGTGAAGAGGGTCATGTGACACATCAAACCATTGAGAATTTCATAAGAAAAACAATGGTGTGCTTGGTTTTAACATAACTTTATTCTTTCATGAGTTATTAATGTGTTCAAAGTGCTGCCCATTGTGTTGGATTGTCAATGCAAACCTCTTCTCCCACTCTTGACACACTGATAGCAACACTGCAGAAGAAATGTTAGCACAGGCTTCCAGTATCCGTTGTTCCAGATGCTGCATATCTCGTATCTTCACAGCATAGACAATTGCTTTCAGATGAGGGATGAGGCAAACCTTTTTGTGAATGGTGAAGTTAACAATCAAAACCAGCGCTATTGGTCTGACACTAACCCACAGTGGACAGATCCCTCCAAGACTGTTGGAACACAAAAATTGATGGTATGGCATGGTATATGGGGTACAAAGATAGTGGGGGTCATTCTTCATCAATGTAAACCTCAATGCCACTGGATATCTGAATAATGTAGCAATTTCACATATCCAGTGGCATTGAGGTTTCCATTGATGAAGAATGGCCCCACTATCTTTGTATCCCATATACCACACTATACCATCAATTTTTGTGTTCCAACAGTCTTGGGAGGGATCTATCCACTGTGCCTTAGTGTCAGATCAATAGCGCTGGTTTTGTTTGTAGTAACAAAATGTTACTACACTTTGTTTGTTTTTTTCAGATTGTATGCAAATAAAAAGTATTCTTACTATCAGTGAATAGAACAATTCTTATTCCAATCCTACCAAACTAAAACAGGTGCAATATTAATTACAAGAGACAAAGACCTCAATTCATCTAGACCAGCGCTGCTTATACAGGTCTTAAAGGGGGGCGTGATGGAGTCAGAGGCGCCTGTTACAATAAAGGTGTATTCCAATCTCCAAGATCATATCCCAGAATGTATTATTATTATTTATTTATAGAGCACCATTGAATCCATGGTGCTGTCCATGAGAAAGGGATACATACAAACAAGTTAAAAATACATTGAACAAACTAACAGTGACAGACCGATACAAGGGGAGAGAGAGAACCCTGCCCTTGCGGGCTTACATTCTACAGGGCAGTGGGGATGAAAACAGTAGGTTAGGTCTGCTCGGGTGGTGGTGGAGCATCGGGTCCAATGGTGGTGAGGTGGCACCGTGGTCATTGCAGGTTGTAGGCTGTTCTGAAGAGATGGGTTTTCAGGTTCTGAGCGTAGGGGACAGTTGGACGTTTTGAGGTGCAGAATTTCAGAGGATGGGGGATGCTCGGGCGAAGTCTTGCAGGCGCTTAGATTAGGAACGTACAAGTGTGGAGGAAAGGGGGAGATCTTTGAAGGATCAAAGATTATGAGTTGGATGATATCGAGAGTTAAGTTCAGAGATATATGGGGGGGGACAGATTGTGGACGGCTTTGTAAGTCAGCATTAAAAGTTTGAATTGGATACGCTGGGGAATTGGGAGCCAATGGAGGGATTTGCAGAGAGGAGAAGTGGAGGAGCAGCGAGGAGAGAGGTGGATTAGTCAGGCAGAAGAGTTAAGGACAGATTGGAGAGGTGCAAGAGTGTTAGCATGGAGGCCACAGAGGAGGAGGTTGCAGTAGTCGAGAGGGGAGATGATGACGGTATGCACTAGTAGTTTAGTAGATTGAGGACTGAGGAAGGGACGGATTCTGGAAATATTTTTGAGTTGGAGGCGGCAGGAGGTGGCGAGAGCTTGAATGGGTGGTCTGGATGATAAGGCAAGAGTCAAGGATCACTCGGAGGAAGCGGACTTCAGGTACAGGGAAAAGTGTGATATAATTTATTGTGATAGATAGATCAAGTAAGGGAGGTGTGCGAGATGGGTGAAAGATAATGAGTTCAGTTCATGTAGTAGGTATAATTATAATATTAGCATAATATGTCCATTTTTAAATGTAGTATAGTTCTCCTAATTAGCTATGTCAGTTATCTCATGTGCAGAACATTACAGTAGTTTCGGTATGCATGCTTACAAGCACAAGTAATGAACTGTCACTATATGAGTGGTCATAGCCATAGATACCTAAGATACCTAAGTCTGCACATGAGGCAAGAAATAAATGTAGCTAATCAGGAGAGCTATATTGCATTTCTAAATGAAGGCATTTGCTAATATTATTATTATGCCTACTAAACATTGGGATAGGATCTTGGAGATGGGAGTACCGATTTAAGAGACACAAGCCTCTTAATGAACCAGGAGCATCTGAAAAGTGGTGTGCGCAGCGTGTGAGCCGGCTAAATGACTATCACATCTATCATTTGGTGGACCACTGTCTACAGTGACGATAGTGACATTCACAACTGACCGTCTTGGATAGGGTCACTTGATCTATGTGCCCTAAAGGGAAATTATATTGGTAACTGGTTATTGTGATCACTTCTAGTTTGTGAGTATATTTCTCACGTTATTGTAGATGTTGTATGTCTAGAGAGGCGAGTACACTCTCTTTTAACCAGGTATTATTAAAAGTTAAATTTTAATTTTCAGACACACAATGTGCTATATCTCTGTTTTGACACAAGATGTGATGTATAGGCCCACTAGGTCATAAGGTCAGGTCGATGTAACAAATCCTGAGCTATATTCTATATTTAGTAAATAACCTTATAAAAAGGCTCAAAGCCTAAGCATTGTCATTTATGATAATCTTTCAGTCTAAACTGACTGTCGATCACCAGAGGAGATTGTTGCACAAATGATCATCGTTCTCAGCGGTGCCTCTTCCTGTGTAAACAGAACTTGCGCTGCTGAAAACAATGGTAACCTATGTGCACTGAGCGATCTATAATGGTACCTTTACACGCCGCGACGGCAGGCTGGATACATCCCGCTACAGGCTACAAATCTAGCTTGTAGCGTCAATGTAGCCCGTCGTAGCGGCGTCTGAAGACGCGACGCTACAGCCGGCGACAGATACATCTGTTTATGGGCTCTGCTCGAAAACTGATGGCTACATCGCCGATGGTAGCGAGCTGTATCGGCGTGTAAAGAAGCAACGGAAGGGAACTCTGGACACCCTGCGATGTAGCTGCAATGTAGCTAAGGCGTGACCCAGGCTCCGGGATACCCCGCCCCATCACCGATCATTGGAGGAAGCTCCTGCATGACGATTGGTAGTCGCTGCCTAGGGCGGCATATTTAAGGAGCTGACCAGTCACACTACACAATCGCTAGAGCGTGCTGTATTTCTCAGCCTCCTGCGATGCCTGGCCAATCATGATGATATTGCGATGTCCTATCATCGTACGGACGGGTCGTAATCCAAGATTGTGGCACGCCTATGTGCTGTCCCTGCTGCACCAGGTCCTCCCATAGTAGCTGGTTGTAGCGGTGTGTACATGAGCTACAGCTGGCTACTTGAGACACCCGGCGATGTAGCTAGCTACAGATGTAGCGTGGCGTAGCGCACCTTATGGCGGCGTGTAAAGAGGGTGCGTTGACCGTTTGTAGCCGTTTGAGCGTGCTCGTGCACGTGAAGTAGCGGGATGTATCCAGCCTGCCGTCGCGGCGTGTAAAGGTACGATAACAGATTGTGCTGTGCGCACTGGTTGTGCGGTCAGCCTATTTAAGCAGGCTAAAAAATGACCGCCACAAAGAAGTTGCTGATCTGCGATTGTTTTGTATATTACTGCACAGAGTAAGACTGTAAAAGATATGGAAGCACAAATAGGGTCTTATTCTTAATAAAAACCATACACAATTTAATTGTTGCTGCTCACCAGGTCAGGTTGTGTGACCCACAACCAGTTTATAAGGCATGTAATGGCTGCTGCAGAATCCACCAAACCACATGTATAATGCGGTCACAGGAGAAAACAAATGGATATACAGTAAATGTGCATGACCCGCGCTGCCGTGAAATGATCAAGACCAAAGGGTTATCAGGATCTAGATTGGTGGCTTTATTCAATACGTTTCGTAGCGTCAACCTCGCTCCTTATTCAAGAAACCAAGGTTGGTTTCCTGAGGAAGGAGCGAGGTTGACGCTACGAAACACATTGAATAAAGCCACCTATCTTGATTGTTTTACCAATTCTGCACAGGCATACATCACTCTGTGCTGCTCAGCACAGAGCAAAGTGTGCCGGAAGAGACATACATCGCTCTGTGCTGCCAAGCACAGAACAAAATACTGTAATATGCATGTGCCGGAGGAGGCATACATTGCTCTGTGTTGCCGAGCTCAGAGCAAAATACTGTAATATGCATGTGCCAGAAGAGGCATACATTGCTCTGTGTTGCTGAGCACAGAGCAAAGTACTTTAATATGCATGTGCCGGAAGATGTCCTGATAAGTGATAACCCAAAAGTACAGCTGGCACATGCGCAATACATTTGCTTTGCCCTATGAAGGAGCACAATTGTAGGACACTGTGAATGATGTAGAATGCATCATCTGCAAGGCAGGAGGACAGGGATTGCAGGGAAAGTGAAAGCACCAAGCAAGACCAGCAACATCCATCAGAATTAACTGCACCATATAAGGGGATTATAAAAGTTATTATTTGGAACATACAGAGGGGGTTGGGGGCTTGTAAAGTTGCTAAACTAATGTACAAGAAGCAGTAAAGGTGGTGGCTTTAGTTTTAAATAGGAAACCCTGGTGACATGTTCCCTATAATTCCCTGCAGAGCCATTCCTGTATCAGCTTTTAAATAGGTGAGGGGAGAGGGTCCAGCTGCAGACTGTTATATTAAAGGAAACCTGTCATGTAAAAAATCTGCTATTAACTTACAGATATGGGGTTAATCTTCATGTTAGTAGCATTTTGAACCTGCCTTGTGCTGGAACAGATAGCCTGTTTGCTGGTATTAAATGAACACTTGATTTCTCATTGCAGGGTTTAGGTTTCAGTCATTGAGGTGGTGGCAGAGTGTGTTCAGTCCCAGTTCAGTGAATAGTGAGCGGCGACTGTAACCGCGCCCCTGCACTGACTGTCAGTAGGGTGTAATGCTGTGACGGCTGTCAGTCAGTGAGGAGGGGGCAGTTACAGCCGCCATTCATTGTATACAAACTGAACCTGTGCCTATACCGCTCTGATGACTGAAACCCGAACGCTGACAGGATGTATAATAATAATAAATAATAAAACTTTATTTATATAGCGCCAACATATTCCGCACTGGTTTACAATATGGTGGTTAGAGTACAGAAAATATACTATACAGTAATTACAGTGGAGAACAAATACAGTACAATAATTGGATACAAAACAATAGGCATAGAATCAATGTAAAAAAGAAAATACAATAAATAAAGCAAGAAATGAAGGTGACCCTGCTCAAAAGAGCTTACAATCTACAACGGGATAGGGGTTGCACAAAGTACAGGGGCTTATTGCATTAATGGTCCAGGCATCTTGAGGAAATGGGGGATAAAAATAAGCTTACATGAATGGTCACCAGACAATCTGTGTAGACCTTTTTGGTTTGGTGGAGTTTGTAGAAGAGTAATGTCAAGAGAGATAGCCCATTCACTATCTACAGTACAAAGGACTTCTATTAGGGAGTATGATAGGCAGCCTTACAAAGATGTGTTTTTAGGGATTGTCTGAAGCCATGCAAGTTGTGGATAGTCCTGATTTCTTGTGGTAGAGCATTCCAGAGGATTGGTGCAGCTCGGGAGAAGTCTTGGAGCCGGGAGTGGGAGGATCGGATTAGTACAGATGTTAGTCGAAGGTCATTTAAAGAACGTAGAGAACGGGTGGGGTGATAGAGATAAGGGAGGAGATGTAGCAGGGTGCTGCACTGTGAAGAGCTTTGTGGGTGAGAACAAGCAATTTGAATTTGATCCTGTAATGTACGGGCAGCCAGTGCAATGACTGGCACAGAGCAGAGACATCTGAGGAACGATTGGCCAGGTGGGTGATCCTGGCTGCTGCATTAAGGATGGACTGGAGAGGGGAAAGTCTAGTGAGGGGGAGGCCACTTAATTGAGAATTGCAGTAGTCAAGGCGGGAATGGATTAGGGCTACTGTGAGGGGTTTTGTTGTTTCCATGATGAGAAAGGGGCAGACTCTAGAGATATTCTTCAGGTGTAAGCGACAGGAGCGGACGACAGATTGTGTGTGGGAAAAGGAGAGATCGGTGTCAAACAAAACACACCAGACAGCGAGCCTGCTGCCTAGGCGTTATCGTGGTGCCGCAAACTGAGACAGATGTCAGATTTAGGGAGGTTAGTGTTGGGTGGGAGCAGAAGGAGTTCAGTTTTGGAAAGGTTTAGTTTCAAATAGAGAGCGGACATGATGTTGGAAACTGCAGCTAGACAGTCATTGGTGTTTTTTAATACTGCAGGGGTAAGGTCAGGGGCTGAAGTGTATAAATGTGTGTCATCAGCCTAAAGATACCTGTAGATATGAGATAATGCGCAATAGGGTCTTATCTCTAAAATAAAGAGATGAGGTGGATAATAAGTGTGAACTGCTCACCTGGTGCAGTTGTGTTACCCACAACCGGTTTGATCGCCTGTAAGACAGCTGCTGCAGGGCCGCACATTCACGGTTAACTGTGGAGAGATGATCACTTCTGTTGGACAAAATGCGCAATGCCCGCGCTGCCGTCAAGGACCACCAGAACAATGGAACATCTGGGTGTAAAGGTCTTTATTCTTCCGATGCGTTTCGGAGCTCTAACCCAGCTCCTTCCTCAGGGAACATCCTGGTTGTTCCCTGAGGAAGGAGCTGGGTTAGAGCTCCGAAAGAGGAAGAATAAAGACCTTTACATCCAGATGTTCCATTGTTCTGGTGGTCCTTGACGGCAGCGCGGGCATTGCGGCATTTTGTCTAACAGAAGTGATCAGCATAAAGATGGTACTGGAAGCCAAATCTGCTGATGGTGTGTCCAATCGGGGCTGTGTAGAGAGAAAAGAGGAGGACTGAGCCCTGAGGGACCCCAATAGTGAGAGGAGGAGGGGTGGAAGTGGAGCCAGCAAATGATACACTGAAAGAACGGTCAGAAAGATAGGAGGAGAGCCAGGAGAGAGTCCTTTATGCCAATGGAGTGCAGCATATAGAGTAGGAGATGGTGGTCAACAGTGTCAAAAGCTGCAGAGAGGTCAAGGAGAATAAGCAGAGAGTGGTCACCATTACGTTTTGCCGTCAAAATTGGTCACTTTGATGAGGGCAGTTGCTGTAGAGTGAAGGGGCGGGAACCAGACTGTAATGGATCTAGAAGAGAGTGAGCGGAGAGGTAACGGGTGAGGTGGGAGTATACCAGGCGCTCCAGGAGTTTAGAGATGAAGGGGAGATTGAAGACTAGTCTTTAGTTATTTGTGCAGGATGGGTCAAGAGAGGTTTTCTTTAATAATGGAGTAATGATAGAGTGTTTGAAGGAGGAGGGGAAGATGTCAGAAGAGAGGGAGAGAAATTGAAGATTTTGGTTAGATGAGTGGTGACGACTGGAGAGAGGGACTGGAGCAGGTGTGAGGGAATGGGGTCAGTAGTGCATGTGGTAGGACGAGAGGAAGAGAGGAGCCTGGAGACTTCTTCTTCTGTGGCTGGGTCAAATGTGGAGAGTGAACCAGAGGAGATGTGGAGAAGATTTGGAGTGGCAGCACTTGGAGGCTGGGAGCTGATTTCCTGGCGGATGTTGTCTATTTTCTCCATAAAGTAAGAAGCCAGATCATCAGCACAGAGGTCGGTGATAGGGGCCTGCACTTTTGGACTGAGGAGAGTGTGAAAGGTGTCAAAGAGTTTATTTGGATTGTTGGATAGTGAGGAGACAAGGGTGGTGAAGTAGGTCTGTTTGGCAAGGTGAAGGGCAGAGTTGTACGTTTTTAGCATGAATTTATAATGGATAAAGTCTTCTCCCCAGCCATAGGTCTCTCTGTGAAAACTCTATCATTCTGCAGATTAACCCCATACCTGAAAGTTAATAGCAATTTTTTTCAAGTGACAGGTTCTCTTTAAAGCCACAGCAAATATTCAGGAGGCACAGGGGGAAATAGGTATAGGCCAGGCACACCCTTACTGATAATAACATCTGACTGCAGTGGGCCAGACAAGCCATATCCATTTTGATTGTAGGATGATTGAGCTGGCATCTTTTTTAAAGGTTTGCTGTCATAGTGTTTTATTTAGCAGCGTATCTGACTAATCAGTATTGCACATTTTGCTTGTTTGTAATCTATGGACTAGTAGCTACTTACTGTACATGTAGAGAGAGGCGTAACTACAATAGGTGCAGGGGTTGCAATTGCACCGGGGCCCTGGAGCTTCGAGGGGCCCCAAAAGTCTCTTTGGCCTATAGAAAATGACTATTGGTATGAAAGATTTCCAACAACTGGGGGCCCCGTTGGAGCTTTCGCATTGGGGCCCATGAACTTCAAGTTACGCCACTGCATGTAGACTCCTTTTGGACATTACAAGAGTCCAATTAAAGCTATAAATAATCTGTATACAGTGCAGGGCATTTACTAGTACAAACTACAGAAATCTAAATGTTCCCAGAAAAAGCTTCAACTACATTCAGAAACACAGATCGGTTTAGGTTTACTGAAAGAAATCAGAAAATGTCCTTTAAGAAAAATGTCGTCCAAATCCAAGAGACGGATGCACGTCTTTGGCGAAAACCTTTCTGTATTAGCTAATGTGGGCTTAAGAACTTAGAGAATATACTTGGCAAATAAGTTTCTGGGAAAAGAGATCATTTTTTACTTTCTAACATGAAAGGGACGCTTTAAACATTCAACAATTACCAGAACCATTTCACTGTGCAGACACCATAGCAGATACATTTACGGAAAGGATGCAATCAATTAGTAACAAGAGGTATTAGAAATATGTTTTAATACCACATCACACTGGATGCCTGGAATTCTGGAGAGCGGTAGAACATTTTTATTCATACCGTTTGAAGTCTTTCTTTCAGTTCTTTCACATTCTGCGCAGAAATACTGATGCTCTCCTCATCTGCTCTGTGCTTGAAAGTCAATTTATAGTTCAGAAAGTCAGAAGACAGTTTCTTTAGCTCCTTGAAAAAAAGATAATTTACGGTAATAGCAATTTCCTTGTATCATACATTAACAATACAAATCTGGCAATAGTTGAAGAAAATGGTCACTTAAAGGGAACCAACCACCTCAGATCACCCTAATACACAGTTAGTACATGTCCCTGCACCCTAAGGATACCTTTCCAGCACTGTTTTTGTGTAAAATCTTGCATTAGTATAACTGATATAAAGACTTTATAAACTTACTAGCCTGGAGACATCTGGGCGTATCCCTCCTTCTGTTATACTTCAGGGCTGTGCATTCATTGCATGGCTGCTCTCTCCCTCCCTCTGTGCAGAGGAGATAACGATCACACCCATCAGGGCAGGGCAGCAGGCACGGAGGGAGGGGGGAGCGCAGACATGCAATGCACAGCCCTGAAGTATAACAGAAGGAGGGATACGCCCAGATGTCTCCAGGCTAGTACGTTTATAAACTCTTTATATCAGTTATACTAATGCAAGATTTTACACAAAAACAGTGCTGGAAAAGGTATCCTTAGGGTGCAGGGACATGTACTAACTGTGTATTAGGGTGATCTGAGGTGGTTGGTTCCCTTTAAGCCATTAAAGAAAATCTGTCAGTACGATCAAAATCCTCCAAAACTGTGCATATATAGGCATGTAGGAAGCTGAAAAAATTATAACTTGATATCTGCAAATTGATATCTTGTTAAGTCATTTTTATTGGATTTTTAGTTAACAAAATAGAAGTGATAAAAATAAATTGGTGCACAATCAAGACAAATGTCATTTAAAGCAAGTATTATGAGCTGACCAAACATTAACAATTACAAATATAATAAAAGCCATATTAGTTTGATAAATATGTTTGTAGATGTTATTACCTATGCATACTGCAAGGGTACCTTTACAAGCGGCAACTTTTCTAGGAATTTCATTGGCAATTTGCTGGTTGCAGTGAAATCATGGACACATTGTTCTATCTTGGTGCTGTGTACAAATGGAACATTGTGTCCATGATTTCACTGCAACCAGTAAGTTGCCAGTGAAATTCCTAGAAAAGATGCCGCATGTAAAGGTACCTTAATGTTGATGTTATTTGTGGTCTTTTCAGATTTTAGACAGATATTTGTCAACAATAGATATTGTTTAGGAAGACGTAACTTCAACATAGGCATGGGAAGGGAATGGAAGGGAGAGAAAGGGGAAGGAGAATAACTCAGTCATGACATATTAAAGAAAAGAGACAGGAGCAGAATAGGGTCTTATCTGGGTATAGATGGTGGAGTTCTATGTAAGGGTACTCACCTTTTGTGGTTGTGTGAGATGTGGCGACCCTGCGGATCCAGTCGCCACATTGGTACTGCACCCCTGTTGAGGTGTAGTACCCCACTCTCAGGTAAGGGGGGCATAGACCGGTATCGGGACACCCAGGCCATGAACTACACTAGGTCCAGGTCATGGTTAGGGCGAGATTGCTCCTACGGGAGAGCACAGTCTCTGATCTGGAAGGAGGAACCAGGCTAGTGGGGATGGGTGGAGAGGAAGTAGTAAGGGGAGCAACTGGGAAGGAGTGAAGTCAGGAAGAACACATGGTGTTGATGTTGTACACATGACAGAGGGCATAAATAGAACAAGGAAAGATCTAAAAGTCAGTCGAGTTGGCGGGAAGCTAGTGGAAGGAAGCCTGTCAGAAGAGGAGTAAGAACTTGAGAGAAGTGTCTAGAGGACTGGAGGTAGTGGGAGCTCGTCCTGAGGCCTGACTGAGGAGTAGAAGGAGAGAACCAGGATGCATCAGGAGGAAGAGGGGTCTCAGAGGCACAGGTAGTGAGCAATCCACCCATGGGGCTTGCATCCATTGCCGGTCACAGGCAGTGGAGGGACCAGGCCGCAGAACAGGGGTACTGGGACCCCTAGACTAGTGAAGAACGACCAGGCTCAACTAGCAACGTGGAGGCTGCAGTATTTCCACGGTGCCGCAGCTGATACCGTGCACATCCGCTGAAAAGGTAGCCATATAGGGCCCAGGGACTGACTTCCAGTAACCCTAGGAGGGACCTGCAGTCACTGTCTCGGGGCTCTGTGAGAATGAGGTGCAAGGCAGGAGGGCGAAGCAAGCACAGTGTGAGACGACGAGAAAGGACAGAAAAAAGGGGTACCGGTTGAGTGTCATCCCACTACCCGGGAGTAGCTGGATCCCTGCCTCTGAGAACTCAGTGCTTAGCAGGCTGTTGCACAGTGACTGTGAGTAAACATCTAAAGACGCTATGTCAGTGACCTTCTTGATGCGTCTTAAGCCTTGCACTGGAACATAACTACCAGTTCTTTTAGTAACGTCTGCTGCCCTGGGGGTCAGCCCTACCCATAGAGGGCTTTACAACACTGCTGCATCATCACCATCAGCCCCAGAGTAACTGTAGTGCACCAGTGGCCGTCTATAGCCGCAACCCGCGGGTGGTATCACGTGAAAACAGATATCCCCAGGGCCAGTCATCCTCTCCCCAACGAAACACCCTGTCCTCATGATCTTCCCTAAAGAAGAGGGCCACCCTCCCCGAACTTTTGATGACACCGCCAGGGTCACAGAGCCAGGTCTCGACCCCTGTAACTCCCATGAAGCCTCAAAGCCCAGTTCTGAGTATTCCAAGGCCCTGGAGGGGCATGTCTTGAGACACAACCACTAAACCGCTTTTAAGATGGAGGTTTGCAGTGAAACACCCATGGAGATACTAACAACGTGCCAGAGTAAAGGAGGCGGGTGGTGTTGATTTCGCGCTGCCTCCCGAATTCCCAGGAAAGGACGAATCGTTCTTTCCTGGGAATTCGGGAGGCAGCGCAAAATCAACACCACCCGCCTCCATTCCTCTGGCACGTTAGTTGTTACATATTGAGAGTAGGTCCGACTCACCATATGGATTGGTGCTCAGAAATAAAAATAGAGTCACTGTAAAGCGTATAACTTTGGCACACTAAAAGGAAAATAGGACTACAATGTAGACAAAAAAATAATTATAAGTGCAGAAACATTATAATTAAACATTATAACATTTTAGCATTTTACATTTAGATAAACAGCCATACTGATGAAGGATCAATAGCCCAAACATCTACGGTATGTTGATTTCTCTTGAGACTGTTTGCATGATGAAATATTTATTTTTCTTATGACATTTTAGTCCTATTTTCCTTATTGCGGGCCAAAGTTATACCCATTATATAGTCATTACATGTCTCACACTGGTAATACCCCCTTTTAGGCACTTCTCCAGCCTCTTTTTTTTTTCACTTATGGAGTGGTGCTTTAAATGTAATCCCCCTGCACCCCGCCATATACTCACCTTCCACAGACTTCATCTTTTACCAATGCCGCTCCGGGAACATAGCACCATCCTGTGCCTGTAACTTCTAACTAGCCGAAAGTCAGAAGTTACATCACAAGAGTTCAATGCATCTCTATAAGATCCAGAACAAGGTTCTCATAGACATGTATTGATTTATGACACCCCGGCGTGCTCCATGAAAAAATGGATCTACTGGCATGTCATGTTTTGCCAGAACTCAACAGAGTGATGACGATAGTGAATGAAGCCGCCAGAAGGTAGGTATCAGACAGTTGGCAGGGGACTTGCATTTAAAACACTCCAGGGGTGCAATTAAAAAAAAAACTGCTGGAGTGGTGCTTTCATTTAACATGTGTTTTGGAGTCAGATTCTCAGGGAGATCTGTGTCTGGACAATCAGTGACATCAGTGGCATCAGTGGTTTGTATGAATGGATAAGGAAATTAATAAATTACAAAGCTTCTATACTATTCAACGTTAATCAAGCACAGCACACGGATGACACACTGATGCCATCCGTGTACTGTATGTGTTTTTCACAGACCCATAGACTTATATTGGCCCTTGTCAGAAAAAAATGGATAGGTCTCCATGTGTTTTGCATGGACACATGGTCAGTATAAAAACATGGACATGTGAATCGCACCGTTCATTACAATGATGTGTGCACTGTATCCATGAAAAAAATCCATACATGCCACATGGATACCTAAATGAGACTTTGTGATGCATTTATACTGCCTGACTGCTGATTTTTAATAGCCCATTTAGGAAAGTTGACCCCACCTACTGTGATAAAATATCATTATTACTGTCAACACATTTCTAGATTACACAGAATCATGTGCTGCCAAGAATGATGATTTCAAGCTTAAAAATAATTAAACATGATACCTATTAAATGGGTCAAAATTTATAGGTGTTACAATCCTCGTGGAGCAGCTGTTCTAGCGTCTAACATGATTGTTGGCTGTTAATGGGTTGCCATAAGTGGGTTACTGAGGCTGGCTCAGTAACCATGGCAAGATCCGATCTGGGGTTGTCAGGGATGAACCTGACAGCCCCGGACCGGATCAGCACACAGAACCGGAGGGCAAATGGCCGGTGTGCAGCCGGACGCAGCTGCCGCTGCTGATGATTCAGGACGTGGCTCGCGGGGAGCTAGCCGCGGTCCTGAAACAACAGCGGCGTGCAGCCGCAGATGTCTGGTTCCTGGATCCTCCCGGACCGGGGCAATCCGGCCCCATGGGCTCCCATGTTAGGGAGCGCCGGACTGCGCTGGGTCCGGGAGTATCCGATTTAGAGAGATTTTTCTCCCCGGACACAAAAATGGTGCATGCTCCGATTTAGTGTCCGGGAGAAATAGGGGTTCATCATTCTATGCACCCATCGGCTACCCCACGACATGATCGCGGTGCGCCAGTGGGTTGCTATGACAGCTTGCGGTCTAGTCCATCATACCTGTTATCAAGTAGCTCCACTGAAACTTAGCCTATAGCTAATTTTCAAAGAATTCATTTTGCTATACAGTGTAATACAGTGGTATCACTGTAAACAACTCAATCAATCAGATGGACCCTAAGAAATACAGTGAAAATTTAAAAAAAAAATAGAGCCCCCGAAAATTTGAATTCTCACCCTCTTTTCCCTATTAAAAAATATACATGTCTTTGGTATTTCTACATCCATAAAAGTATGATTTATTAAACTATAAAATCAAATGACATGATTGGTAAACAGATTAGACAAAAAGAAATTGAAAACATTTTACAAATGTTGTAATAAGCAATCAAAATGTCATTTCTATACCAAAATTATATTAATAAACATGATGTTTCACCACAGAACAAATATGTTGTTACATAGCTAGAATGACTGAAAAATATCAATATTACAGGTGTCAAAAAATGGCAACACTATTAAAAATAATACATATTTTTTTTACAAACATCAATTTTTTTCACCTCTGCAACAATGAAAAAAACTGGACAAGTGTGTAATCACTGTAATTGCAGTGAAGAGGAGAAGCATACTGTCAATTCACTTTTAATGCACAATGCATGCTGTAGAAACAATTCCCCAAATTATGTCAAAATTGCCCTTTTTTGCAGTTACGCTGCATTAAAAAAAATTCATGTTTTCCACTACAATGTGTGGAAAATGTATGATGTCATTCAAACATACAACTCATCCTGCAAAAAAAAAAACAAAGCCGTTATATGGCTATGTGGATAGAAAAATTAAAAAGTTATGGCTGTAGGAAAAAGGGGAGGGACAAGCGAAAATGCAAAAAAATGAATTTGTCCACATTGAAAAAAGTTTAAACCACACTTTTTCCTTGTTTTTCAGTACATTAGTTAATAAAACAAATGGTGTTGACTCTGTATGCTGCACTCCATTGGCATAAAGGACACCACTCTCTCCTGGTTCTCTTCTTATCTTTCGGACCGCTCTTTCAGTGTATCATTTCCTGGCTCTACTTCCACTCACTATTGGGGTCCCTCAGGGTTCAGCCCTTGAACCTCTTCTCTTCTCTCTCTACACAGCCTCTATTGGACAGACCATCAGCAGATTTAATCTGTAGTACGATGTGTCATACGATCTGCGCTGTTGCCAATAGGAAAAACCAGAGAACAGGAGTGTCTGGAGAAAATGTAGTTTATTCCTAAGTGTTTCGGAGCTATACCCAGCTCCTTCCTCAGGGACAAGGTTTGATTGGCCCTGAGGAAGTGGCTGGCTATAACTGGGTATAGCTCCGAAATGCGTAGG
Organism: Allobates femoralis; assembly: GCA_033576535.1. Lineage (NCBI taxonomy): Eukaryota > Metazoa > Chordata > Amphibia > Anura > Aromobatidae > Allobates > Allobates femoralis. The sequence goes on from JARQOC010000010.1 coordinate 22,024,777, forward strand.
AATAAAACTACATTTTCTCCAGACAGTCCAGTTCTCTGGTTTTTCCTATTGGAAGCAGCATGGATCAGCAACACATCGTCCTACAGATTGATTCTTATACTGCGGTGACCCGTGGATGTGTGGATCCTACAGCAGCTGACGACCTCTTGCACTCATACTTGGTTGTGAGTCAACACAACCGAACCAGGTAAGCAGATTCCAATAATTTCTATACTGCCCTTTTCATATAAAGGATAAGACCTTATTGCGCATTTTTAGATACCACGTTTTTAGATACGTTTTTATGCACTTTCACAGGATGCTTTTAGGAGACAAAAGAAGTGTGAGATTAGTGATGGGATGCTGCAAGGACATGTTTTGATAGCTTAGGAGGCGTTTGAGAGGTAACACGATCCCTTTAAAGTCAGAGTCACTGCACCTTACGGGGCGCACGGTGTTTAGGAGTATAAGGTATATTTGCACAAATGCACTTTTTCTGAATAAACATCTGATATCCTTAGTCTGCACAGCCAGTGTCCTCCAGAATATTAACCCTTTTGCAACTCTTATAAGGGAGAAACTGATATACATACATGATAAGTAATACAGCTGCGGTCTATTTGGTATTACCACCATTTATCTGCCATTTAAAATCTAGTAGCATGTATGTAGGCTTAATTATATTGCATGTATGTGAAAAGATGTTTATTGTATAGTTGTAAAGGTAATAACTGGACATATAAAAATAAGTCACCTTCCATACACTTTTTCTGACCTGTAGCACATATGCACCTTAATTCTCGGTCTCAATAAAGATATTTGTACTTTGCAATTGAATTGGATCATGTGTCGCATTTTTCTTTCCTTTGAGCACACTAATTTAAAGCGACTGATCCAGATGATTATTTAGTCCAGGGGTCTCAAACACGCGGCCCGAGGGCCGCATGCGGCCCCTGAGGCTTCACTGTGCGGCCCGCGGCACCTTGGACAACTTAATGATGCATTGCCCCAGTGCAGTGGGCCGCTGTAGTCCCCGCTGTGTTATGACTTCTGGCCGCGACACCAACAGCAAGGTCAATGCAAGCCGCCAGCCAATGAGAGGCCCGCAGCTGACAGCGGCGTATGGTGTCACTTGCGGGCCTCTGGCTGACCGATTGCATTGATCTTGCTGAGCAACAGAGCTTGTCTGAGCGGTGGCTAGAGGAAGTCATAGAAAATCAGCACAGCTGGGACGATGGCAGCACCCTGCACTGGAGCGATGCATCTTTAAAGTGAGTGTGTGTGAGAGGGTGTGTGTGTGTGTGTGTGTGTGTGAGGGTGTGTGTGTGTGTGAGGGTGTGTGTGTGTGTGAGGGTGTGTGTGTGTGAGGGTGTGTAAAGAAGGTAAACCAGGATGGGGGCATCACTATAAAAGTAGATCAGGATGGGGGACATCACTACAAAAGGGGATCAGTATGGGGACATCACTACAAAACGGGACCTGTATGGAGGACATCACTACAAAAGGGGACCAGTATGGAGGACATCACTACAAAAGGAGACCTGTATGGATGACATCACTACAAAAGGGATCTGTATGGAGGACATCACTACAAAAGGGGATCAGGATAGGGACATCAATACTACAAAAGGGGATCAGGATGGGGGATATCCCAACAAAATGGGATTAGGATGGAGAACATCACTAGAAAAGGGGATCAGAATGGAGGACATTACTACTAAAGGGGATCGGGATAGGGAAATCACTACAAAAGGGGATCAGTATGGGGGACATCACTAGAAAAGGGTATCAGAATGGGGGACATCACTAGAAAAGGGGATCAGAATCGGTTACAGTACAACATGATGTGGAACAGGATGGGGACATTACTATATGAAGAGGACCAGGATGGGGACATTACTACAATATTGGGCCGGACATCACTACAGGATGGGGACATTACTACAAGAAGGGGATCAGGATTTGTACTTTACTACATTGAGCAAAAAATTATGGTATTACTAAAAATATCACTTAGTTCTACAAGGGATGCGGCCCCCCGATGTAATTTTTTTTCTATGTGCGGCCCACCAACCCTGCCGAGTTTGAGACCCCTGATTTAGTCCATTATGTATCACATTGTAAGGCACTCAATTCTTGATTTAATATAGAGGGTGTGATTTGTACTTAGAATGCGTTCAAGAAAAGTATGGTTTGTGATTAAAAAAACTTTACTGATGTTGCAGGTATAATCCAGGGTACCGTCTCTGATCTTACAGGTCTGGGTGGTCTGTAAGCAGTTCAGGATCTCCACACCCGGCGAATTATGAGGCCTCCCTGCTGCGCTGTGTCTGCCTTTTGTCCTAGGCTGCCTGGAGCTAGGCTCTGACCCTCTCCTACTGTCTTCACCTGTATGGCAGGCGGCGGGAGCTATTCTGCGGGGCACCGCTGTACTCCCTGCGGTCCCTGAGCTCTAGGAGGTAGCTTTGCCTTCAGGTGCTGCTGTGGCCAGGAGATCCGGAGTCTCCCTGGCCTCCGGTCTTTCCTGCTGGGCAGTTAGATCTCTTTCAGTCTTGGGCGCTGGTGTCTGGATTTAGCGCTGCTCCTTTGGGCCAAACCGGTATGGCTCCATTCCCTTGGCAACTACTCTTTGCCTCTGACCCTAGCTCTTAGGTCCCTCACACTGACTTATGGCTCTCACTGGTACGGGCTTAGCGCAGCTCTGTTACCAGGACGTCTTCATAGTCCTCTCTGGAACTGAACTCCTGACTTCGCCTCCAGACCTGAATTTTATAGGGGACCTCGCCTGAACTCGGCTTGTAGAGCTCCCCCTTCAGGTTTGGAGTGGAAGATGTTGTTTGTGGGCTTACCTGATTTGGAGATCCTTCTCAGCCCCAGGTGTATCTCTGGCAACTGAACCCTGGGGTGGCACACTACCCTTGCAATGGATATTTTGTCATACCTACTTATATCAGATTTAAAGACCTAAAAAAACAAAAAAAAAATTATAAAAACTTAAATAAAATTGGATAGGAGTTTCAGTAGATTTTGTCTGAATCTAGACCTCTTCTGGTATAGACGGATTGGCACCCAGCAATGAATAGTTATTAGTCTCACAAAGGGTTAAATTAAATGGAATGAATGATTATCTGCTTCTCTCTCCGGCTTGACTCAGGTGCTTAGTGATTTTAAAACACCAAAACAGACATCTCTCAGCATGAAACGGGCCGTAGTCCACCACTCTCCACTCCCCTCTCTGCCACCTGTATAATGGATCCTGAATAAAGGTGACTGGTTGTGTGGCGCCCCATGATGTAGGTGCCACAAAAGGGGTACTACACCCATAAAAGCGGTGTAGTCGTCCCACTGCAAGTGGAAGTTATGGCAGGTAGGTGGAACCCTAGAACCCACACCCCACACTAGTTAGCAGGTGGGAGGGACCCGGGAGGAAACATAGTGACCTCCAGGGAGAACTAGAGAGGGCAGTCTAGTCTAGGACTGGAAGGAGCCAGGAAGTCGGCCTGGGGGGGAGCAAGGAGGGTCTCCTCGGCTGAGGGACCCAGGACAAGGAGAGATCCCAGAAGGAAGGAGAAGTAACCCAAGGCGAGAGTTCGCTCAATGTGGGGAGCACAGTAACCATAGAGTTTGCCACAGGAAGGAAACCGGGTACCGGGGCCCGCACCTGTGAGAACCTACAAGGCTCACCGAAACCCGACGACCGGGGAGGCCTTCAGATACAGCCCCGACTCCCAAAAAGACCCACTAAGAGGGGAATCAGCCCTGCGGTAGGCTCCCACAGTGGTCACTAAGCAGGTTCGCCCGACGGGTGCAAGGGAAATTACCTCAGGGGAAATGGTGTATCAGTGTCCGCGCTGCTGAAATCCCAAGAAAACGATCCGGAAACCATATGTAGGTTGCATCAATCATCCATTTATTCCTTTCCTACGCGTTTCAACACTGTCCTAGTGTCTTCCTCAGGGATATTCATACCCACCGCATACATTAGTGTCACTAGTGATAGGGCACTATTGCGCCTCTTGTTCCCCCCCTATTTTTTTACTTGGGTGCAAGGGAAAGGAAGACGAGGAACAGCAGGAAGTCAGATTAGTCTTCATGAAGTCAGACTTCACAGCCACTGGGAGGCAAGGGGAAGGAAGAACAGGAACGGCACACAGTGAGGGATCCATCTATCAACTATAAAATCCACTTGCAGCACCCGTAGCCATTTGTCGCTGTAACAACTTACTGCACTGAATAACTGTGATGACTATGAGGGTACCTTTACACGCCGCCACTGTGCCTAGCAACAGGTATCAACCGCACATGCACGCGCACTTTTTGACGGTTAATACTGATCACCGATGCCGCATGTACACGCCGCCATTGCGTTGTCAACTGAAGGTATCTTTGTTCCCCGGAAGTTCCCACAGTTCCTGCGGATTACTTCCTGTTGAATACCTTTGCCGCTTCACACGCCGCAGCCACTAAGGGAATGTGGGCGTACATCTTTTTGCGCCGCAAGTACATAGGCGTGACAGAGTTGTGTATTCCGTGATGCAAAAACGTTGATTGGACAACGCAATAGCGTCATGATTGGCCAGCCTGCGCAGGTATCAACCGCACATGCACGCGCACTTTTTGACGGTTAATACTGATCACCGATGCCGCATGTACACGCCGCCATTGCGTTGTCAACTGAAGGTATCTTTGTTCCCCGGAAGTTCCCACAGTTCCTGCGGATTACTTCCTGTTGAATACCTTTGCCGCTTCACACGCCGCAGCCACTAAGGGAATGTGGGCGTACATCTTTTTGCGCCGCAAGTACATAGGCGTGACAGAGTTGTGTATTCCGTGATGCAAAAACGTTGATTGGACAACGCAATAGCGTCATGATTGGCCAGCCTGCGCAGGAAGGCTGGCTAATACATGACGCCATTGCAATTGTGGAGTGTGAATGGATAGCTCTTTAAATATGGCACCCTGTGAAGGGACAGCCAATGGAAACACAGTAGCCCCCACCAATGATCGCTAATGGGGCGCAGTAGCCATGAGGCTGTGTCACGCCCCTGGGAATTCACTAGGTGACGCAAAATCCATCCCTGTGCCCCGTTTAGACGCCACTACCATGACAATTGTGTCTTTGTGTTGCCTTGGGTTTTTGAACATGGCTCAGAAACAGGTGTCCGAGTCAACTGTAGGACACCGGAGGACTTTCCCTATTTACACGCCGCCACTTCCTAGCAATTTCATGGCAACAGGCACACAAATCCCCATTGCCAGGCAGTTGCTACCATGCAGTGGTGGCGTGTAAAGGTACCCTGAAAGGTTTTTCAGTAAAGTACCCGGTGAAGTGACTTTCTCAACATCTTTCCTTGCATTAACTGTTTCTTTATAGAATTGCTGCCACGGCGGTCCAGTCTTGCCTGCGGAGGACTACACCATCATTGCCGCAATACCATCGACCACCAGAGGACTGTTGCGGCGCTGGTGAGCATCACTAGGTACTGCAGGTGGCGTCACGAAACGAACGTATAAACTCTATTTTTCTTTACATTAACCATTGACTACCAGGGCCACAGCCTCGGGCAGCCACCCGTGACATCCCAGACCGAGCCTGAGAGCTGAGTACCCTGCCCTGGGTGCGTCAGTTGCACAATTTATGGATGAGTGCCCTTATTTTTCCTTCTCTGATGAATTTGTTATAATGGACTTCTGTGAGCAAACCCAGTGCACTCACACAGTGCCAGACCTACACACAAGAGGATTCTTTATGTCTGTAGTGGTGCCCGGCTTATTTTTCTTATTATGAGAATAACCATAACAATGTATATTCACTACAAATATCCTCATTGTTAAAAACCTTTGGAGTTGCTATCGAACTATGAGAAATCATAAGCAAACACAAAGAGTGTATTGTAAAGAGTTTTGATGGTGTAGGGATGTTAATAGACCGACAGATTTACCGGAGTTTTATCTGTCTGTAATTCTTAAACATTAAATACTGCATTTAAAAAAGGTCAGCTTAAATTTTCACATGACCACAAAAAACTAAAAGTATTAGAATTGCAACATATCTCTGGGCACATACAGTAATGATTTGCAGGTTTAAATATTAATAATACTTAGGTAAATAGGCTACATATATCACATTAATCAATTGCCCATCATCAATACAAACATAATAGATTTAGTGGACTGTAAAGAATATAGAATGCATCGGATGACAAACTTTACGAAACAAGTTAATGAAACGCTACTAGCACTGGAGATACTTTCATCTCTTTGAATAAGTTATAGAGTCTTTAGTCATAAATATTGTGCCCTTCTCTTGCTCACCCCTTTCTCTTCCCTTACAGGGGTAGTCTGTTTTCTATCTCTCTCTCCTTGAGTGCTCTGACATCCACCCAGACGAATAGCAGAGGTTATGAATGCTGTTTGACGATAGTATCAAGAATTTAACATAATGCCACAGTGGTAACCAAGCATTTAGTGTAGTAATAGTTTTTATCTAGCCACAAAGTTTGGTCTGTTTAACTTTTCTCCACAGAACTGGAATTCCATCTTATCACAGACCTGTGGCTCAACTGTTCTGGACAAAATCAAATAATGATATAAAGAAAAATAAAGATACCCCAATGGCTAAAAATTCATAAACACAGGGTTCGTACTACACTTAATACAACATTACCTTTACATGTGAGTGTGTAAATAACAAGTAGGAGAGTGATAAAAAAAAAGCTGCAAGGAAGACAATAAATTCAAGTCTTTATAGTAAGAAAGGTGTCAACACAAGGGTAAAAGAAAATATTCTGAAATATTCAGGAATAACATTACGCCTGAAGCTTCATTCTAATGTCCATACATCACAGTCCGTGTATAGACCGTGATGTTCCAGATGTCCACACAGGTCTCCTGACCTGGGACTTGACTGCCTCAAAAAAATATATGAGCAGGTCAAGTTCAGCTCAGGAGACCTGCAGCTAGTGTGTGCATCACACTATGTACTCAGACCGCGTAGCTCAGGTATCTAGATAAGGCTTAGGCTGCTTTCACATTGCGTTTTTTGAGGATCCGTGGCTGTCTGCTGTAAAACGGACAGCCATGGATCCGATTTGGCCCCCATGTTATCCTATGGGGATCAGATCAGATCGGATTTGGCCTAATTGCCATCCGATTTTGGCGGATCCGATTTGTGTCCGATTTTTCTGCTGTACCCAAAATCGGAGACTGCTCCGATTTAGGGCACAGAAAAAAATCGGATACAAATCGCATCAAACAAAATCAGATGGCAAGTAGGTCAAATCCAATCCGATCTTCGGCCTTTAACATGGGGGCCTAAGGAGCACAGGTCCGAGAAAACATAGGATTGTTTCTCGGTCCCAATTTTAGCGTACTGAGCTGCTCAGTACACTAAGACTGCTCCTAACCATCTAATTTCACCGAAGCTTGCTGGAGGCGCAGGGGGACTCGCTGGACTGGTGAGCATACATATTTTTTATTTTTAACCCTTTCTTTTACTAAATTTCACTTCCGCAATGTTTCCGAAATTTATGTATATACATTGCGGAAGTGAAATTTAGTAAAAAAGGGTTTAAAATAAAAAATATGTACGCTCACCAGTCCAGCAAGTCCCCCGGGCGCCTCCAGCAAGCTCCGGACAGGACCTGCGGTTACGTCACAACCCGGCAATGTCATCGGGTCATATGACCGCGGTAACTGCGGTCATGTGACCCGATCAGCTGATCGGGTTGTGATGTAACCGAAGGTCCTATAAGCATCCGGACCTTGCTGGAGACGCCGGGGGACTCGCTGGAAGGTGAGCATATATATTTTTTATTTTTAACCCTTTCTTTTACTAAATTTCACGTCCGCAATGTATATTATACATTGCGGAAGTGAGAGTGCCTCGCTTCCTCTAGCTGTTTATTCTGTGTCCGGACCCGTGATAATCATGGACCCGGACACAGAAAAGGTCACCTCCTGTGGTGTCCATTCCAGTCCGTGGGGTCCTACAAAAAGTAGGATCCCACAAACAGGAAAAAATATATGATGTGAAATCAACCTTAATATTGTAAATGGTCATGCGATTACTGTGCTCGCAGTTCCATATCTGGAAATCGTTTTTTTCCCTAATATTGGGAAAATTGGGTTCTTGTCTAGATAAAAGGCCTCTGTTAAGGGACAGAATATGGTCTTGCATCCCAAAGGCAATTAATCAAATAACATTTCTTTAAAGAAGCACTCTGGGAAAAAATGTTTCCTTTGTCTCTAATAGGCATTGGGTAAATAGCTGTGCAGTTGCTGAGTTGTGAACTTACAGATTGCTTTGTTTTTATTTTTCATGGCTGGACGTGTTGGCACCCTTGAAATAGTTCCTGAAAATGAAGTTTTTCTCCCAGAAAATTATTGCAGTTACATATGTTTTATTACAAACATGTTTATTTCATTTGTGTGCTTTGGAACAACATGACAAAACAAAAGGGAAAAAAAAGCCAAATTGGACATAGTTTTACACGAAACTCCCAAAATGGGCCGGACAAAATTGTTGTAATTTTTCCAAAATTGTGGATAATCAACTTTGTTTCAAGCATGACATGCTAGTTCAAATGCATCTATGGCAACTAACAGGTGCGGACAATATGAAAATCACACTTGAAACCAGATAAAAAAGGGGAAAAGTTGACAATCTTTGCAATGTGTATGTGTGTGCCACACTATGCATGTGGAAAACTAAGAACGGAAAGAGGAGAAGAGAACCGTGTGAGGACTTGAGAACCAAAATTGTTGAAAAATGTCAACAATTCAAGGTTACAAGTCCATCTACAGAGATCTTGATGTTATTTTGTGCATGGTGCACAACCTAAACAAGAAATTTACAACCTACGGGACTGTGGCTAATCTCCCTGAATGTGGATGGCAGACACAAATTGATGAAGCATGTAATTCAGGATAGTTTGGATGGTGTTTAAGTAACTCCCAATCAAGTTCCAAAAACATTCAAGCTGTCCTGTAGGCTCAGGGTGCATCAATGTCAGCACAAACTATCTGGAGCAGACCCAGGAGGACCCAACTGCTGACACAGAAACATAAAAAAGCTAGACTGCAATTTGCCAAAATGTATGTAAGCCAAACTTTTTCTGAGAAAGCGTCTTTTGGACAGATGGAGTCTTTTGGTAAAGCACCAAAAACAGAATGAGGCTAAGAAAGAAAAGAACACAGTACCTTCTACCAAAGAATGTGTAGGTTCAAAGATATATTCTCCTGCCCTAACAATGGCGGGAGGAACTCCAATACCTACATGTTATCGGCTTGCAACAAGGAGAAAATGAAATAGGTTCTATGATTAAGAACGCTGTGAGCGTCAGGAACACATCAGAGAGACAGCCTTAAGATCGTGTAGACCATTGTAGACCAATAAAGAGGAAACCTTTTTAATACACCTGGATGTGCCGGAATATTCCATTTCCTCCTTATTGTAAGCCGACTGCATGAGCCTCAGTGGAATCGAGCAATTTGGAGTTGAAGCACCAGCAGGTGCCTGCGGAAGGTAAAACCAAGCACAGAAATTCCAGGCATCATGAGCTCTTACATTTTTTCTTATTTCTACCTACATATTAGTAAATGCTAGAAAATCTTGTCCCCAACACATTTGTTAAAACAAAGATAAAGTGGCCAACCCCTTTAAAAGGAACTTGACAGATTGTATATGCTACCCAATCCATGAACCATGTGTCAAACACTGGCTGTATGATTTTGACCGAGTATGTACTGAGCCGCACTACAGACTATTCAGACAGATGGGTCCTTCAGATTCTTCACACTTGCTGCCCCGGAGTGAACTAAAAAAATCAGTGGTTGGCAGTAATTTTGTCTTGAAGCAGGATGAAAAATTAACCACCAGTAAACAATAAGTAGCAAATAATATTACCTAAATGTACCAAAATACACATAATTTATATGAATCTACTGTGTTCCTTACACAAAGTCTTTATCACTCTGTAGGGTGTTTGTGTGGGTTTTCCCTGGGCACTCCGGTTTCCTCCCACACTCCAAAGACATACAGTAAGGAAATTTAAATTGTGAGCCCCAATGTGGACAGTGAGGATAATGTCTGTAAAGTGCGTTTGACTATGTTGGCACTATATGAATATATATGTTGGCACTGTATGTCATAATAGTCTATGCTAGAGCAACCTTGAAACAGTTTTTTTTGTAATAGAAGAACTTAAAAAAGATCAGCCGTTCATGTGGCTTCGCAATGTAATTTTTCAAAATGGCTTTTACCTCTTTTAGTTGTTCCAACTCATCGTTTTTGTGAGTGATTTCAATGTTCAACTTTTTATTGGTTTGAATTGCTGTCTTGGCTGAAAAAAAGAATAAGTGGAAAATATATTTAACATTTTTTAATGTTTCTTTTTAATTTTTAATGTTTCCGTGCACAAAAGTGAGGTCTACCACAGTGTTGTGCACCTTTGAAAAGGAGAACACCACTGAACACAGGCAGAATGAAATCCGGAGTAGCTCTGCTGCCTCACTGCAGTGAATTGATCCTGTGGTTCACCTGAATCTCGTATTTCAAAGATGTAGATGGAAATCCAAATGTAAATGCTCAGCATAGAGCACAGGATAAACGTGAACTGATCCAAAATGCTCGGTACCCCAAATAGCCACCAATAGCATTTAACTCAACACACAAAAAAAACAAGTCCCCATCAAGGTCCGTCATCTGTTAATGGGAATGTAGGGAATTTCTGTCATGATCTGCACACTGCCTTTTTCCTTTACGAGGTTGTTGTGGAGATTGTCAGTCTGGGCAGGCTCTGTGCTGTAACTCACTTGCATTTAAGCTCACTTGATTAGAACTCTACTTAGGCAAGCTTGCTGCCCTATTCTGTGTCAATTGTACATTTGCCTTTGGATGTGTAGGATTGATCTCTCTGTGCTCTAAGCCAGACCCTGCCTGATTAGTTACCTGACCTGGGCTTGACTCTCTGTTTTTGACCTGATTCCTCTCTCTGCCTACTCCTCTGTATTCTGTTTGGTCCCTTAGGTTTCCTGACTTCAGATTGAATTGGACTTCCCTTTGAATATCCCTAGAGCTACTGCGCTGGACCTGACCTCTGACCTGTTTCCTGGACCTGACCCCGGATTGTTTTGACTTCTATTTATTACCAGTAAGTAGTAATATTATATTTACTTTCCATTATTAGTCTATTTTCTGTACCTCAGAGATTAGTTATTACTGTAGTGACTCGTGTCACAGCTTCCATGTTACTGGTCGCACAAACGATCTGAAAAAGTCACTATGGTTCCTCATCCACCAAAAGAAAACCAGCAAAACCTGCACTCCAAAATCCAAAAGAGTCTCACAATGTCTGAACCACAGTTGACGTCCACATGTTTGACATTGCTGTAGCGAGGAAACCTGCTTAATTGTTGAATTTTATTTTCACCAGCCCCTTAAGTATGCAAATGACTCAGTTCCTTGTGTTCAACAGTTAAAATTAACTTCACACTGGGAAGGTCAATAGAGACCTATAGAATTATACTTCACAATGAAGCTAATTATTACCCAGTAGTAATAATAGTAGTAATTAGTGCACTTCTTAGTGCTACAACACTCTCAGCACTTTAAACAGTTACTAAGTCAGCAGCCTCTATGATGTTTATTACATGAGTTCAGCCATATGAAAAGTAGAAAAAACTTTAAAGATCTCACCACTTATTTGGAGATCTTCTACTAAATGCTACCAGCAAACACAACCCTCATCCTCGGTGTGGAACTTTACCAGTGTCACCTTATCCACAGCTGTGTTGCTTATGTCAGCTCAATCATCATCTTACACATCCCAACGAGTTTCTATGGTTCTCATGTCATCCGGCGATTGTTGGAAACAATGGCTTTGCGTTATTATACTGTATGGACATCATCAAAAAACGTCCTAGTGTGCTGCAAATAGATACAGACTGTTCAATAACAAAATACTTTGTGTTACCTGACTTGGCATCCTGTGATCACATAGCAGCTGCTCACCTCTGTGTTATAACCGCATGGTTTGCGTCATGCAGGCACTACCTATCTCTGGTGCTTTTTTATTTCAAAATCACTGCCCGGTGATCGCGACACATCACTTCCGGTGAATGGATCGTGATGCATCACTTCCAATCGGGTCACTTCCAGTGAATGGAACGCAACTGTGGAGTGCACGTGGGTATACTTCCACATTCCACCGTTAGTTTTGATTGCTGTGAGTCTAGTAGCGACCAGTGGGCATGTTTAGGTCATGTGATCGGTGATCCGGAGCGTCCATAGAGGCTGGGGACAGTACAGTCTACATGTGAATCATCACAAACTCTACTCATACATCCTATGAAATATCAAGAATCAAGCGAAAGCATCTGTATTCAATTAATTTATTCAAAAAGAGAGAATGGACAAGGACAGGCGTACACAAAAAGGACAAACAACCCAAAAAGGGAAGCTCCTGTTATAAGTACTGTTGGATGTACAATTACATGGCACATTTATAATAACAAAAATTGCAGAACTGGCAAGTGGATGTAGCCAAATACCACCCACAGAATCTGTATGCAGCACAATAGTTTTAAGTTAATAGTTTACACAATTGTATAGGTCCATCTACACAACACATAGACCAAAATTATTAAAGTGCAGGTGCTTAGTATATATATATCTGCTGCAGCAGAGTCACTTAGATGCTAGAGGTATACATATAAATTATTATCGTAATCACAGACTCGTCAGTAAGTGAAAACAAAGGTTATTCCTTATAACTTGTCTAAACCTAATTTGCAATGTTCACATCTTGATACATTGTATATCATAATCAAAAAGCAAGTATACAGTTTGTGGCACAAACCACTACATGACAGGTGCTGCAAATAGTATCACATGTTTTACAACAGTAAGATAATCTCACCAGAGAGTGCTTAACAACAGGAGCCACACACCCCGATGGCCATTTCGTAACCTTCCTCAGGGGGTAGTTTAAGTTCTGAAAATCGCAGTTTAAAAAGGCCGGCCGGCGTGGTAATCATCATAATCAGCTGTTTGAGCGACGCGCAGTCGCCGCAATGGAGACAGGAAGCGGAGGTGTGGCCACGTCATCGCCTAGTGCCGGCGCGTGTGTGACCACGCGACCGCAGTTAGCGAGTCAGGGGCCGACACGTGTTACCGCTTCCCTGTTTCCAAGCAACGATACTGCGCGTCACGGCTGGTCATGTGATGGTAATGTTTACCTTGCAAATGGTGCAGAGCATTACGCTCTCGATCGCACACAGTAATATGCTGCAGCAGTTAGGGAAAAGGATCACATAGCTACAAAACAGAATATTCAATCATTGCATATACAAAAAAACAGTGCTAGATTTTGTTTACAGGCAAATGCTCCTTGGCCCTATTACAATAGGAACACATTAGCATGTCACAGTACATATATGAATGTGAAGTATAGAGTTTAATAGATATATACAGTACTTATGTAGCACATATCATGCATAATTACAGAAAGTATAAACTTAACAATCACATAAATCGCCACATGTCCTCTAATGTATAAGGGTCCGATTTGCAGTTCCATAGTAGATGAAGATGTCTATTAAAATAGCAAATGAGATTCTTGTCCACAACAGAAATAACCAAGGCCGGCTTGCCTATATATTAAAAAAGGAGAAAAATTAAAAACCTGATCAATTTACAGGTAAAGCGTAATGAAACAGATCAATGCAGATCATAAATATGGAGCATAGCTGATGTTCTCATTTAAGCCATTGGGGCGTAGTGTTCCGAGTAACCAAATCCACTTGGTCTCCAGCATAGCAACACGTTTGGCCAATGGCCCTCCCCGAATCCCCAAATCTACGGAGTCGATCCCCCTCACTTTCAAGAGATCACCACGTGATTGGTGATACTCAAAAAAGTGTCTAGGTAGTGTTTTCAACGTTTTCGGATCTTCACACTCTTTTGCCGCTTCGATAGCCAGAACATGTTCACGCACACGGATTTTAAAAGCGCGTGTAGTTAGGCCCACATATATTTTGGAACATGGGCAAGTAGCATAGTAAATAACGCCTACAGTACCGCACGAGATCTTCTTCCGAATACGATAGATTTTTGTGCCCCCCGCATTTGAAAATGTGTCCGTTTTGATTATATTGGGGCATGAGACACATCTTCCACAGGGACTACAGCCCAATGACCGTGGGATATGATCTAAAAAGGTAGTATGAGCATTTTTAGTATAATGACTGGGCACGAGGTGGTCACGTAGATTTTTAGACCGTCTAATCGCAACCATAGGTCTTGATGGGAGAATTTTAGACAGGGTACTATCTGTAAGTAAAATAGGCCATGCTTTGTCCAAACATTTCCTCATTTGGTCGAATTGACCATGAAATCTTGTCACAAATCTCACATTTCCATCTCGTGCTCGAGGTCTCGTATTATAAAGCAGGTCGTTACGTGTGGCGTGCTTGGCTCTATTTGCAGCGAACTTGACGGCACGATGACTATAGCCTCGCGCCAGGAACCGATGTTTCAGCTCCTCGGCACGGAAGGCATAATCCTTCTCAGTGGAGCAAATCCTCCTAAGCCGGAGAAATTGACCCACCGGGACGGCGCGTAACATGTACGCTGGGTGCGAAGAGGAGGCATGAAGGAGGGCGTTCGAAGAGGTAGGTTTCCTGAAGATGTCGGTGCACAACCGGCCATCCACTCCCCTCGCCACGGAAACATCGAGGAAATCAGCCTTGTTCTTATCTATATGATAAGTAATCTTAATATTGATATCATTGTTATTCAATGTGTCAATCAAGCTGTGGAATACAGATTCTGAACCATGCCAGATCAAAAAGATGTCGTCGATGTACCGTGCCCACAAGTTGACACGGCACATCGACGGCAGCCGATCCGACATGAAGAGGTCCCTTTCCCACAGCCCCAGGAACAGATTAGCGTATGAGGGTTTTTAATTTTTCTCCTTTTTTAATATATAGGCAAGCCGGCCTTGGTTATTTCTGTTGTGGACAAGAATCTCATTTGCTATTTTAATAGACATCTTCATCTACTATGGAACTGCAAATCGGACCCTTATACATTAGAGGACATGTGGCGATTTATGTGATTGTTAAGTTTATACTTTCTGTAATTATGCATGATATGTGCTACATAAGTACTGTATATATCTATTAAACTCTATACTTCACATTCATATATGTACTGTGACATGCTAATGTGTTCCTATTGTAATAGGGCCAAGGAGCATTTGCCTGTAAACAAAATCTAGCACTGTTTTTTGTATATGCAATGATTGAATATTCTGTTTTGTAGCTATGTGATCCTTTTCCCTAACTGCTGCAGCATATTACTGTGTGCGATCGAGAGCGTAATGCTCTGCACCATTTGCAAGGTAAACATTACCATCACATGACCAGCCGTGACGCGCAGTATCGTTGCTTGGAAACAGGGAAGCGGTAACACGTGTCGGCCCCTGACTCGCTAACTGCGGTCGCGTGGTCACACACGCGCCGGCACTAGGCGATGACGTGGCCACACCTCCGCTTCCTGTCTCCATTGCGGCGACTGCGCGTCGCTCAAACAGCTGATTATGATGATTACCACGCCGGCCGGCCTTTTTAAACTGCGATTTTCAGAACTTAAACTACCCCCTGAGGAAGGTTACGAAATGGCCATCGGGGTGTGTGGCTCCTGTTGTTAAGCACTCTCTGGTGAGATTATCTTACTGTTGTAAAACATGTGATACTATTTGCAGCACCTGTCATGTAGTGGTTTGTGCCACAAACTGTATACTTGCTTTTTGATTATGATATACAATGTATCAAGATGTGAACATTGCAAATTAGGTTTAGACAAGTTATAAGGAATAACCTTTGTTTTCACTTACTGACGAGTCTGTGATTACGATAATAATTTATATGTATACCTCTAGCATCTAAGTGACTCTGCTGCAGCAGATATATATATACTAAGCACCTGCACTTTAATAATTTTGGTCTATGTGTTGTGTAGATGGACCTATACAATTGTGTAAACTATTAACTTAAAACTATTGTGCTGCATACAGATTCTGTGGGTGGTATTTGGCTACATCCACTTGCCAGTTCTGCAATTTTTGTTATTATAAATGTGCCATGTAATTGTACATCCAACAGTACTTATAACAGGAGCTTCCCTTTTTGGGTTGTTTGTCCTTTTTGTGTACGCCTGTCCTTGTCCATTCTCTCTTTTTGAATAAATTAATTGAATACAGATGCTTTCGCTTGATTCTTGATATTTCATTAATGTAGCGATTTATCTGCCCCATGGTGTATACCCCTCCGTATATGGGAGGTTACTGTTCAGTATCCTGATGAAGTTGTTCATGCTCATACATCCTATATAGTTTGGTTACTCATATACATTACTAAATAATGCTTAGTCTGCTAATCAATTTAGGACAATGGGGGTCAAGGACACGTCCCTTGTGATGGTTACCAAACAGGAGTGGATCAGCTATATTTCCTTTCAAGCCAATCACACCCTATTAGGGAGAGGTCCCAATCAAATGGTGGTCTCACATAGTCCTAATCTACTCTTTTAGTGGTTACAGCAAGGTACACCTGGCAACCTTAATCTCTTCCTCAGGAAGTAAACATTCCCAGAAGATTAGTAATTAACATAATGTAATTTTATTTATTTTAGTAATCTGGTATAAGGTATCACAACAGCAAGACTAGTTTTTTTTTCATCTATGGGTATATGCTCACAGTCTGGAGCCACTGTGTATTGGACTCAGTGGGTCTGAACCGGAGGGAAGCCGCGGGTGGCTGCAGGGAGACCACAGCCACCCTGCACTCACCATTTGCGGTGGGTGAAGGCCGGCTTCTCCCTATGTGCACCTGATGTGAACTGCTTCCGACTCCGCAGCATAAAATTAACATGCTGCAGGGAGCAGAATGCCGGCAGCCAGCACCACTGCTGAAAGAACGCTGCAGTCGCTTGAAGCATAGTGAGCATGGGATTTCTACAAATCCCATCCACTATGCTTCTACTGTATAATGCAGCAGCAAAATGCTGCGTCCAAAAGGCAGCATTTAATTATTGTGAGGACACACCCTAAGGGTACCGTCACACGGGGCAACATCTCCGGCAACTCACGGGAGCGTGCACATTTTGGGAACTTTGCCAAGATTGCTATGGAGATGTTACACGCAGAGACATCTCCGGCAACTCAGCTGCAGTGTTGAAAGCAACTTTCGCTGCCAGGGTTAAATTCAACCCAACAGCGATCATTATCATTGCAGTGAATAGGGGAAGTTGCTTCAAATATCGCGGTTGCTGTGTCACACGGAGCGATGGCAGCAGATCGCCTCAGCAACATAGACAGGTTTCCCAACATGTTGGGAAACCTGGCAACTCCGCTCAGGCAACTTATCGCTGTAAAAATCGCCCTGTTACACGCGGCAACTCGGTTGCCGAGTTGCGTCAACTTGGCCACGCCCCGGAGTTGCCGGCAACATCGCCTGAGAGATCGCCAGTGTGACGGTACCATAAGGTCTTATTTAAGTGTCAGCTTTTTTCATATACTTGGACAAATAAAAAGCAAATGGAGACATGGCCTATTCTAGTATATGACTTATGGACGAAACTCGCCCATGTAAATGAATGTAACTGAAAAAAAGGAAAACCTACTAAGGGAATCTGTGGCTCTAAGCAGCTCAAAAACTAGGGAAAGTAAAATGCTGGCAGTAAAGTGTTTGTAAATTCAATTATGGAATTCATTGTGACATTAAGTAGGTTAAATAAAACTATGATGAACAGACTTCACACAATTCAATGCAGTTTTACTATACAGGATTTACCAGTTTGCTCCAGCTTTTCATGCACCTCTTTTATCATTCCAAATTGCTGTGTCACATTCCCAATGCATTTTTTGCATTCGCTTAGTTGTTTAATGTGGTCTTCCTTTGCTAAAATGTGCAACTGTAGTTTTTGCTCCTGCATGACAAATATCATAGTGCATATATTAATAATCATTGTCTACTATTATCACATGAATGCATCATGAATTAAAAACTGGACATTATATGTACAATTAAAAAGACCATACTATGTAATAAACAGCAACTAGGTTGTGAATAGTATAAAAATAATATGAATTTATTATAGTTTTTAAATAAATTAAAGAAAAAAGTATAATTGAATGTGAAAGCAGGAATCTGATTAAAATGCACAAGAGAGCTCATCCAAGCATCAGTTTTATGTCCTTATATTGAAAAATAACACTGATCTCATTTAATTACGCCTGACCAGATGCTTGTTAAATACTTTCACCTTTTTATATTAACTATCTATTAAATAAAACACATTTAATTTTTTTTCTTCATTGATAAAATATTCAGGATTGAAAGCTTATGTACGCATTAAGATCATCAGTAAAAGTGACTGTACTCAAAAGGAATGGGTAACATAACATTGGAAGAGAGGAAGGCACAATGCTCATTTTTCATGTTTTATAAGGTATGAAATTAAACACAATGCAATAAAGGGAATATCATCATAAGCAAAGAACACAACAACTATTTTAAAATTACCTCTGACTCTCGCACTAAATGTACTGCGGGCTTTCATTGACATTCTTTAATTACATAATAAAATTGGTAATATAATATTTAGGGCAATTACAACATCTAGAAAACGAGTTTGTCCTGGCTGTACTATAGTCCTGGTTGTACTTATCTCAAGGTGTCTTTTAAGAAAAGTTCCAATTCATGATAAACCTTGTAGACTGTGAGCCCTCGCGGGCAGGGTCCCCTCTCCTCCTGTGCTTGTATGTGCCTTGTATTGCTTATGTCTATTGTACTTGTCTATGTATGCCCCTTTTCACATGTAAAGTGCCATGGGATAAATGGCGCTATAAAAATTAATAATGAACACTGTTAATCTTATGAGTAATGTAAACTAAAGGGGTGTAACACATCCAACATTTCAGAATGGTCAAGCTAAACTAGGACAATGTCCACACCATGAGTGTTTGGTGAGTTTTTGGTGTTGCAGATTTTCTGCAGAATTTCTGCAGCAAATACCTAAATTAAGTTGCTTGTGTTTTTTTACATTAATTTAATGGCCGCTTTACACGTCGCGATATCGCAACGCAACATCGATAAAGTCACGTGGTACGGCCGTTGCAGTTGATATCGTTCATGCGTTGTGTCGTGTAAATGGGCAATGCGACGCGAAAACAACCTAACTACGATATTGCAAGAAGATTGTGCAACCCCTTCAACCATACGATATTGTATACGCGATGTGGCAGGATCGTGCTGTGTGACGGCGCCACTACGATTGGAGCGCAACTTCCCCTATTCACTCCAATGTTAAATGGTCGTTCCCTGGGTTGCTCATACCCAGCGCAAATAAGGGGCGTACACCATTGTAGATGCGTTGCCTGCCGATATCTCCCTGTGTGACATCTACTATGCGATCTTGGACAAGTGCCAAAAACATGCGTGCTCCCGTGAAGTTGTATGCAATATCGGAACGATATCGCGACGTGTAAAGCGGCCCTTAGTGTGTTTTTGATGCTATGATTTTTTCTCTTTTAGGTATGTCATGTTTTAAATTAAAGAAGCCCTCCCATGAACCATTTGTCCCCTAAACCTATTTATACTTCAAGAGTCCTTTCATTTTTTATTCAATAATAATGCAGAGCTAGTGATTATAATAAACTTTCAAGTATACTTCAGAAGTGAAATTTGGAAGAAAACCTTTCATAAATCTTCCAGATGATGTCCCCACTAGGCTGTTGAGAGCATCATTCTGACTCACACAGAGATACAATGAGCGATTGTGTCGTAACTTCTGACTTTCAGCGCCCACTCTGTGTCTTAAGACATTTTTTTAACTATGTGGCTTTGGTGCTTTTTTTTCCCTTTAGGCTTCTATATGGAGCCGGTAAAAAAGCGCCATTTTTCAGAGCAGAATCAAAGCTTTATTGAAAAGCATAGAAACACAGATCTATATCTGCATCAAACATGCATAAAATAAGGGTGAAAATGCATAAAGGAAACCAGGCAAACATGCAATAATTAGTGAAGATTGTTATTGCATTGAGTGGTGTGGACATCTGCAGAAAATGTGCAGAAAAAAGCAGTGCTAAAACGCAGCATTTACGTTATGTATGAACATGTCCTTAGCTTTACTTTTTTATTATATTTTTATGGCTTTTATATAGAAAAATAATCACTCGCATCACTTTTTTTTTGCATTTTGCAATCACAATAAATAATATGAATGCGGGTTGTTTAGATTGTTACGATTATTATTTATATAGCACCATTAATTCCATGGTGCTGTACATGAAAGGTGTTACATACAAACAGGGGTGCACCAAGCCCCACTGCCGCCTGAGGCACTGATTACGAGGGGGTGCTGGTGGAGCCCAGCGCTGCCGCCCCCTCTGCATTCATTGGACCCCCGGCGGTCTCCACTGCCGCCTGAGCCGCGGCAGTGATTGCCGGCCGCGGCCGTGAGTACCGGGGGGGGGGCTTAGGGGTGCTGTTGCAGCCCAGGGCGCTGCCGCCCCTTGTGTGCGTGGCCCCCGGCGGTCGCCGCTTACCTGCGGTGCGCGGGGTGAGCGGCCGGCGCCATGACAGGGGGAGGCTGTTTGCATGAGGCGCCGCCCCCTTCTGCATAGCCGCTCCCCCTGCCTCTTGCCGCCTGAATGACAGGGCTCACACTGTCCAATGGACGGTGCGGCCCTGCATACAAAGTTATAGATATGGTTTACATTAAACAAATTAACATTAACAATGACAGTCTGATACAGAGAGGAGAGGACCCTGCCTTTGCGGGCTTACATTCTACAGGATATTGGGGAGGAGACAGTAGGTCAGGGAAGCAGCAGTTCCGATAGCAGTGGGGCGGCAGCTCTGTCATTGCAGCCTGTAAGTTCTCCTGAAGAGATGGGTTTTCAGGTTCCGTCTGAAGGATCTGACCATGGTAGATAATTGGACGTGTTGGGGTGTAGAATTCCAGAGGATGGGGGATATTCGGGAGAAATCTTGGAGGCGGTTGTGTGAGGAACGGATAAGTGTGAAGGAGAGGAGGAGGTCTTGGGATGATTAAAGATTACGTAAGGGAAGATAGTGGGAGATTAGTTCAGAGATATAGGGAGAAGACAGGTTATGGATGGCTTTGTGGAGCTTGTTGCAAATGGAGCGGCCATTCCAAAAGTGCTCAAGAGAGAGGAAGCAGGAGGGGCGGGGGTCAGGGCTACAGATTTTACATGTGAGGGATTGCGGTAGTTTATCTTGCTTTGGTGGAGGTGTGGATAGGTGGGATGTATGGGTTTGGGGGGCCAGGATTGGGAAATACACTGTGTTCTGAACTATTAGGCAAATTGTATTTTAGAGGATTATTTTTATTATTGATCAACAAATATGTTCTCAATCAACCCAAAAGACTCATAAATATCAAAGCTTAATATTTTTGGAAGTTGGAGTGTTTATCTTTTTAGATTTGGCTATCTTAGGAGGATATCTGTTTGTGCAGGTAACTATTACTTAGCAGAATTAGGCAACTTAATAAAAAACAAATATAGTCCCATCTCAGTTGTTTATTTTCACCAGGTAAACTAATAAAACTGCACAAAAATTAGAAAAAAACATTTCGGACATGCAAAAACAAAACACAAAAAAAATTAGTGACCAATATAGCCACCTTTCTTTATGATGGCACTCAGCAGCCTCCATCCATAGATTGTCCGTTGCTTAATCTTTTTACAATCAACATTGCGTGCAGCAGCCACCACAGCCTCCCAGACACTGTCCCCAGAGGTGTAGTGTTTTCCCTCCCTGTAGATCTCACATTTTAGGAGGGACCAAAAGGTTCTCTATGGGGTTCAGATCAGTGATCATGTTTTTCTTGAACGATACAGACTTCTTCCTGTACCACTACTTGAAGAAGTTGTTTTCCAGAAACTGGCAGTAAGTCTGGAGCTTCACTCCATCCTCAACCCGAAAAGGTCCCACAAGTTCATCTTTGATGATACCAGCCCATACCAGTACCCCAGATCCACCTTGCTGGCATCTGAGTCGGAGTGGAGCTCTCTGCCCTTTACTGATCCAGCCTCTGGCCCATCAAGAGTCACTCTCATTTCATCAGTCCATTAAAACGTTTTATCTTATGTTTCTTGTTCAAAGGTGGTCGTTTTTCAGTCTTCCTTACCTTGGCCATGTCCCTGAGTATGGCACACCTTTTCCTTTTTGATACTCCAGTAACGTTACAGCTCTGAAATATGGCAAAACTGGTGGCAAATGGCATCTTGGCAGCTTCACGCTTGATTTTCCTCAATTCATGGGCAGTTATTTTGCGCCTTTTTTGCCCAACACACTTCTTGCGACCCTGTTGGCTATTTGCCATGAAACGCTTGATTGTTCGGTGATCACGCTTCAAACGTTTGGCAATTTCAAGACTGCTGCATCCCTCTGCAAGACATCTCACAATTTTGGACTTTTCAGAGCCCGTCTCTCTTCTGACCCATTTTGCCTAAGGAAAGGCATTTGCCTAATAATTAAGCACACCTTATATAGGGTGTTGATGTCATTACACCGCACCCCTTCTCATTACAGAGATGCACATCCCCTGATTTACTTAATTGATAGTTGGCTCTCAAGCCTATACAGCTTGGAGTAGGACAACATGTATAAAATGTATCACATGGTCAAAATACTCATTTGCCTAATAATTCTGCACACAGTGTATGCCACCAACAGGGAGAAGTAGGAAAGAAAGAGAAAGCAGGTGGGAGAAGGAAAGTGGCTGGCTTGTCTTATATTTCAGTAGGAGAGGTCTGAGGTTAAGAAGTAGGTCTGTGGATGAGGTGAGGTGAGGGGGTAATAAAGAGGGGGAAATAGTTTTCTGGTTAGAGGGTGCTGAGGTTTGGGGGTAGAGAAGGAGAGTGAGGACAAGTGGAGGAAAAATTGTGAGGGAAAATGTGAGCATAGTGAAAAAGCAGGATGAGAAAAAAAGGCAGCTATAATTAGAAGTAATTACTCTTACCTTCTGACCAATTTCTGGACTATTTCTGTACTGTTTTAAATGTGGTTTTATGTGTTTAGTGAATGACATGTATTTGATCAGGCACATGTGGGGTTAATAGTTGGGACTAGCCCAAAGTTGGAGGAGTTATATAGGTAAACAAGAGAGTTATTTCTTGGGAATTGATAGTCAGAACCAAGTGTTCAGTGGTGAAAGACCTAAGGTCTGACAGCAGACTGCCGTGTTAAAAGGTGTGTGTAGAGGTGAGGGAGAACAGGACATCAGATAATACGTCTTAAGGATATGTGATAGACTGCAACATTTCATAGACTGGAATATCTGACTGGAACCCAGGCCAGGGAGGCCGATTAAACGGTACGGAGGGGAGTGTACTTAGAAGAAGTGATGCTCTTTTGAAGGTACAGGGCAGTCACAGCAAATATTGATTTATCTCTTGTTTATTCACTTTGGATTTTGTTAGTTGCTAAAACTAAACTAGTAACACTTCTATTTTTGAAAGTATCCTTACATTGCAGCATTTTTTTCCACACTTGCCCAAAACTTTTGCACACTGTCGTATATTGAAAAAAATATAAATGACAATTACACTTTAAATAGTGAGAAGAGTATAGAAAAAAATATCTGCAAGAAGAAGAAGAAGAATATAATGTTGATGGAAATAAAGTGCTACAGTAGATGCTAACAAAATCCTATTTATATTCCATACGATTCTCAGCTCTGGTATCAAACACAGGTGCACATAGCTTATTTTAGTAATAGTTCTAAACGTCCATAAATTGTGTTTTGAAGACACAATGGATGCCACTGTCATATGACATACCTCATGGGACAGAGAAGTTTCAGCATGTCAGCTTCATGCAGCAACAAAAAGCAGGAGGTGTGTCAGTGGTGTGGATGCTTGGAGCTGCAGGATCAGCCTACATTCATGCCCCCTCACATTTCTATATGGGGAGGGGGCAAGTATGATTTTATCGATTTATAAGAGCTCTATAGATCCTAGAACTGCCGTGTACAGCTCTACTTCATCATGTAGGAGGGCAGGAACTGGACTAAAAAGTTGTCTCTCACTGGAGTTCCCCTTTAATAGCTTGAGTACGCATTGTTTTAAACATCTCTCAATAGATTGACTATTCAATGATTTGCAGAAATGGAAATCTGTCCCAGCTATTAATTAGTCTAATTATTTGCTATAATTCACAGCAAATTAGCTTTTGGAGCATATTATAATAAATTGAGGGCGTTGATTGGAGTGGCGGAGGCCCATTTAAACTCATACACTTTAAAAAAAAAAAAAAAAAAAAATGGTGGACTGGACAGTGGAAAAAAAGTCCAAAAAGTCACATATTAATAGTGATACAGTGGTTATAATGGAATACATCTGCCTAAAGTCTGATGAGCTCCATTAAATTACTCAATGGTTAAACAAATTTTAAGTATATTATAATAAATTGAGGGTGTGGTTGGGGTGGGGGAGGCCCATTTAAACTCACAACTAAAAAAAAAAAGTGGAAAGGGCAGTGGGAAAAGTCCAAAAAGTCACATATTAAGGTGATACAGTTGTTAAACTGGAATACACCAGCCTAAAGTCTGATAAGCACCGTCATACCACCAAAGTGGTTAAATAAATTTCAGTAAATTTCCATCAGTGTTTGGAATTTCTGTCACTCTGTAAAAGTTTAACAATGGTGAGTATCTAAGCACTTTTGAAACTCTGGAATTGGTAGTAAATAGCTTATAATAGACCTTACATACACTCAGAAGAGATTGAAAGCATGCAATGGTCTGAAATATTAACACATAAGATATGTTTTTGTTTTATATGGCGTTGATGTTTAACTCCCTCTCAGGTCAAAGGACGAGTTATTCAATTTGGCGATATTCTGTGTAAAACCGGTCTAGCGTTAAGAATGATTTTCAACCAAAATGTCAGGGTAGTTAAAGCTAAATCAGACATTTATTTCTCAGACGGTTAATTAGAATCCCCATTTGTAATAGTCTGACAATATTATAGTTTTTCTTTCATGCTAAGCAGAAGACTTTTTGCAGCTTTTACTCAATCAAGCTTGTCAGTGTGTCCGCGTGAAGCTTCTCAAATCCATCATTATTGCTAAAATCAGACCCGCTGCAGATATTCACGGGGAGTTTTGTTTTCATTCAATTACTGCCCTTGGGTGGCTTTGAAATGATACTAATACACTGTGAAGGCAGCAGGAGAAAACTTGATAGATCTCAGTTATTGATCAAAAAAAAATGCATAAACTAAACTATGCCAGGTTGAGTTAATTGATTTTGGCTGAAATACTAAACTAGTCTCTTTGAACCCGGCCTAAATCTGGCCATACACTAGAGATTTCGATGGTCATTTTTTGTGTATACCGTAACTTGTTTTTCACAATTGGTCTGGTGAAGTTCACGAAAATAACTTCATATAAAATAACTAATTAATGAGAGTATTGGCTTAGGTCTATGACTTGGGTTGGATTTCTCTCAATGGAATGCACATTTGTCATTTGGCATACACCCATTGCAATACTGTTCATTAACACATAAAAATCCAATGCAAATGCTTAGGTACTGTAATATATTATTTGGACGATTCTCGTTTTGATGCATTAGTCTGTTTTGAGTTTGTGGTTAAAAAAAATAAAAATAGTCCCTCCCTGTCATGTGACATACACATACATCACATCAACTAGGCGTCTATGGAAGAGTTATAATCCCTTAATTGTGCATGTCAAACATTGACACGGCTATATTTAAAGGGAACCAACCACCAGGATTTAGTGCTATGCAGCAGGTGCTCAAAGTTCAGCATGACATCAATATTTGTTTTTTTTATTACTCCCCTGTGGGTTTGTCTCTCGGCTGTAAGCCGAACCCCCCTCCCTCTCTCTCATCCAGACTTTTATTTCACTTTCACTATCCTCAAGCAACATGATAGTGAAAGTAAAATGAAAGGCTGGACGAGAGGGAGAGGGGATTTGGCTTACAGCCGAAAGACAAACCCACAGGGGAGTAATAAAAAAAAAAACAAATAGTGATGTGATGCTGCTCACGTCAATCATCTGCTGCATAGCACTAAATCCTGGTGGTTGGTTCCCTTTAAGTACTTAAATACAGTGCATTTTCACAAGCTCATGTGATGTATTTGTTTTTTCATGACATATTGAACTTCATTTTAGTGGTTTAACTTTGTGTTTATTTGCGAAGAAAATATATTTGGTAAAAATGTAACAATTTTCAAACTTTGAATTTCTTTGCTCTTAAACCACCACGTTATGTCACACAAAATAGTTGTGTTGTCAAAACTACAACTAGTACAATACAGAAAAAACCCTCATTGGGCTAGATTGATGGAAAAATAAAATACACGCCGCATTGAAAATGCAAACTAATATAGAAAAGTTGTTGAATTATGAAATTCACAGGATGAATAGATAAGGTTATTCATATGCAAATGGTGAAAAATGGAAACAAATTTTCAAAACATGTTGGTTTATGCAGTATCGTAGATAAACGATATCCCTGTACTTACACACCTTGACTGCTGTCAATGAGGTTATTAATGGTTGTGTGAGGAATGTTTTGCGATGCTGAAGGCCCCTGGGCAAATTGTCAAGATCTGCTGCTGGCAGCTCCTTTTGCAACTGACAAAAAGTTGTGCTCAATGAGAGAAGCTCATAGACACTTTAGGCCATGGAAGCATGTTAAGGCTGCTCACAGTTCACATGAGCAACATGCTGACCTGGTATTGTTGTGTTGGAGAAATAGCCATGCTATTGGTTCCATGAATAAATGACTGTAGGCTGAGCTGTTAGTGTATCTGAAATGAATACTAGAGGGGTTCAGCTATTGTAGATTTTACTACCCCACACCATATTCCCAGCAGTATGATTGGTTTGACATTCTCTTGTGAAGTATATCACAAAAAAGACAGTATAAAAGATACCAAAATTACTCTGCTATATCAATAAAAGTAAAAAGCAAGTGCAAAAAAGTGTTAATAACAGGGTAGTTAGTTAACACGTTTTTTGCAAAAAATGTTTGAAAGCCACGTCACGGTGACCCTTTATCAGAACGATCCCTATAACTAACGTATTTAAAACCTGATCCAATGTGAACATACCTCAAAGATGCAGGATGTAGCAGGGCCAGAATCCAATATGGGCACAGAGTAGAAACAGCACTTATGTGTCTGACTCAGTAAAGAAGGGGTGGGGCACATCCTTGGTGGTGTCAACACGATTCTACAGAACTGTTCATATTGTGTTCTGGTTCATTTATCAGTATTCCTTCCCTTGTGAAGGCCTCTTCATGGTGTTGCCAATGTGTTCCCTAGACCAATCTATGACTCCAAGATAAAAGGTCAATAGAAAAACAGTAGCAGGTCATCTGGGTTGTAGCCCAATGTGTTGCAAATGCTTTCTGATGGTTTGTGTAGACACTGTTTGATACTTTAGGATTAGTAAGTATTGTCCAATTTTACTTGCAGAATGGTGGATGAATTGTGGAATGGAAATTTCTCCACCGTGTCCCAGGAGCCTTTTTTCAAGATGATAATGCCAGGCCGCATGTTGCTCGTGCTTCTTTAGCCACCTTGCATGGCCTAAACATGTTAATTTGACATGCAGCATCCCTGGACTTATCTCCTATCGCACAGGGCAATTGTAAAGGGAGCTGCCTGAGGTGGATTTTGTTGATTTGCTGCCCAATTGCATTTAGAGTGGATGAACAATTCTCAAACAACCAATAATAACCACAATGATCGCATACCAAGGTGAGTAAGTATGAGGATATCTGCACATGATACTCACACTAAATACTGGAAAAAAAACAAAATATTTTGAGAATGTTGTTTCCATTTCTCCATGATTTGCATATCACTAGCATGTCTATTCATCTTGTGATTACCATAACGTTTTCTGCTTAGTGTTGCAATTTCAATGTTGAAGAGGGTAGTTATATCTCGTGATACAATAGGAAATAATTAAAAGCACAAAAACAGAAAAAGCCGTAACAAGAAGGTGTTAATAATAAGATTTGTCAACAGGGTATTTACATAAACTGAAAAGTGAAAACGAAAATTAACAGTAGCGAGCTGGTAAGATGTATTTCAAGGGTATAGTGAGATCTAGCAGATGCTTCGTGACAGTTGCAGTGGATATTAAATTAGAGGAAAATGTGTGTTAAGTATTTATTGTTAAAGGAATTTTCTCACAAGCAAAGCTAATTTTAATCAATAGACCTTGGAATAATAATAAGTTCCACAATTGGATGTGTTTAAAAAAATGTTTCTGTGCTGAGATAATCTTATGTATGTGTCCCTGCTATGTACTGTGTAATGGATGTATCTGACTGTACACGTCTGATCATACCACATCTCATGTTCTGAGATAATCTTGTATATGTGTCCCTGCTATGTACTGTGTAATGGATGTGTCTGACCATACAGGGACATGGTCTGATGATACCACATCTCCTGTGCTGAGATAATCTTGTATATGTGTCCCTGCTGTGTACTATGTATTGGATGTGTCTGACCGTACAGGGACATGGTCTGCTCATACCATCATGATCATGACCCTGTACGGTCAGACACATCCATTACACAGCACATAGCAGGGACACATATATAAGATTATCTCAGCACAGGAGCTGTGGTATGATCAGACCATGTCCCTGTATGGTCAGGCACATCCATTACATAGTACATAGCCGGGACACATATATAAGATTATCTCAGCACAGGAGCTGTGGTATGATCAGACTATTTTCCTGTATGGTCAGACACATCCATTACACAATACATAGCAAGCAGGGACACACATATATATAAGGTTATCTCAGCACAGGAGATGTGGTATTGTCAAACCATGTCCCTGTATGGTCAGACACATCCATCACACAGTACATAGCAGTGACACATATATAAAATTGTTTCAGCACAGCAGATGTGGTATGATCAGACCATGTCCCTGTTCAGTCAGACACATCCATTACACAGTACATAGCAGGGACACATATATAAGATCATCTCAGCACAGGAGATGTGGTATGATCAGATCATGTCCTGTACGGTCAGACACATCCATTACACAGCACATAGCAGGGACACATATATAAGATTATTTCAGCACAGGAGATGAGGTATGATCAGACCATGTCCCTGTATGGTCAGACACATCCATTACACAGTACATAGCAGGGACACATATATAAGATTATCTCAGCACAGGAGCTGTGGTATGATCAGACCATGTCCCTGTACAGTCAGACACATCAATTACACAGTACATAGCAGGGACACATATATATAGCATTATCTCAGCACAGGATATGTGGTATGATCAGACCATGTCCCTGTATGGTCAGACACATCCATTACACAGTACATAGCAGGGACACATATATAAGATTATCTAGGCACAGGAGATGAGGTATGATCAGACCATGTCCCTGTATGGTCAGAGACATCCATTACACAGTACATAGCAGGGACACATATATAAGATTATCTCCGCACAGGAACATTTTTTTTCCAACGCATCCAATTGTGGAACTTATTATTATTCCAAGATTTATAAATTAAAATGTACTTTAAAATTAATTTTGTTCATGGGAAAACCCTTTTAATGGCAGGGCATTTTTTGTATAACCATATGATAATTAACAATAAACAATCAATTTACTTGCATTTCCTTATAATCTTTTTATGGCATGCTGGCCACATCTGACTCCACCTTAAAATTAGCAAATTTTGTTAATTTTTTGTAAATGCTAACTTTTGCAACTACAATAAAAAGGGAAATGGAGCGCACATAGAGTAATTTCCTTTTGTACAATTATCCTCAGTGCCCCCCTTTAGTGGAAGGACTCACCTGATTTGGTTGTGCAAGTCACAACCAACTAACTCCGCTCTCTGTTATGGTCGCAGCAGGTGCCCAGCAAAAGTAAGGATCCAAAGGGTTAACAGAAAGTGCTGGGTTTCATAGATCCACCGCGCTGACCTCCAGTGAAGACAAACAGAGTGATGTATAAAACTCTGTTTAATGGGTTTTACCCATTAAACAGAGTTTTATACATCACTCTGTTTGTCTTCACTGGAGGTCAGCGCGGTGGATCTATGAAACCCAGCACTTTCTGTTAACCCTTTGGAACTTTTGCAACTAGTCACATAGTAACATAGTTTTTAAGGTTGAAGGAAGACTTTAAGTCCATCTAGTTCAGCCCATAGCCTAACATGTTGATCTAGAGGAAGGCAAAAATCATCTTATTTGTTTTTTATTTACAGCTAAATCAATAAATTCTCATGTAAACTTCTAAACTCCTGAAAAATATGGAGTACCAATTTGTGATGTGAAATATTAAATCTATCAGCAACCAGTGAGCTTTATGGTTCACGACCCTTCTGTTCAATCATTAATAGTATCTTGATCAGTCTCTCCATATTTGAAATGTTATCAGTCACTCCCTATTTTGCAACTAATCTTTTAGTAATCAGATAGGACCACCCAATTCAAAACCCTTAATTCAACATTTGGTTGCTTCAAGAATGTTGCTCTTAAATCATTCATTATCACAGTGCGTATTTGTAATTACATAATGTACTCTCCTTACCTAAATAGTTTTTGTGAGTTCTCGGCGATATTTGTTTTTAGATTTCTTTTGGCTTTCCAAGTGTTATAAGCTGGCAGATATCATAACACAGAAAACAAATGGAATGGAAAAGTATTGAAAAGTAACTGCACGTTACTAAACTTTTTGATATGATATAGATATGTCAGTGGTTTAGATATGTGGTGGTCCAAGTGCTGAAACCTTCACTGATTACAAAATTAAAGGAGTACTAGAAATGGGGTTAACACATCATGCTCCATAATGCTCTGCATAACGAAGCTGTGGGCCCATCATACTGTGTAAAGGAAATCTGTGGGTCCATCATGCTGTGTATAGGGACGTTGAGGGCTAATTATAATAACAACAGACTTGGACTCTACAAGGATACCGTACTTTATATACCTTTGTATACATCTGTTATATTGTTTTATATGGAAATGTTATCCCCCCTATTTTTCTGTGTCTAGGGCTGAATAGTAGCTATTTTGACTCCTTATCCACTGTTGTGAAATAGATTAGAGTTTTCCATGGTCTCCCTATGTGAGAACTCCCCGGGAAAAATACATGGGGTTAAAAATTTTGCCTAATGTTGCCTAGCACCCAGCACGCGTTTATGGACCTGCCTCTGTGTAGGCTGGCCAGCGCCCATGCGCCCGCTGCCACGGTCATGCAAAGGTGACGCGGTCTTGAAGGGGCGGTGTCCTGGATCATGTGACTTCAATGGAGGATTTCCTCCTTCCAGGACACCGCTTCAGACTGCACCTTAGTTACCACTGGCCAACGGCATGCTGAAGCATGTGCCTCAACTGGCTAAATCCCTGCCCAGTCCATATAAAAGGTCCTCCAGGACTCTTACAAATACACCACAAGGCCCCTGAGGAAGGACTGAAACATGTCAGGTACCCTCCCTGACACAGTTGGTATATACTATCTAGGAATGAATTGAGCACCTTTTATATTAACAGTTATGTTTTGCATCCACTTTGGGGTTTTTCATATCGTTTCCCTAGTATCCCTTTGGTCATAGCTCACGTAAGGAACTAATCCTGTAAACCTTAAGACATATGAATATGGGCAAGGTACCAAGTGGTATTAATAATATAGGGTTTCTTATATCTGTATCTATGATAATTGTAAATGGCAATAATGACTGCTATTTTAATATTGCCCAAGAAGTCAAATGTGTCTTTGGTGTAATTTCTGCAGGCGATTCATGGCTGGAAGATGATGTTATGGTGGTCTGATGGACAAGGCGGGAAGAATGAATAACTCCATTCGAATGTTCCTCAGCTGTTAGTCACTTTCTGTAACTGTACTGTAATCATGTATATGTTCTGCAGCACAGGTATCTACCATGGCGTCTTACCTTTTTGCAAAAATGTATTTACTAAGTACCCTGTTGTTTATTTGTACTTATTTATTCATGGCAGGGTATTTTTTCATACAGTTTTTTCTTAGGTTTCCTTTAAAATGGAGGGTCAGTAAGAAGAATGTTTTCATAGGATCATCTACTTAAATGTAATTTTTAACAAAGATCCTATATACTTCATACTATATAAACCGAGTCTAAAATCTACAAATATAATTGAACATATTGTAGGAGTACTTACCATCTCTTGTACTTTTTTCTGCAAGTTGTATTTTGCAATCTACAGATATTAAATATACATATTGGTCAGTTGTAAAGAAAATGATTTGAGATTAATGTGCAGATTTGCTTGATTCAGTCATCAGATTTGATTTGATCCAGATAAAATCAGTCCCAATTCAAAGTGCCACATTACAAAAAAAACACCCAGAATATACTCACCTGTCCCAGACCGCCATCAAAAGTCTTACGCCGCCTCTGGGGCTACTCAAGCCTTCACTTGGGCATTCAGTTCTTCTGACACTTAGGGCGCTTTACACACACCAACGTCTGTGACCAACTTCTGAACAGATCTCTGGTTGCAGTGAATTCATGGACACATTGTTCCATTTTGTGGCTGTGTACAATGGAGCAATGTGTCCATGATTTCACTGCAACCAGAGATCTGTTCAGAAGTTGGTCACAGAAGTTGGTGTGTGTAAAGTGGCCCTTATGCCTGTGATTGCTTTCACACAGTTACATGAGGTGGTGACGCATAACATATCAAAACTATGCAGCACTTACAAAGTAATTTTCCTTACATTGAAGTCCCTGGACTCCATCTTTCATTGCAGCCATAAAGTATGATGCCAACATAATTGCCCCACAAACACTGTATGATAAAAACACAGTGATATCCTTCACGCGCAGTTTGGTGAGTCTACTTTACCCACCCTCAATTACCCAGGCAAAGAATGGTGACCTAAAACAGTGTGATCCCAAACTATGACACCCACACAACCCTCCATGCAATATAATGGACCTTCATACAGTATAATGACCCACACACCTCTTCACATTGTATAAAGGCCCCTACTGGCCCTCACACAGTCCTCCACAGAGTATAATAGAGCACACCTAAACTGTCACACTGTATAATTGCTTGCATACAGTATAAGCACGCTCATGTAGTCAGTCATAAAGTATAAAGGCACCTTTATAGCCCTTAAAATAGTATAATGGCCTCCACACAGCCTTTCATATAGTATAAATGGCCTCACATAATCCATCATATGTTATTATGCACCCCACGGTCCTCCATATAGTTTAATAGGTCCCACATTACACTCCATATAGTATATTGTACTCCCATAGTCCTAAATAAATTATTTTGCACTCCATAGTTCTCAATATATTATAATGCACCCCCTCGGTCCTCCATATAATATAATGAACCCTCCATAGTCCAGCAAATAGTATAATGCACCATGAGAGTCCTCCATATATTATAATGCACCCTCTATAGTCCTCCATATATTATGATGTACATCTCATGGTTCTCCATATATTATAATGCACCCTGATGGTCCTCCATATATTATAATGCACTCCTCATATTGGTCAATATATTATAATACACCATCCATAGTCCTCAATATATTATAATACCCCCCAATAGTCCTTCATATATTATGATGCACCCCCATAGTCCTCGATATATTAAAATTCACCCCTATAGTCCTCCATATTTACAATGCACCCTATAGTCTTCCAAATAGTATAATCCACACCATAGTCCTCCAAATAGTATAATGCACTCCCCATATTACTCCGTATATTATAATGCATCCCATAGTTCTCCATATACTTATAATGCACCCCCATAGACCTCCATATATTATACTGCTACCAATAGTCCTTCATATATCATGATGCACTCCTCATAGTTATCCATATAGTATTATATCACTGATTTAAAAAATAATACTCACCTGTCACCTTTCCCCGCTGCTCAGTCTCTGCAGTGTCATGGTTCTTCAGCTCTGAACACCTCAGCACAGCGGACAGCAGTAGTGACGTCCTCATGCCCACTGCATTGAGAGTCAGAGGCAGACACAGCAGGATATTGATGAAGGTGGAAAAGGAGTGCTTTCATTGCTTTCAACTGTATCAACATGCATTTTAAAATCCAAAGATACAATATCTATTATTTTATTTATTTAATCTAGGGTAACTGTAAAATTAATTATTTTGTATTCGTTATTTGCAGCATGTGTTTTGTATATCATGATTACTGGGATTGATTTGATTATTGTTTGATCGATGTTTTTAAACCTTGTCCCATGATGCGCTCTGTATTCAGTGATTAAAGGTGGTTAGCCCAGAAACGTGTTGAGTGGTCTGTTCATATATTACTGCAATAAATCTGACTATTTTAATTTTTATGTTTGTATTCACCTCTTTTGTTTCCTGCTCCTTTGTTTACCCATGGTCAGCGGTGTAAGGTGGAATCTGAAATAGACATGATTATGGTCTAGCTATTTTCTATATACATGGGGAGGCTCCCTTTGGAACTTTACTTTATATTTGGGCTCTTTGAGGGCTTATTCTTTATATAGGGTCTTTGTGAGGTCTCATACTGTATATAGGGGGCTGTGTGTGGGCTCATCCTGTACGTATGGGGGCAGTGTGTGGGCTATCCAGTATGTAGGGAGATATATGGGCTCATACTGTATATAGGAGGCTATGTGGGGTTTATTCTGTATATAGGAGGCTTTGTTAGGGCTCATACTCTATATAAGAGGCTATATGTGGGCTCATACTGTATATGGAGGCTATGTGAGGCTCATACTATGTATAGGGGCTATGTAAGGGGTTCAAACTGTATATAGGGACCAGTGCAAGGACTCGTACTGTATATAGGTGCTATGTGGAGGCTCATCTATATATGGAGGGCAGGTTTCAGCATACTTAATTCTGCTCAATATTAAGTGATAAAATTAATATAAAATAATTATTATGGTATAACTAATGTGTTAATTTAATATTGAGCAGTACTAATCTCAGCCTACTGGTTCAGTCTCCACATCAGTCATCAGTCTCTCATGTGTCCCTCAGGTAATTTCCCACCACTGCTAGACAAAAACCTGTTATGAACCGATGACTCAGGAATAACATCCAGATTCCATAGAAGTCGTTGGTAAACTGTACATGACCACAATCCCTGACTACACAACGCAACTAGAAAGTAGCCGTGGAATGTAACTAACCAGACCTAGACACCTCTGCACAGCCAGGAGAACTAAGTGCTCCTAAAGATGGATGTAGGAAAAGCTATCTTGCTCAGATCAGAACCCCAAAAGAATAGCAAGTCCCCACAGATATTAACTGGGAAACAAGAGAAAGAAAAACAAACACAGGCAGAGTAAAAGCTTTAGCAAAAGAGGCCAAATTAGCTATATAGGAAAGACAGGATAGAATACTATTGTGGTCAGTATAAAACACTATCAAAAAAACACCAACAGCAGATAGTACAAAAATTACCCTGAGTCACTAAGACTCGGCGCCCTCTATATCTGCAGACTTCTATAAATCAAATGCCAGCAGAACTGGAAATAACAGATAACAGTGAATCGTAAAATTCCTAGGAAGAAAACTTCCTATCGAGAGCAGATAAACAAATATACAGACTTAATTGCAAACCCACAACTTAGAATAAGACAAAACATAAGCAGAACCTTAGCACACAAAAGTGTGCCACAAAATATAAAAATAAGCTTATTTTTAGCGCAACATATTCGCAGCGTTACATTAGTTAGGTACAGAAAATTACAGTAAATAATTCAGTAGAGAAAATCAGTACATATGATACAAAACAATGCATAGAACAGTAAAGAAATACAGAATAAAGCAAGAAATGAGGGTGACCCTGCTCAAAAGAGCTACATCACAGATAGGGTTGCACAAGGTACAGGTGCTTATTGCACTGATGTCAGGCATCTTGAGGAATGGGCAGAATAACTACATGGTGTATACATCTGTAACCTTTTTTGGGAGTTGCAGAAGATAAGTCCAGGATAGCCATTCTGTTACAGGCAAAGACTTCTTGGAGTATGTGGCCGCCTTAAAAAGATGTTTAGGACTCTGAGCCATGCAATTGTGATACTGATTTCTTGGGGTAAAGCATTCCAGAGATGTGCATCTGGAGAAGTGGAGCGGAGTGGAGATCGGATTAGTGCAGTTAGTCAAGGTCATTGAGGAACCTAAGAACAGTGGTGAGACAAAAGACAGAAGCAAAATAAAAACATCACTTAACTGCAAAGAATTCCACGAGCAAAGAAACAGAGAGATGTGAACTCCTCCAGGAACCAAAGACAAATGGCAAGGATTGATCCACTTCAAACCATTATATGCTTCAAGAACCAAATTGCCAATCATCACCATCACCTGTGAAGCCCACACAGTCAGCTGCATCACCAGCAACAACCACCGGAGGGCGCTCCAATGAATTCACAACAAAAGCTATGATAAAAAGGCTCTGCCCAGCAAAGACGGCAAAGAAAAAGATTTTTCGTCCCCAGGTGTCTCAGGCCTCCCAGCCCAAGGACAAGGAGAAGGAGGTAGGTGGTCCTTCCCAAAAGGTAGAGGGAAGAATATTCTTGTCCCCTCCCAATAACTCCTCAGCAGGACAAACAGTGACTTGGCTTGGGTGGAGGGAAGACTTGCCAATTTCCTCTACCATTGGTGCTGCATTACCAATTGCCATGGGTACTCAAAGTTATCTCAGAGGGTCTCTTATTTGAGTTCAAGTTTCCTCCCCACGGGTCTTTGGGTCACTCCCTGCCCGCTTAGGGAACTCAGGATCTCCTGTTCTCAAATCTTCAGAACCTCTTATCATCCAACGTGATCTCTCAGGTTCCATGTACGAAACAGGGCTTTGGCCATTAGTCCAGACTCTTCCTGGTACAGAAACCGTCAGGAGCGGCCAGGATAATCCTCAATCTGAAGCAGCTCAATCAGAATTTCAAGTACCGCAGATTTTAAATGGAATCCATCTGATCAGCGGTTCCGTTGATAGGCCATCACTTTCAGATAGCCACCATAGACTTAACGGATACCTACTTCCATGTGCTCATTCATCCCCGGCACAGGAAGTTCCTCCGTTTTGCGGTTCTTTACCAGGGCATAGTGCACCACTTCCAATTCAATGTCCTCCCCTTCGGGATATCCTCTGCTCCAAGAGTATTCACCAAAATCATGGGAGAAGTGGTGGTATTTCTCAGACAGCAAAGCGTCTGTCTGATACCATATTTGGATGACCTCCTTCTGGTCGCGCCTTCGGCTGCGGCCCTCATTTCAGATTTGGACAAAGTGTTAACTACGCTCCGGTCATTGGAATGGATCCCAAATCTGAAGAAATCTCAGCTCCAACCTTCCTCTGTCAGGAGATTCCTGGGGGTTCTGCTGGACTCCAACAGCCAGATGTCCTTTCTTCTGGAGGATCACAAGGCAACCCTCACTTCGCAAATTTCTGCCCTTCGGTCTCCGAAGTCTCCTACAACCTGGACGGCAATGTCGGTCCTGGGTTCTATGTCGGCCTGCATTCCATCAGTAATGTGGGCCCAGGCACATTCAAGATGTATTCAGGATCATATCCTATTGCACTGGAACCGTCTTCCTTCTTCCCTCAACAAACAAGTTCGCTTGTCAGAGCGGGTTGTCACCTCCCTCCAGTGGTGGTTGTCCCCTACGAATCTGGCCAAGGCGTCTCCTGCTTTCAGACTCCTCTGGTTACTCTAACGATGGATGCAAGCAAGCGAGGTTGGGGGACAGTGGTGTCCGGTACCCCATTTCAGGGTCTCTGGAGTCCGTTGGTCAGCTCTCAGTCCTCTAACTACCACGAACTAAAAGCAGTGGAAGAGGCGCTCCTGGCAGCTCAGGACCTGGTCAGGGATTCGCACGTGTTGGTGTATTCGGACAACGTAACTACAATGGTCCATCTTTGCCATCAGGGCAGCACTTGGTACTGCGACCTGAAGGAGATCTCCAGTTGAATATTTCACTGGGCCAAGTTGTTCGGTCGTACTCCGTCTCCTCAATGTCTGTGTCGTCTCCCTCTTCCTCAGCTTCTACATTCATGTCTGGTTCTGCTGGGGATGGCCGCGCTGGCTCTAGCTGGAGATAGCTGCGGGTATGGGATGGTGGTTCTACAGGGGCTCAGGTCTGGGTCATTGCTTCCCGGGTCTGGACGGGTGGCGGGACGGGTGGTAAGGAGGCTTGGTATTCCACGACTGCTTGTATTTCTACCGCTGCCTCTCGCGCTTCTCGGCCTTCTCTCATTGTCATCAGTTCACAGGCCCTCTCCGCACTCCACCGCCGACACACCCACTACAGGGCTTCCTCCATGTCCTGGCGGAGCCATCCAAAATTGTCTCTCCAGTAGTCTGCATCCCCCTCTAGTGTTAAGAAGGACGCTGCTGCCGGGTCTCCTTGTGCGGCTCTGGCCTGTTCTTCGACCTCGCGCACTACGTCTCTCGAACGGGGTGCCGCCATGCTGCCGGGTATAAAGGATCCTTGCTCATTCTGTGGTTCTCTTCTGGTTTGTATCTGTATTTTCAGCCACTCCCGGAGCACTTCCTGTAGGCCGCTCCCCTGATTGACTGATGGCAACACTTTTTCACGCCTCTGTCTTGGCCCTCATTCTTCTAGGGGCTGAGGCACACCCCCAGGCCTACACATGGTGTCTAATACATGGCTACAGCGCCATCTTGGGTCCTCCTGCAGTGATGGCGGGAACCCATTTTTGGCGCCAAGCAAAGGCGGGAACAGTTATTTTCAATGCAGTTCAAATGTCCAAGGCACACAGTACCCAGTAATACCGGGCACGAGATCCTGTTCGTGAGTGCCAGAAATATATGTTGACCCACAGGCCCTGGGGTACTCGGGTATCAGGCTCGGAGGGGTTTTCACGGGGATGTTACGGGTGGCAGTGCCTGAGCCCGTGGCCTGGGTGACACTTCAATAAGGGGTTATGTACAGGGGATAAAAGTTATTGTCACATGAAGCCACCTGTAGTACCTGGTGATGGATCACCAGCACCGCCTCAGTCCTCCGGAGGGTGATGGTATCGTGGCAAGGATGGCAAAGCTCCCTGCAGGTGGAGCTGGTCCTCCGGAGCAGCGTTCCTGTAAGCAAACAGGCTGAATTCTGCAGCACAAAGACACGGAGGCAAAGTCACTCTCCCGGGTACTTTACTGTAAACAGTCATCAGCATAAAAGTTCACAGTTCAGCAAAAGTTGTTAAAGAAACAGGTAGCTCTACGGGTGGCT
Source organism: Allobates femoralis (assembly GCA_033576535.1). Lineage (NCBI taxonomy): Eukaryota > Metazoa > Chordata > Amphibia > Anura > Aromobatidae > Allobates > Allobates femoralis. The sequence goes on from JARQOC010000010.1 coordinate 22,064,109, forward strand.
GCAAGTGGATGCCATGTGGTATGGTGGTACCTGTGGTGTACCTTAGTTGATGAACCCGTGTCCTTTCTTCCCCACCTAGGATGAGTCTATACCCAATGGCTCCTTGAAGGTAGACTTGGGGTTCTCCTCCCTCGTGGTGAGGAAGCAGGCAGACAGCTCCGTCTTACAGGGTGCCGCAGCCAGTGAACAGACCACAGCAGCCAGTTTACTTGGGTCTGGCGTTCCCGTGGTGGACTGGGGAATTCCCTGGAGTATGGTCACTCCACACTGGAGTTCCCCCTTTCTCTCTCGGGCCGAGACTCACGCGTCAGGCACACTCTCTCAGAATCCCCTCAGGATCCCCTTTCATCCTCCCTCAGGATCAGTCTGGAGCTATCCTGTTAGACTTTCCGCCTTGCTCCACACTCCTCCTTGACTCCTCTCCAACTCCTACTAACTCCTCACTCACTGTTCTGACTCTCTTCTCCCCTTAGAGGTGAAATGATCTCCCTCCCAGGAGTAACGCCTGACCATGTGGGGTGCCACACAGGTGGCGGCCCTGAGTTTAGTATTTGATGTGAAACTGGCTGCCCATCATTGGATCAAGCGGTTCATGGTTGTGGCTACGAGGCAGTGTCTCGGCCGGCGGATTCTCACTCCCTCATGGGATCTGAATGTGGTTCTCACGTTCTCCTTATGAGCCCCTGGCTCCCTGTACCGTGATATCTCTCACAAACTCGCCTTACTGGTGGCGATTGCCTCTGCAAGGAGAATTGGTGAACTTCAGGCTTTGTCCATCAGAGAACCACATTTGACTGTTCGTGATGACAGTATCGTCTTCCAGCTGGATCCGTCTTTCCTGCCGAAAGTTGTCTCTGACTTCTCAGACGATTGTTCTTCCTTCCTTCTGTCAACATCCTAAGTCCCCAAAGGAGGAGGAGTTTTATTCTCTGCATGTCCGTAGACTGGTGTTACACTACCTGGATTTCACACTGCCGTGGCGTATTGACCATAACTTGTTTATTCAGCCCTTTGGTCGCAACAAGGGCCAGAAGGTAGCTAAAAGCACGATTGCTAATTGGATTAAAAAAGCCATTCATGACCCATTCTACCAGGTCCACTTCAGTATCATGGGCTGAGCGTGCGTGGGCTTCACCTGAGCAGATCTGCAAGGCGCCTACGTGGTCTACTCTGCATACCTTCACGAAACATTATCGCTTGGATGTTCTGGCTAACAGGGACTTGTCCTTTGGCAGAAAAGTCCTGCAAGCTTTGTCTCTCCCTAGGTAAGGATTCTTGGGCATTCCTCCTATGCTGTCATGGAAGGTGACTAGAGAAAAAAGAATTAGGCTGCGTTCACACATTGCGTATTTTTGCGCGCGCTTTTCAAAATACGCAACATGCATTTAGTCTGCTGGCAAAGTGAATGGGAAATTCACTTTGCTGTGCAGACAGTGCGTAAAAATACGCTGCGCTTTTATGGGAGAAAACGCAGCTGCGCAAAGAATTGACATGCCAATTCTTTACGCAGCAGCACCTACGTTTTCTCCCATAGGGGCGGCGCTGCTGGATCTGATCTGATGCTTCCTCCTCCCCTGTGTGACACCTGTGACCGCCCATTTGATTTCACAGTGTATTAATATACACTGCAAAATCAAAGTTAAATAAAGACAAATGCATTGAAAATAATAAAGAATTAAATACTTACCCTCTGACGGGTGTTCCGGTGTCCGGGAGCCAGGAGCCGCCGCTGGAATTGCCCTGCTAGAACCTGTGGTGATGTCAGAGGGCGTTCCGGTCATGTGATATGTATCACATGACCGCAAGCGATCAATCAGCGCCCGTGACATCACTCTGACATCACGGTAGGCCCTGGCAGGACGATACATCGCCTGCCTCTGCACCGGAGACCGGAGAAAAAGCGTTCGAATGGTAAGTATTTGATTCTTTATTATTTTTCATACCTTTGACTTTATTTAATTTAGATTTTGCAGTGTATAATCTAATGGGGCTGTCACACATGTCACACAGGGGAGGAGGAATTCCTCCTCCCCTCTGTGACATCACCTGCACTTTGTGGGGTGAAGAAAGCACAGTGTGTGAAGCCCGGGGTATTTTGTTGCGCAAATGGGTGAACGTAGCCTTATTCTTACCGTTAATTCGGTTTCTAGGAAACCTTGCACGACAGCACTTATTTCCCTCCCTATATTCCTTGTTCTTCCTGGAATGTGTGCTAGTTTCTTATGTGATATGGGTCGTTGTAAGACACTGGCGAGTGGGAGGTGGGAGAGACCTTTTAACCTTTCTTGTGCTTCCTGTTCCTATTAGGGCATGGAGAGGCAGCCTCCTATGCTGTTGTGCAAGGTTCCTAGAAACCGAATTAACGGTAAGAATAATTCTTTTTTTCCATACAGTGAGGGCTGTGGTTTTCCAAATTATCCCAGATAAGCAATATTTTTAAATTACTATATATATTCCTCTCTTTAAAGTCTTTGGAAAGTTGATGTATACAGTAAGAGATTTTCCTAGCGTATACTCTACACTACACAGTGCGAAAAGAAATGAGCACTTGTGAGTTAACTGCTGAGTTCTGGCCAGTCAGATTCACGGGTACAAGGTAGCAGCGTGGGACCAGTACAGTGCTAAAATCGATGAAAACACCGTAGGATAAGTATAAGACAGGGGCCAGGAAACTTACATTTAAAGCTTCATTCCAGCACTGAAAAGAAAATATAAGACTGGAGTGGTGCTTTACCTAGGTAACCAACAATAGGAAACCGTAAGGTGGCCACTAACCAGGCCAGAGCTGTACACTATAAAATAAAAAATCGGGATTTTTAAGAAAAAGTAAATTGCAAAGTTGTTTATTTTTAAAAATACTTTTCAATTTAAAACATACAAAAATATGAGACTACCCCTTTAAATAAATGTGATTTTTTCGAAAATCAAAGTTAATGGATTTTGTCAAAATAGATCAGTAAATCGAGCTGGTAACGTCATATTTCTTCTTGTTCCATTTTCAAGAGTAAAAAAAGAAGCAACAAAATCCAGCACACACTTTTTCTTGGATATTTATTATTCTCATTTAAGAATGGGTCAACTATTTACAAGCACATCATTATATTTTACTGTGGCAGGTATCATTGTTTCATTTACAGGTCAGAATATCATTTAGTATAAAATGTCATTCTTTCACTTAATGGCTGGAGTTCAATTTCTCATCCGTCTTGTGTATCAGGAGCGGTGGACCATGAGATACACTATACATCAATTCTGCTGTGGCATGAACTGAACAAGGAAAAACAAATCCTAACTGATCTCAGGAATAAGGTCACCCTTGTGAGGGCATTTCCTTTGCTTCCAAAATGCAACTAACATTAAAACAAACATTAAAAAGATGATAAAGCATACTCCGGGTGACAGAAAAAAACAATTTGTAAAAGAATTTTAATAAGAACCAAATACAGCATAGCATACCCTTTAGAGCCATAAATATGTTTACTTAAAATAATCTTAGCCCTAAACAGGATTAAGCAGATTAAACATCTATATAGAAAAATATATCCCTACTTTGTTACCATGTTGTGATTCAAATGAGTTCAAAGCAACATTTGGGGAATTATTTTATTGTAAAATTTCAACTGTATCTGCTACAAAATCCAGATCCAAAAAATATGTTTCAAATACTCTTTGAATATTCTTTTATGTGAAGTTTAGAGCAGATTCATAATAAAATGATCATAAAAAAACTTCTACATGGACATAGCCTTAACGGTACCGTTACACGCTTCAATGTTGAAACAATATCACTAACGATCTCATGGGTGCGCAGTCGTTAGGACATCATTTTGACACCGTTGGTGAGATGTCACACGTGTAGATATTGTGGACGACGCACCTACGATGTAGCGAACGATAGTTGCTCACTGTTGTGAATGGGCGAAGTCGTTAACGACATTGTTATCGCGGAGACACACACGACAATGAAGCAGGTTGGCTGATCGTGGATCGTTTGATTTGAAAACATGTTCTGCGATCAACGATCTAACGATTTATCATAGTCGTATCTCGGTGTTACACGAAACGATGTTTTAACGATGTTGTTTCAACGACTCCAAACCCGTGATGTTTCAGCGATATCGTTCACAATATTGTACTGTGTAACGGGGCCTTCGGTAACTTCTCAGTGCAGCTTGATGTGTCTTATTGACTCTAAATTTATTCTACATGGAAACAAACGCAAAGTTTCATTAAGAACTATATGCTTGAAGAAAATCTGTCAGTGGGATCGTCCCCCCTAAGATTTCTATATGGGCATGTAGGTCATAGGAAGCTGAATTTAGTGATACCTCAATATCTGTGATCCAAGGTCTTATTTCTGAAAAAATAGTGGTGGTAATGCATTTGCAGAATTAGGATTGTAGTGTAGTTGTAGGACACAAGTTGTTGCCACTAGTAATGTAGCCTTGTTAGCTGGAGTGGGAGTATGCCAGGAGTTAAATAGATACAGCCGACCCACGGAAAGGACACAGGGGCTTAGTAGACAAAGTGAAAGAGGAAGTGAGTGAGTGAGAGAGAGTGTGAGAGACACAAGAAGAGGAGAGTGCTGTGTCGCTGTGGGGACTCTACTGCAGAATAGAAGCAGCGAGAACCTAAAGACAGAAACTGTATTTCAGACGACAGTGTTCCTAGAGGTGGGCAAGTTAGAGAAGACCTGAAGAAAGAGATACACAAAAGTGAGTGAGTCCAGTGTTGCTCAGGCTTGGAGGGACCCGGTAAAGTGAGGGTGCTACCTGGCTGAGAACATAGAAGATTGTGAGAGCAGCTTTAGGAGCGGGCTTTGAAGGGGACCATCAACTGTGACTAGAGAGGCCAGAAACCCTGTGTAAAGCATTGACCCTTGGGTTTTGGCACCATAGAGGACGGGAGCTAATCTCATTTGCCAGTAAGCAAACTGTCCACAAGAAAAGTGCCATCACCAGTGACCATTATGTTTGAGCCTCTGTGTGTTACAGAAGATAAAATGAAGTGTGCTGCCTGCTGCATTCTGTTTGCAAGTGGGGAGCCCATTAAAAACTGCTTTGTTGTAAAGAACCTGTCTGTTGTCCTCATCTGCAGTGCCAATGGACCGGGTAAGGAGTGCAACAGCACTGACCTGAAGGTACCTGAAGAAACAACACCAGCACAATCACTCATCCAGCACTCTCAGTTTAATGTAGTGTGCCAGGGTGGACCCATCACAGTAGTAGTTTATGGCAACCACCACCCCAGAATACTTCAACACCACTTCACTAATGTGTGCAATCATTATATTTTGTAGCGGTTTAAGAAAAACGTGATTTATCTGTTATTGAAATTATTACAAATCAACTAATTTTCTGTAATGGATTCTATAATATTCCTATTACAAAATGTAGAAGAAACTGAAGCATAAAATAGGATGTTTAGAGGTTGTTTGACTGCGAAATCCCAATTTTTTTTAAAGATAATCTGTGCTGTATTGTAATATGCAACACCGCTATAAAATTAGTTTTTCTGTTTCTACCTTTTATTCCTCCTGAATTTCCTTTCATGCCATGTAGTCACTTTGTTTATCTGCAGCTCTACCAAACTTGGCAGCTCTCTGGGTTTTTTATCTAACCTCATTGTCAGAGCTGGCATTGCCCAACCTCAGTGTCCTGCACTGCCCTCTGCCCATCTACTACATTCATTGACTAATCTGATGTTTTCTCGGATTGCACTCCTCTGTATTATGCGCCAGTGTGAGCGAGCCCTGACATGGAAGTATCTTCTTGAGAGACGGAATCAGAGTGGCCGCAGCACTCTGTCCTTCCCATCAATACAATATCTACACTGGTATAAAGTACAAAAAATAAAATTCACATGTTTTACATAAGATGTTTTTTTCCTAAAAAAGAATATTTCCTTTAAAGATTGTGTAACATATGTTAAAGAGAGTGGGCCATGGGTGAATGAGCAGCAATGATGCTCTGCAGCATTGAAATTTTGGGTTGAAATTTTGCCAAGGACATTGACTGATACGAGTCAGTACTCTCCATCAGGAGCGTATATAGCAATTATGGGGCCCTATAGCAGAAGTCCTAATTGAACCCGCCTTTTTACCCCCTCCCCACCCAAAAAAAAATTTCAGATGGGTCACAGAAGACCATGTCTTACAATTTTTCAGCCCCTGCAATGACACTGTCCCACTACTGAAGCCCCTAGAATCCCCTTTCATTGCACCCATAGTGGAAGGAGGAACACAGTGCTCTGATGAGTGCAATACTTCCTCCTCTGTAGCTATCAGTTGGGGATCACAAAGCACAGGGCCCACCTTTTGATGTCCTTTGAATATTGTTAGGGACTAGTTAAAAGATGTTTAAAAGTGAACTTTATTTCTATAGGATTATATACTTCACCTGCAAAGCTTTAATTTCTTCTCTTAAATTAATATTTTCTCTTTCTTTTGTTTCTGCAGTCAATTCAAATCGACCCTAAAATGAAAAAATACACAATACAAATATGAGGCATAATAGTAAATGTAATAACAAATGTGTATGCTTTCTAATCTCCTTAATGGCCCCTTTACACGCAGCTACAGGTAACAGGTTTTCCACAGGTAACTTACTGGCTGCAGTGAAATCATGGAGACATTATTCCATTTGTACACAGCAACAAGATAGAACTATGTCTCCATGATTTCACTGCAGCCAGTAAGTTACCTGTGGAAAACCTGTTACCTGTAGCTGCGTGTAAAGTGGCCATAAGGGTGTCATGGGTGGTAGTAATGGACAAGAGGTTAGGTAGTAGGATCACAGTGATGGGTAAAAGGTGATCATGGGAACTAGTCTGACTAGTCTGAACTAGTCTGACCCTTAGACTGGGGTCCCTGGCTCATCCTGTTCACAAAAGTACCTCTAAAGGTGAGAATGTCTGGGCCACCAACCTTGCCCTGCTCCTAAAGCTTGTTGTTGCCTCTGGGCAGCCTGGCTCCCATGAGCAAATACATGTTCCAGTTACTTTCAACTGACCGCCATGCCTCCCCTCACTGTTACCAGTGCTGACTACTGGATGGCCACTCTGCTACAAGGACAACGTGCTATGCTCAGTTCCATCACAGAAGCGTGACGAGTCCCCTCTTGGTCATGGACAGAGTACCACCCACCAAAAAAATGGAAAAAGAGTCTTATTCCATTATTCCTAGCTGTAGTATTCAATTGTGGCTGCCTGCTTTGAACATTAATTTTTGTAATGTTTTTTTGGCTATGTTGGTCCACTGTGGAAAAAGGCTCTGTAGAGGCCTATATTCAAAATATCTGCTCTGTCGTTAAACTCTGGTAATCTCAGCTGTGTGGGTCAACTGTGAAAACAGACTGTGAAGGGGGCATTTATTAAAATTGTTTCTCTATGGGGCAACTCTGAAATCTATCTCTGTGGAATGACTGTTAAAATTTTTAATTTATTAATTTGCATGCTATATAACCAGGATTACTATGGTGGCAGAACCCCTTTAAGTTATTTACCTATCCACATCTGTTTGCAAGGCAATTGTACAGTTTTTACTCCTATTTTGCTCCCATTTGCAGCCTCCTAACCCTTACTATGGCCACTTTACAGCCATTTTTAACCACAGAATTTCGATTCCCCTTGACTTATATGGGGTTTCTTGTCCTGGGTCAAATTTAGGTCACATCCAGTTCCGAACCAAACTTTTTTTTTAAAGACCAGCCAGACCCAGCAAACCCAAACATCTACTGATACTCTCATCTCACTACACAATGGAAATCATAATAAATTATTACCATTAAAAGTGATCCATGTGTACAAATGATAATTCTGATAAGAAGACATTATCTACATTCACTATAAACTGTAAAATGATGATAAATAAAGACACAATTATCTGTGTAAGGCCCCTTTCAAACGCATCTGACGAGGGTCCTGCCTAACGGCCACACTTGCGGCAAACCCCATGCATTGTCTATGAGGCTTGCAGTAATGTGCGGCAGGTGTGGCAAGTGCGGTTGCGGCTGATGCGGCAGGTGCGGCCGCGAAACAAAACGCGGTCAGCACCGGTTTTTTTTTTTTGCAGCCGCACCTGCCGCAACTGCCAGAAACTCACTTGCCGCACACTACCGCAAGCCCCATAGACAATGCATGGGGCTGGCCGCAAGTGCGGCCGTTAGGCGGCAGATGCAGTAAATCCGCTGCATCTGCCGCATTTTGGCGAGAGCACCAATGTGAAAGGGCCCTTAGCTTCTTACTCTTCAAAACAATTAAGGATACCTCAAATTTTTTTATGTACTGGGTAAAAAAGTGCCTTATTTTTATGCACAGGCCTAGACTTTCTGCACGGTTCACAACTCTGATGGACGACAGTGTGAGAATCTGCTTCTTAAATCAGTATCCCTGGTATTTCCAGTATTAGAACAAATAGGGTGGACAGCATCTTCTTAGCCTCAGTGCTCCCGCCATCTCCAGCATTAAGACACAGAGTGACGGGCAATGTGAGCAACCTCTTCTTACCTCAGCACCCCTACTATCTCCAATACTAAATAAGACACACAGGGAGAACTGCAATGTGAGCAGCTTCTTCTTACTTCAGCACCACTGGTATTTTCCGTATTTTACCAGAAAGACAGGAGGGACACTTGTGCGAGCAGCCTCTTATTAGCCTATGCATCCATAATATCTTCAACTATTAACATTCAAGGATGAGTTTGCCAGCGTAACAAGATATTTATAGCATATTTCATTGTGCTATACTGTAGTCATTACCTAACAAACTTAGGTTATGTTCACATTTTCAGTTTTTTGGTCAGTTTTTCACACCCGTTTTTGTGAGCCAAAACCAGCAGTGGGTGATAAATACAAAAGTGGTGACGTGTTTCTATTATACTTTTCCTCTGATTGTTCCACTCCTGGGTTTGGCTTGTAAATACTGATGTAAAATATTGACCAAATACTCAACGTATGAACGTAGCCTAATAGAAAGACTTCTGTATTTCTGTATTTCTGTATTTTTCATACGCTCCTAACTTTGGCTTACAAAACTAACATGAAAAACTGACCAAAAACTGACCATGTGAATGTAGCCTAAAACAAGTGTGATATGCTAATTAAAGAAAAAAAAAGGTTTGCATACATTTCTGCAACAGTTCTGAAATTGTGAACAAACTAACAGCAATGTATTCTGAAATGTGAAAAGTATACATATATTTTTACTGGCCTATCTGATTTTAAACTACAGGTCTGCAGTAACTCTGTGTCACTCTATGGGTACCTTTACACGCCGCTACTGGAGGATGGATACAACCCGCTACAGGCTACAAATGTAGCTTGTAGCGTCAATATAGCCCGTAGTAGCGGCGTGTGAAGACGGTAGGAGGCAGCCGGCAACAGATACATCTGTTTCCGAGCACTGCTCGAAAACAGATGGCTACAAAGCCGATTGTAGCGAGCTGTATCGGCGTGTAAAGAAGCTACAGAAGGGATGTCTATACACCAGGCGATGTACCTGGTATGTAGCTGGGGCGTGACACAGCCTCCGGGATACCGCGCCCCTTCAGCGATCATTGGAGGAAGCTCCTGCGTTACGATTGGTAGTCGCTGCATAGGGAGGCATATTTAAGGAGCTGACCAGTCACACTACACAATTGCTCGAGCGTCAAGTATTAATCAGCCTCCTGCGATGCCTGCCCAATCATGATGTTATTGCTTTGTCCTATCAGCGTACGGACATCTCGTAATCCACAATTGTAGCACGCCTATGTGCTGTCCCTGCTGCACCAGGTACGCCCATATTAGCTGGTTGTAGCAGTGTGTAAATGAGGTAAGATGAGCTACAGATGGCTACTTGAGACACCCGGCGATGTATCTAGCTGTAGATGTAGCGTAGCGTAGCGCACCTTGTGGCGGCGTGTAAAGGTGGTGCGTTTCCCGTTTGTAACCGTTTGGGCGTGCTCGTGCACGTGAAGTAGCGGGTTGTATCCATCCTCCAGTAGCAGCGTGTAAAGGTACCCTATGTGATTGCAGGCTTGTGAATCCTCTCCCATTGCGTGCACTGCACACTGTGAGTATTCCCCAATACCAGTGCAATACGCATACTCATGGCCACATTCTGACAAGATAGGCGCAGCCTTGCTCAATGCAAGTGTATTGAGCTAGACTCTAGTTGCATATCGCATACTTGGAATCACATGCCTTTTTGATCCCGATGCCAAGATCGGAGAATCCTCACAAAGAGTGGCACATAGAGGGACTACAGACTAGCAGTTTCAGACCAGACAACCTGTGTAAGGGTGGGTTTACACGCTCAGATATCTGAAACGATATCTTTAGAAAAGTCACAAGAGCGCTATCGTTTCAACATCGTTCGTGCGATGTCACACGCATGGATCTCGTTAACGATGTCTAATTTGGCATTGCGCAGATCTTAGTGAACGATCTCATAAAGTGGCAGGAATAGGAGAAATCTGAAGGAGATCGGTCATCATAGTGTCACACTGTCCGATGCTGCAGTTTGTTGCAGCATTAATTGGATGATGAACGATAGATTTGAGCTCAGGACCTCAAATTTGTGATGAACGATCTAACGATTTTTCCTTCAGATATCTGATGTTTACACGCAACGATGCAAAAACGATATCGTTTGAACGATGTCAAAAGCGTGACGTTTTTAAACAATATCGTTTCAGATATCTGAGCGTGTAAACCCACCCTAAGGATAACATATTTTGTGATCAGTGGCATAACTTGAAGTTCATGGGCCTCGATCGGAAAGCTCCAACGGGATCCCCAATTATTGCAAATTTGTAATAGCAATAGTCCTTTTCTATAGGCCAAAGGGACTTTTGGGGCCCCCTAAAATCCACGTCCAGAGGCGATTGCAGCCATTGCACCTGTTGTAGTTACATCCTTGTTTGTGATACATTTTGTTAGAACTTACTTTTTCCTCTTCAATTAAGCACATCTTTGCCTGCAGCTGTAATGTAAAATAGAAAATATGAGAGCAAACATCTCAAACTCATGTCATTCATTAATATATTAGGATTTCTCATATTAAATGTAAAGTGCACAATTGGGCAAAATTTAAAGTGCAGTTTAGAGTTGTATTATAAGACAGTATCAGGGAAGATAAAACCACAAAAGCTGTGAAGCTTTCTAAGCATTGTACACGTCATTAGGGAGTAGTGCGGACTAGGGGTTGCCAACTTGACTTTCAATTTTTTTCCGGACAGCTTATCAAAAAATCACAGACATTTTTTAGGGACGCAGTAGGAAACCATTCTAAATTATTGTGAGTTATACATGTGTACAGCTCATAATTCTGACATTAGCTTGCATTCACTGTACATGATAAAATAATCATAATTACGATGAAAATAATCTATATCATTCTTCAGTGTCAAAAAAATTGCGGACACCCTAAAAAAAAAAATGTTACAGACTAGGCAAAAAGTCAGCTGAGATGTGTAGCTAACAGCATCGATCGGATCGACTATCCAATCAATGTTGATTTGTTAACCCTTTAGATTGCACTGTCAATCACTGACCGCACAATCCAAACCCCCGCGGCGGGGATCGTGCCACTCCCCACTGTGATCTGAGGTTCCGTGATGAGATCACAGGACCTCCATCTGTTACCTTCACAGTCCGGTGTCCTCTGATGACCCGGAAGCTGTATAGAATCATTTCCTGCTGGCAATGTCCTAGTGATGTCACCGGCAGGGAGTGATCATTACCCCTATTTTCAGATGGACTGTAGCCCATCCAAACACAAGGGAATCAATCAGACTGTGGAGCACTCAGGCCCCTTAGTGGGCCAAGTAAAATAAGGAAAAGAAAAAAAAGATTTTAAAACTATGAAAAAAAACCCACAAACATTCAAATCCCCCTTTGCCCCATTGAAAATAAAACTATTAAAAAATTTTAAAAATTCACATATTTGGTATCACCGCATTCAGAAATGCCCTGTCTATGAAAATACAAAATCAATTAATCAGATCTGTGAACTACTTAACGGAAAAAAGTTAAAACGTCAAAATTAAGTTTTCTTGATTGCCACAACATTGCAATAACATTCGATCAAATTAACGCATCTACCCAAAATGGTATCATTAGAAATGTCAGTTCAAGACACAAAAAATAAGCCGTCACACAGCCCCAGATCCCAAAAAATTAGAACTCTATGAGTCACGGAAAATGGCACAAAAGTGCAATTCTTTTTCTTTAAAAACTTGTGTATTTTTTTTTTCACGACTTTGATAGCAGTAAAAGTATATATGTTTGGTATCTATGAACTTGCACTGACCCGAGGCATCATACTGACATGTCAGTTTTACCATAAAGACATTCATGTCAAACATGATTTTCATACCTGTTTTTTTAAAAAAGCCAAAGAATCATTATGTTTCTTCTCCACAATTTCTTCCTGATTTGACAGAGATTCCTAATAGAAGAAAATAAAAGTTGTTGGTGGAGGTAAAGGTCGGTGGTCTCTAATCTGCGGCTCTTTGGATATTGCAAAAGGTCCTGAAGAGCCATAGGTTAGGTACTACTGGCACAATGAATAGGAAAAATTCTATTCAATTACATATATTACATTACAAAAATAACATAAGCATTAATATCTTATTTATACAGCTGAGTGTGTGTGAGTGTGTGTAGTGTGAAAAATACATATAAGAATCTGAGAGTCCTCAGTGGTTGATACCTTTTAATGGCTAACTGGAAAAATGGTAAGAAAAAGCAAGGTTTCCAGACTCTATGGCCCCTTGATCAGGCTGAAAATGACACATGTCTGAACACACATTTACACATACAGGGTTGTATAATGCAGTAAATAAACTAATTGAGGTGAAGCATAACACAGGCTTGGTCAGACTTGGGAGGTGGGAGAGAGCATCTGGAGCAATAAAGCATCAGTGTCCAGAGATAAGAAGCAGATAGTTTTATGTCTTTTGATTAGCCGTTTCTTCAAGATTTGGAGATTCCTCAATTAATGTAAAAAGACATAAATCCAAGCAACACATTCATTCCTGCTCTGAATGTGTCAAAGGTTAACATAATATTATATTCTCAGACTCTTCTGTCTCCCTATGATTTGAAATGATCCTATAATACTAGTATTTTCATGTCCATTATGGTGTATGATCAGGGCTACAAAAAAGATTGGTCACAGGTAGATCCATTCTTTTTTCTTTTATTGTGTGGCAATGAGAATTCATTCTTGTTCTTAGTTTCTGCCCTGTCTCTCCTGCATACTGCTCCCCCGTTGTACATTTTGTACATATAATTAAGTACACCACATTGGTTGTGGTACAGTTGAAGTTACCTTGTATCTTGTAGTCCTGATCTGTGCTGGAAATCTTTATCTTGTCTGTTGTCATTATAAATGGACAAGTTTTGCACCTGTTTTGGTTGCAGGGAAAGGTTCCTGTTAATTTTGGAGAGGACAGTGAGCTCCTGACACTAATGCTTTTTAGATTCGGAGGTTGTCTGAAACAGAGGTCCCCAACCTTTTTTGCTCTGGGGACCGGCGTCAAGCAAGATAATTTCTCCGAGGCCCGGCGGGGGGTGTTATAGGGGGTGGGGCTTTGACCATATGGGGCGGGGCCATGTAGAAGGGGTGGAGTTTAGTATCCTGTTTCCCCGAAAGATGCATTACATCTTATTTGCGGGGAATCTCTTATTTCACTATCCCCTTGTAGCCCCAGCCTCCTTTTGCAGCCCCAGCCTCCTCTTTCAGCCCTCAGCCACCTTTTCCAGACCCCAGCCTGCTCTTCCAGCCACAACCTGCTTTTCCAGCCTCCAGCCTCCTCTTTCAGCCCCCAGCCTTCTATTCCAGCCACAACCTGCTTTTCCATCCCCCAGCCTCCTCTTTCAGCCTCCAGCCTCCTCTTTCAGCCCCCAGCCTTCTATTCCAGCCACAACCTGCTTTTCCAGCCTCCTCTTTCAGCCTCCAGCCTCCTCTTTCAGCCCCCAGCCTCCTCATCCAGCCATAACCTGCTTTTCCATCCCCCAGCCTCCTCTTTCAGCCTCCAGCCTCCTCTTTAACCCCCAGCCTCTTCTTCCAGCCATAACCTGCTTTTCCATCCCCCAGCCTCCTCTTTAACCCCAGCCTCCTCTTTAATCCCAGTCTCCTCTTTAACCCTCCAGTCTCCACTTTAACCCCCCAGTCTCCTCTTTAACCCCCCAGTTTCCTTTTTATCCCCCCAGCCTCCTCTTTAACCCCACCCAGCCTCCTCTTTAACCCCCCAGTTTCCTCTTTAACCCCCCAGTTTTCTCTTTATCCCCCCAGTCTCCTCTTTAACCCCCAGCCTCCTCTTTAACCCCCCAGTCTCCTTTTTAACCCCCCCAGTTTCCTCTTTATCCCCCCAGTCTCCTCTTTCAGCCTCCCCTTCCAGCCACACACACAGACACACTTCATTCATCGTCCCCCCCCCCCCCAGCACCTGCTGCATCACGTCCTCTCTCTTCTTTTCCTCAGAGAAGCCATCAGCCAATCACAGTGCCAAAGCCACTAGCCAATCAGGGCCTGGCTGCTGCACCGTGATTGGCTGATGGCTTCTCCTGTAGTTCTTTTCCACAGCTATGTGAATAGAAGAGAGAGCGAACGTAATGAATGATGCAGGGGGCGGTGACATCACTCCGGGAGCCGCCGCAGAGCACACAATGTGTAGTGCTGGTCTGCGGCGGTGCGGACCGGCACCCAGACCCCCACGGCCCGGTGGTTGAGGACCCGTGGTCTAAAACACAGAAGTGGGGGGGTCCAGAAATATAGATTTTAGTCGGGCATCTTTTTGTAGTAGTGGTTTTAGTTTCCATGCAGCTCCTTTTTACACCTCCAGATTTGGAATGTAGGTGACTACAAGAGGGACCCGGTTGTTCTCTTCTTTAGTTTTGTAATGTAGGAGATGATTCCTTGATAGTCTGGTGGCTCTTGTAATCCAGTTTTCAATTGCTCTTGGATATTAGCCCTGATTCAAAAAGGTCAATCAATTTTTTTTATTGCCCTCTTCTGTATGTCCCTGTATAGTATGTATGTCCCTGTTTAATATATTTCTTATACTCCTACAATCAAACATGTATTTTTGTATCAAATGTGTGATCATAAAATACATTTTACTTTAAGGGATTTTACTGTTGCAAACAAGCACTGGAGCACCCTTCCAGACTAAAGAGGAGGTGTTAGGGAGGGTTTAGGGGAGAGACACAAATCTATTACCGCCCAGTGAGCATCTGAATGTCAAATTGCATGTGAGAAATAAATGTGAAAAAAGAACAGTAAATGAGTTAATCCCACAAACCTATTATATTTCAAAACCTATATCCTACTAAAAAGGTAAAATAATCACTACCAACATACATATTTCCATATTAGCTCTTGTTTCTCCATCAAAATCTTGTTAATATGTTCCTCGTATTGAACTTTGCCAAGCTATAAGAAAGAAAAAAAAGAATGATGAGACGACAACATGTGTATCTCAAACTATTCTGTTAAATAAAGTAATTGCTATAGCAAAATAAAAACTTACCGGTATATAGCATTTGTCAAATATTTATTCATATAAAATCTTTAAAATAAAATTAATGGTAATGACTACAAAGTCATTTTATCACAGGGTCAAGAATTGTTATTGTTTTTGTTATTGCTATTGTTAAAAATTACCAGAATTTTGTAGATATATACAGGAGTTTATCGGGATTTTACGGAATATTGTTAAGGATCCAAACTTACCGTAAATAACAATTCATGCTTACAAAAAAGATTTCTTAGCAAATAAGAAAGTAATTTACTTAAAACTGGACATACTAAATGTGAGTAAAAAGTATTTGTTCTTAAAGTGGTACTCTACGGAGATTAAACATAATCCAGTGGCATTGCATTATCTATAAAGATAACATGAATAGTGCAGTTTGCAACTCCCTAGCGTACCTATGAAGTAATGTGATAGTGAATCTGCTCCTCAGTGCTTCCCCTCCCTACTGGGACACCAGGTCAAAGATTAGGGGGCTTAGCCTGCGCTCGGCCTTTAGTATCAGCCAGCCCCCTCATGACATCCCCTTTCCTGCAGTCTGAGATCAAAGGGCGTGGTGGGATGTGGCCCATCCTTTAGTATCAGCCAGCCCCCCCATCACATCCCTTCCTTGCAGTCTGAGAGCATTGGGCCTGGCAAGGGTGTGATCTTCTCCCAGCTACTGGTAGCTGGCAGCCCCTTGATAATATCTTTCCTTTAGTCCCAGATCAGTGGGCGTAATGTGGAAAAGCCCTACCAGCAGCAGTCTGTCTATCTTCTGTTTTTCTTTTCCTTTCCCTCAAACTGGAACTATGCCTGTACACGTTCTTTGCATGTCCCAGCCATGCCCCCTGATCTAGGAGTAGAGGTAAGATATTACCAGGAGGCAGGCTGCTACTAGAAGCTGGGAGCCGGCCACACACCCTGATCTGTGACATGATGCCCCAGAAGGGAGGGGGTGCAACTGAACAGTAGATCCACCATCACATTGAATTGCAGGTACTGTCAGGGTCACAAACTGTATTCATGTTATCTTTATAGTTTATGAGGTCATTAGAATAATTTTTTTTTATTTCTCTACAATAAAGGGGATTTCAGGGCTCAACAGAAATTTCTACACTATATGTAACTGTCGACTGTCATATAATGACAGTGTGCAATACATAAATGCAGGGCTGCCACTAGGAATTACGGGCCCCTGACTGCCAAAATTTTGGGGCCCCCTGAGACTCTGCCCAGCCCCAACCATGCTCCGCCTCCACCCATGCTCCGCCTCCACCCAAACATACATTATATTTGTAGTGAAAAACTGGAACAGCACCAAAAATTATCTCAATTTATGTGCAAAGATTTCCCATCCAGCAATCCAGATGGTTCCTTACAATAGAGTAAAAAAAAAACAGCACAAAAAAATAGTAAAATGTGGACTTTATTGCCCAATGCCATTGCCACGCATTGGGCAATAAAATCTACTTTTTTCTATATTTATAGACAGCCTGTTTAAGCAGGCTAAGAGAAGAATGTGCTAGGCATGGATTCTCTGTATACAGGATGTATAATACCCTGCAAAGCATGAGGAGACCATCAGATAGAGGGCATTACCATGGTGCTGCTGCTGGTGGAGCAGCTTAAGGGCCATAGTTGATCTGTGCCGAACAACAGGCTGATGAGTGTTTGATGCCACTGAACCTCAACACAAGCCTGGTGGTATGCGATAACAGGTATAATTAAGTAGCAGTGCAATACCAATAGTGACTCGCCCAGGGCAAGGTACTCAGGGCTCGGGCTTGGTTTCGGTCCGGGATGTCACAAGTGGCCGCCCGAGTCTGTGGCCCAGGGAGTCAGTGAATAAGGGGGATTATTTGCAGGGATTATATACAGTTTTTGTCTTCGTGACGCCACCTGCTGTGTCTGGTGAGGGATCACCAGCGCCGCTACAGTCTTCCGGAGGTCGGTGGGATGGCGGCCGCGATGGTATAGTCCCCGCAGGCAGGACTGGGATCTCCGGGGCAGAGTGGTGAGGAATGGACAGGATACAGCGGAGCCGGACGGTTGTGAGGATAGGGAGAGTCTATGGAGGGGTACGGTAAGGGAGCAGAAAGAAGGCCAACACGCAGCAGCAGTCTCTTTACCTCTTACTGATGGTATTCAGGCAAATGGTCCCATGTACTGACGGGTAGCTGGGCTGCACAGTGGGCTCCCACAGCAAGTGGGTGTAAGGCCTCCTTCCCTTTTGTATTCTCTGAAGCACAGTCTATTAAATCATGACTTGCCTCCACTCTCTTCTTTGATATGTTTCTCCTTCCCTCCTGTGCGGTCTCTGGGACAACCTTCTCTTGGTTTCTGCAGTGTCCTGCTGTTCCTGGCTCCCTTGCTTTGACTCGCTCAGGAGACCGGGTAGCTGTAGCTTCCTCGGTGCCCAGGGGTTTCCTGTGGGACTTGTAGTTCTCCACTGGTGCGGATCCCCAATATCCGGCTTCTCTATCCTCTCTGGAACGAACGCACAACTGGAGCTGCCTGTTCCCTGCTTCTGATTCTGCTTCTGGTCTCCTTGCCTTCAGTCCCACTTAAGTTGGTGGGACACTGAAGGGGTCTTCTGGGTCTCTGGCCTGTACCTTCTCGTGGCATCAGCACCAGACCCTTCCTGCAGCTCTTCTAGCGTCTGCTACACTCTGACTAACTCCGCCCCCAGAAGCAGTATTTATAGGGGATCCTGCCTAAGTGCAGCAGGTTGAGCTCCCCCTACTGTGCTGGGGTGGAAGGTGTTGTTTGTAGTGGTACCTGCTGTGGAAACCCAGCTGTGCAGCAGAGAGATATGTGGTTACCTGCGTTGGCAGGGCGCCACAATAGCATGAAGGTACACAACTGTACAGCTAGGGGACAGTTTTTGAGGAAAAGGAGGAATAGTTTTCACAGCAGGGTGGCATCAAAAGCAGCTCTAGGGCATCACTGAAGCATGGCTGATGGGACACTGAGGAAACTGATGATACACCTCCCACCAAAGACAGCTTGTTGTTGCCTCCTGGCAAGCCTAGCACTGATGGGCGAATACATGCTGCAGTGACTGCCAAATGACTGCTGAGTTGCCCAGACTGTTACCAGTGCTGATTACTGGGTTGCCACCTGGCTGGATCCCCACTAGAAGAACAATGTGTCATACTTACTTCAGTCACAGAAGCATGATTGGGTCCCCTCCTAATCATGGCCCCTCTAGCGCTAACAAAAAAAGTGGAAAGGGAGTTCAATTCCATTATTCCTAGATGTACTTTTCAGTTGTGGCTATCTGCTTTGAACAATAGTTTTTTTTGTTTTTTTTTAATCTTTGTTGGCTGTGTGGGTCAACTGTGAAAACAAGCTCTGTAGGGACCTATGTTTAAAATTGTAGCTCTGCTGGGGAAATTTGACAAACTTAGCTCTCCTCCTCTCACAACTATATAGATACTAGATGGTAGCCCGATTGTAATGCATCGGGTATTCTAGAATATGTATGTAGTTGACATACTGTGATTGATAGAACTTGTTCAGTCATCATGAGTGAACTACACCGCTCCTCCGTCTCTCCTCCTGTCCCCACTCCTCCTGTCACCGCTTCTCTGTCTCTCCTCCTGTCACCGCTCCTCCTGTCCCCGTTCCTCAATCTCTCCTCCTGTTACCGCTCCTCCTGTTCCCGCTCCTCGGTCTCTCCTCCTGTCACCGCTCCTCCGGTCCCCGCTCCTCGGTCTCTCCTCCTGTCACCGCTCCTCCATCTCTCCTGCTGTCACTGCTCCTCGTGTCCATGCTCCTCCGTCTCACCTCCTGTCACGCTCCTCATTTCACCGCTCCTCCATCTCTCCTCCTGTCACTGCTCCTCCTGTCACCGCGCCTCCATCTCTCTTACTGTCACCGCTTCTCCTGTTCCTGTTCCTCCGTCTCTCCTCCTGTCACCGCTCCTCCATGTCTCCTCCTGTCATCGCTCCTCCTGTCACCGCTCCTCATTCCCGCTCCTCTGTCTCTCCTTCTGTCACCACTCCTCTGTTTCTCCTCCTGTCCCCGCTATTCCTGTTCCTGCTCCTCCGTCTCTCTTCCTGTCACCGCTCCTCATGTCACCGCTCTTCATGTCACCGCTCCTCCGTCAATCCTCCTGTTCCCGCTCCTCCATCTCTCTTCCTGTCACCGCTCCTCATGTCACCTCTCCTCCGTCTCTCCTCCTGTCCCCGCTCATCCGTCTCTCTTCCTGCCCCGCGTTCCTCCTGCCCCCCCACTCCTCCTGTCACCACTTCTCTGCCTCTCCTCTTGTCAGCACTTCTCCTGTCCCCGCTTCTTCGTCTCTCCTCCTTTCACTGCCCCCCGCTCCTCCTGTCCCTGCTCCTCCGTCACTCCTCCTGCCCCGTGCTCCTCCCCTCCGCTCCTCCTGACCCTCCTGCCCCCTCCTCCTGCCCCTCCACGGAAATAATAAAAAATAAAAAAATCCTTAGTGAGGATACTCACCCGTCCGCTGGCACGCTCCACCTCCGATTTGTCTTGTAGCTCCAAGGGCAGGACCTGTCGTTGCCTGGGAAACCGATCAGCTGATCGGTTTCCCAGGCAACGACAGGTCCTCAAGCCCTGTATTAGCTAGAAGACGGAGGTGGAGCGAGCCAACGGATGGGTGAGTATCCTCACTGAGGATTTTTTTATTTTTCACTTTTACTGTGGAGAGTGGGGGGCCAGGAGGAGCGGAGGGCCGCAGGGAGCGGGGGGTGCCATGGGGAGCACGGGCAGGGGGAGCGGGGGGGGCTTGAGGAGAGCCACGCAGCGCACAAATTTTGAATTTGCTCGCCGCGCGGCTCTTTTGCATGCTGGCCACTTCCATCTGCGGCGCGCGATTTCGGCCTCAGACGGAAGTGGCCATTAGACGATTATAAAGTACACTAGATGGTGGCTCGATTCTAACACATCGGGTATTCTAGAATATGTATGTAGTTGACATACTGTGACTGACAGAACTTGTTCAGTCAACATGAGTGAACTACACCGCTCCTCCTGTCACTGCTCCTCCGTCTCTTCTCCTGTCCCCACTCCTCCTGTCACCACTCCTCCAGCTCTCCTCCTGTCCCCACTGCTCCTGTCACCGCTCCTCTGTCTCTCCTCCTGTCACGGCTCCTCCTGTCACCGCACCTCCTGTCCCCACTCCTCAGTCTCTCCTCCTGTCACTGCTCCATCTGTCACCATTCCTCCTGTCCCTGCACCTCCTGTCACCGCTCCTCCGTCTCTCCTCCTGTCATCGCTCCTCATGTCCCCGCTCCTCCATCTCTCCTCCTGTCCCTGCTCCTCCTGTTCCCACTCCTCCGTCTCTCTTCCTGTCACCGCTTCTCCTGTCACTGCTTCTCTGTCTCTCCTCCTGTCACCACTCCTCCGTGTCTCCTCCTGTCATTGCTCCTCCTGTCACAGCTCCTCGTGTCCCCACACCTTCATCTCTCCTCCTGTCACCACTCCTCATGTTCCCACTCCTCTGCTTCTCCTCCTGTTACTGCTCCTCCTGTCCCCGCTCCTCCATCTCTCCTCATGTCCCCACTATTCCTGTTCCCGCACCTTCGTCTCTCCTCCTGTCACCACTCCTCCTGTCCCCACTCCTTTGTTTCTCCTCATGTCACCGCTCCTCATGTCACCGCTCCTCCATCTCTCCTCTTGTCACCGCACCTCCTGTCCCCGCTCCTCTGTCTCTCCTCCTGTTCCCGCTCCTCCGTCTCTCCTCCATACAGTAGATTGTAGCATTATTGACCTCAGTATTCAGAGGGTTAGACAATTAGGATTGGAGCTGTCAGCTAAAAGGAATCTTTCAGCAAAGAGCAAAGAGACCCTGAATTCAACGATGCATCACTTACAGTAGATTACAGGGTGCAGCGGTTCTGACATAATCAAATGTTTCATTTTAGCCATGCAGCAAAGCTGAAAAAGTTGTCCCTGCCCACACCAGGCTGTGTATAGACTTTTCTATACACAGTAATAAGCTGCTAATAACAGCAGAAGGAATTGCCAAACTTGAGCTCACTGGCTCCTCAGTCTGAGTAATGATAAGCTACTGAAGCTAAAACAAATTACTCTTTCGGTGATCTTGAAGGCAAAGCTCTTGTGCCAAAATGATTAACATGGCGTATTAGTACAGCCAGTTGCAGGAACACCTTCCTAAATAGGATGTACCAGTACTTGTAATGTCAGTAAGCGGTCCAAACTTGACTTTGAGAGGGTTCACATGAACATACAGAGCTCTGTTTTTAGGGAGGGGGTTTTGTTAATTTTTGTGAACAGCAAAACTGAACTGCAGCACTAATTAACTTATTTTTGCTGCAGGAAATTTAACAAAGCTTTAAAAAGTTAAAAAACATGAAAAAATAGTTTGAGCATTATGAAAACTTTGTTTATTTCGTAGGAGGCAGATTATGTTAGAAAAGAAAAACTTAAAAAAGTGGCAATCAGCATTTCATATATTTTGAACATGAGCCATCTGTTGTCTGTTCCTAAATCAGTTCTGGGCCATCAGCTAAGAGGCCTGAACAATTCTCTGTGCAGCTTGTAAAACTACAGCCTGAAGCAAAGATTTTGAAGAAGGCTTGACACTTTGGAAAGGTTAGAACTGGTAAATAAACCATCAAATTACTCATCTTTTAGTGTTATGATAGTGTTTATATAAAAACACTTAAGTGCTTGTAGTCCTAAGGCGAGTAATAAAAAGGAACATCTTAAAGGTCTTGTTTTAGACCTTGCAATCCTTTTCTTCTTTTTTTTTTTACACGGCGTGTAATTTGGAATCATACATACAGTATTGACTTATCCTTAAAATTTTCAGTTTTATGTCCAGTAGCTAAAATTACTTTTTTTTTCTCAACTGAGTACTGGGAGAAAAAATGTTCTTTGTTAGGAAAAAATCGAGGTGTGAAGCCAACCTATCAGGTTATGTCCGGTGTTTTGCAGGAGGCACCGGAAATAACCGAACAGCCCAGGACAAACAGAACCCTCCGATCCCGTTTTGCGCTGGAATCACTCCTGCGCGCGGCTGCCGCTGTCCAGTGCTGAAATTTCAGCATAGCGGGTGCAGGGGAGCTAGCTGCGGTGCTGAGAGTTCAGCCATGGAGCTCTCCACGTGCTGAACTTCAGCGGCGGCTCTGTTATGCTGCGCTGTCCAGGTGCTGAACAAGCGTGGCTTGAAATTCAGAGCCGCCACTCTTTTAGAACCTGGCATCCGGGAACCGGATCATTTTTCTGCCAGATCCGGCGCCCATAGACTCCCATGCTATGAACGCTGGATTGCCCCGGATCCAGGAGGATCCGGTATTGTTCATTTTTGGCCCCCGACACAATAAATGCTGGAGGCTCCGATTTTGTGTCCGGGGCAAAAACCGATAACAACCGGATCCTCCCGGACAGACACAAAACCGCCATACAAATACATGGGGGGCAAAACCGGATCCAGGTCTGTCCAGTTCACACCGGACAGACCCAGACAAAAAAATTGTGGTATGAAGCCAGCCTTAGAGAAATAGAGTCTTCCTCAATTTACTCTCCTGTGCAGTAAATGCAGATGGGAACAGATTCCCCTTAAAATAGCATGACCTTTGTCATGTGGGCATGAAGCACCATTCCCAAGCCTACAATTGTCAGGATATTCTGCGAGTTACAATATGTGCTGATCTAGCATTTTTGGTGCATTTTTTTATGCGTTTTTACTTGCAGCTTTTCCCAAATCTGCAAGGCAAACCACATGCCAGCAACATCAATGGGGTCTCTGAAGTGCTGCACCCACCTTCAGGATTTTTCCTTGCAGATTTTGGTGCAGAAAAAAGAAGCAACATGCTCATTCTTTGTGTGCATTTCCCTATGTTCTTCATAGACAACATTAAGGAGAACACAAGGGACAAAATGCACCAAAATACACATGTAAAAATGTATATAAAAACTTGAAAATGCACAAAACAATGTGTTTTTTTTCTGCAGCCTTTTTGCTGCCAGTAGCTGCAGAAATAATCTGCTCGGTGGGCACTTAGCCTCAGTCTTTCAAGAACTGAGGAGCAACAGGTTGGCAAATAGTAGCTTTGGCAGCACCAGAGATTTCACGGTGATGAAAAAATTTCTGCTACCAGATATAGCATTGACTCACACTGTATATTGCTTGTGTGCTTGTGTTGTGCACAGAAATGCGTTGATGACAAGTATATAGTTTTGTCTCTAACAATAAAGTATATTCAAGTATTAAGCACAAGATAAAAAATTATATGTGAAAAAAATATAGACCTCTACTATTTTTCAAAATGATGATGGAAATCTCAGCCTTTCCTACATACCATATATGCTGAATAAAAATAGAATGTAACACTTTTATTATTGCTCCCATTTTAAATGAGCTGAACACAAAGATCTAAGGGTACCGTTACACGTCGCAGCATTGCATGCAATTTCACTTGCAATTTGCTGGTTGCAGTGAAATCATGGACACATTGTTCTATTTTGTTGCTGTGTACAAATGAAACAATGTGTCCATGATTTCACTGCAACCAGTAAGTTGCAAGTGAAATTGCATGCAATGTTGCGACGTGTGAAGGTACCCTAAGAGATCATTCCCAGTCTGGTGCATTGTGTGGGATTATTGGCTATACGAGAAGACGTTGTAATGCACACTGTGGATGCTCCAGAGCCTGTCTGTACGCCAATACACCTCACACACTGCACAGGACTGGAAATACCCGGAAGGAGGAATAAGTCTACGTTCACACTATGCGCTTTTATGGGTGCACTTTTCAAAAAAGCGCAAGTGCATGTGCATCTGCCGGCAAAGTGAATGTGAATGTAAATGAACGCAGCGCTTTTATGGGAGAAAGTGCGGGCGTAAAAGAATGACCATGTCAACTTTCTATACACCTGTGGCCACGCTTTCTCCCATAGGAGCCCATTATTCCCGCTGGAATTACTCATCACCGTTCAGACAATGCGCAATTCCAGCGGTAATATTCCGTCGCTGCAGGATATGATGTCACACAGGGGAGGAGGAATCCTCCCCTGTGTGACACCTGTGCCAGCCCCTTTTAGATTTTGTAGTGTATTAATATACACTGCGAAAGCCAAAATAAACAAATTCAAATGTGTAAAAAATAATAAAAATTGAATACTTACCTCTCTGCCTGGTGTTCGGGAGTCGGGTGCCGACACAACTGCAGGTATCGATCTTCCAGGATCTATCAAGAACGCTGATTGGCCACTCTCGGTCATGTGATATGCGCGTCATAGCACTCCACATATCACATGACCGCGAGCGGCCAATCAGCGATCTTGATAGGCCCTGGATGGTCGATACCTGTGGTTGTGTCAGAACCCAGCTCCACGAACACCCGGCAGAGAGGTAAGTATTTAATTCTTATTATTTTTTACACATTTGGATTAGTTTATTTTGGGTTTCGTATATTAATACACTAAGAAACCCAAAAGGGGCAGTCACACATGTCACACAGGGGAGGATTGCTCCTCCCCTGTGTGACATCACTTCTCCCCTGCGCTTTTGGGAGAGAAGTGAGCCCGTTTAAAAATGTTTTTTTTTTTACGGCGCTTTTTTGCGCAGGTGCAAAACGTGGCAAAAAGCCCCCATGCAAAAAAAAAGCACAAAAATGCTCAATGTGTGAACGTAGCATAATAATTCTGAATCAGGAGCGTGCTCCTGACTGAATGATCACACCCACTGGGGCATGATCCCACAGATCTATTGATTAAAATTAACTTTGTTCATGGGAAAACTCCTTTAACCTTGTATGGATTCTTTGTACTGTATTTCTTATGCTTTAATCTATTTTTCATTAAATTGTTTTTGCTTCCTTTTGCACAAATTTAAAACAGTTTCTACTGAAATCATACACTGTTTCTTACCCGGGCTATTCGTAGCTCCTCCACAGTTTCCAGTAAATGTGCCTTAAATTCAAACAGCTGAATAGGAAGAAGGGTTTCTGATGATCCCCCTAAGGTATAGGAAGGGTTCTCAATGTCCATTTCATCCTTTTCCATTATTAAAATAGCCTGCAAAATAAAAGTAATTCATTTTATTGAATTACATTGCATGGGTTATCCTGGACATCCATAGTCATTTCGGGATACAAATAATATACATGTCCATTCTCTAAAATGTAAAGCTTTTACCAGTGATAACATGTGACTGCATGAAGTTTTTGAAGCTGTGGTTATCGACTTATCATAGAGATGGCTCCTAAAGGAGCTGTTGTGTAATTAGGAGACTTAGGTTCTATGCTTTGTCGTATATATCTATTTACATCTGTTAATACAGTATACATATCACATTCGAGGATTTCATCCATCATGACAGTGTTGATCTAAAGCAGGGGTGGGGAACCTTTTTCCTGTCAAGGGCCATTTGGAAATCTCTATGATCCTTCGGGGGCCGCACAAAGTTATACCCTTAAAAATTACCCAGCTATGTCAAACAATTCTTTAACTCGCCCCTACTGTGGTGTATGAAGCTGCTGCTCTTTGGTGCGGTTGTGATGTTGGGCAATACTGATTTTGTTGCTGCTCACAATTGCCTTTCCAGGTTTATGTCAGCCTGGACTGCAGTCAATTGTTTGGGATAATAATTTTTGTAAATCATATACATCACATAGGAGACACTGGGACTGCTATATATACATCATTGGAGACATGGGGGCATATACATAACAGGAGGCGCTGGGATATATACATCACAGGAGATTCTGGTGGCATATACAGCAATAGGGGGCACAGGCAGTACTGGGGAGCAAATGCAGCGCTGGAGGGTAAATACATCATTGGTGGGCACATACAGTATAGGAGGAAATATACAACTCACATACAGTACTGGGGCACAGGCATCACGGGGGCACATACAATACTTCGGACACTGTGGCAGCTGCTCCTCCTTTGTGGGATCAGGGTGCATGTAAAGACATACTGATAGGATGTTTAGGATGTTTAGATTGTGAGCTCCAAGAGAGACAGCATTACTGATGTATGTAAAGTGCTATGGAATTAATAGCGCTATATAAATGAATAAATATTATATTATATTTTTGCACTGACCCAAACTACAAAGTGTGCCTTCACCTCATTCTGGTAAGCACACAGCATTCAGCAGCAAACACATAGCCTGAGGTAAGCAGCACATGGGTGGTACATGGTGTGAGGTATACAGCACATGGGTGATACATGGAGCCTGAGCTATACAGAATATGAGTACATGGAGCCTGAAGTATACAGATTCAATCAGAGGCCAGTTCCAAGAGAACACCCAACATCAGACCTCCAAGAAGACCCAAGACCAGTTCAAAGAGAAGACCCAAGACCAGGTCTAAGAAAATATCTAAAATCAGATCCCAGAGAAGATGTGACCTGAAAGTGAGAGAGCTGAGAGGAGGAGTGTTGATGTGGTGCCCCTATGGATCCAGTCACCACAGAGGTACTACACCCCTGTTAGGATGTAGTATCCCACTCTCGGGTAAGAGGGACACAGACTGGTACTGGGACACCTAGGCCACACACTACACTAGGTCCAGGTCAGGGATAGGGCGAGATTGCTCTTATGGGAGAGCACAGTCCCTAAGCCTGTCTGGAAGGAGGAACCAGGGTAGTAGGGATGGGTGGAGAGGAAGTAGTTAGAGTGAGCACCTGGGAAGGAGTGAAGTTAGGAAGCACACCTAGATGACGTGGGACACATGACAGAGGGTATAAAATAGAGTGGATAAGATCTAGAAAGTAGACAGATGAACAGCAGAGGACAGTTGAACAGCTAGAGTCGAGTTGGAGGGAAGCTAGAGGAAGGAAGCCTGTCAGAGAAGGAAAAGAACTTGAGAGAAGAGTTCAGAGGACTGGACCCAGTGAGAGCTCTTCCTGAGGCCAAACTGAAGAGAAGGATAACCAGGTGGCTCCAGGAGGAAGAGAGGGTGAGGCACAGGCAGTGAGCAAGCCACCCATGGGGCTTGTATCCATTGTCAGACGTAGGCAGTGGAGGTACCAGGCCGCAGAACTGGGGCATCGGGACCCCAAGACTAGTGGAGAAGACAGACCAGGCTCAGCTAGCAACCCGGAGGCTGTGGTACTTCCATGCCATGGTGACACAGTCGACAACCGCTCACATCTGCTGAAAAGGTGGCAAAGAGAGAGTTAAGGGAGATACTACAAAGTGGCCGTAAGAAAAACCCACAGCTGCTGGCTCAGAGCTCTGTGTGGTGAGGCGCAAGGCAGGAGGATGAAGCAAGTGTGGCACCCCAAGGTCCAAGTGCCACAGTGTCATTATCGCCCCCGGGTGGTAGTGTCACACTTGAGAGCAATGGAGGGGCTTCACGCCAGGCAAAACCTAAAGCACACAACACCTTTCTGCCTCCAGGCCTGAAGGGGGAGACAAAGACCTGGGTTCAGGGTGAGCTTCCCTATAAATTCTGATCTAGGGTGAAGCTAGTGAGTTCAGTTCCTAGGAGGACTGAGGAAGACATCCTGTGGACTAGTAGCTGCGCTAAGCTCGTCCCAGGGTAGCTAAGCCTAGCTTGAGGGCCCTAGGCAAGGGTCTGAGGAAGTGGAGACGAGCCCGAGGAGCAGAGTGGTGTCATGCTCACCCTGGAGGAACAGCGCCACAGAACGGATTCCGGAGTCCGAGGCTGTGCAGGACCCAACGACCCGGCAGCCAATACCAGAAGGTGGGGGATTCCAAGTCCTGCCTGGAGGCAAAGCAGCGTATAGAGCCCAGGAACAGCTGCCTGAGATGTGGGGCTAGAGAAGGACTTGAGTTGCCTCCCATACCGGCACCAAGCAGGAGAGAGAGTGCCAGCAGCTCATCTTATGCAGCAGCAGGCGTCTACACAAAGTGTAGTGAGGAGGCCTCAGAGCTTGCTGGGTGAGGAGAACCCCGAGTTGCTCTCAGGTGCAAAGACTCAGCTTAATACCTGTCGGAATTACAGCTGCACCAGTAAAAGGACTGAGGAACCAACAAACCGTGAGTCTGTCTGTTGCTTTGCGCCTGCCATCCTGCACCCTACACCCTTACTACATCCACTGCCCTGGGGATCCGCTCCAACTGTGGGGAGCCACTCCATCCCAGCTGCCCGTCCATCATCCTTAGGGGTTCTGCGGCAGTGGTGGCCACTAATAGTCACATACCACAGGTGGCGTCACGAATAAATCACCCCCTTTCCTATCAAGCCAAGAACTCCCTTTTTCAACTGAACCCAGGGTCACGGAAGCCGGGTCTCGACCCCTGTGACTCCTCAGAACTGCTTAACAGCCCGGTTCAGAGTACCCCACAGCCCTGGGGTGACCCACAAGTGCAGTGTGAGATGACCGATGAAGGAAAGAGAAGGGGTACTGGTTACGTGTCATTCTACTACCCTGGAGTAGCTTGATCCCTGTCTCCAAGAACGCAGCGCTCAGATGGCTGTTGCACAAGTAACAGTGAGTAAAAGATCTAAAGACTGCAACCTGCTGTGTCTTTGAACTTTCTTGACGCATCGTGAGCACCAGAAACATAACTACCAACTCACTCAAGAAACAAAAAATTCACTGCTGCACTCAATCTAACCAAAAAGTGTATGCTAATAAGCAAATGGTTTGAGAAAAAAATTGAAACATCCGTTTCTTTCTAAAAAACTCAATACTCACTTTTTTATTAAAAACCGGGGCTCTTGGTACACCCATTGGCCAATGTATGCCTGCCCTCCGGCCACTTCTCGGCGGCCCCGGGGTCCGGAGGGTCCTGCGCTGACATCCCTGCCAGATCCTTGTCCGTGGACTCCCTGGTCCTTCTGACCTCATCCTGATCCCTGAGCACCTGGGCCCGGTGGGGGTGCAATCTACAGCTGGGTGGAGCCAGCCACTCCACCTTGTCTGATATATACTAGGGAAAAAAAAAAAAAACTGCAATGCACTCGCTACATTGTGCGAGAGGTGCAAGCTGTGTCGCTGGATCAACAAGAAACAAAAAATTCACTGCTGCACTCAATCTAACCAAAAAGTGTATGCTAATAAGCAAATGGTTTGAGAAAAAAATTGAAACATCCGTTTCTTTCTAAAAAACTCAATACTCACTTTTTTATTAAAAACCGGGGCTCTTGGTACACCCATTGGCCAATGTATGCCTGCCCTCCGGCCACTTCTCGGCGGCCCCGGGGTCGCCGAGAAGTGGCCGGAGGGCAGGCATACATTGGCCAATGGGTGTACCAAGAGCCCCGGTTTTTAATAAAAAAGTGACCGGACCCCGGGGCCGCCGAGAAGTGGCCGGAGGGCAGGCATACATTGGCCAATGGGTGTACCAAGAGCCCCGGTTTTTAATAAAAAAGTGAGTATTGAGTTTTTTAGAAAGAAACGGATGTTTCAATTTTTTTCTCAAACCATTTGCTTATTAGCATACACTTTTTGGTTAGATTGAGTGCAGCAGTGAATTTTTTGTTTCTTGTTGATCCAGCGACACAGCTTGCACCTCTCGCACAATGTAGCGAGTGCATTGCAGTTTTTTTTTTCCCTAGTATATATCAGACAAGGTGGAGTGGCTGGCTCCACCCAGCTGTAGATTGCACCCCCACCGGGCCCAGGTGCTCAGGGATCAGGATGAGGTCAGAAGGACCAGGGAGTCCACGGACAAGGATCTGGCAGGGATGTCAGCGCAGGACCCTCCGGACCCCGGGGCCGCCGAGAAGTGGCCGGAGGGCAGGCATACATTGGCCAATGGGTGTACCAAGAGCCCCGGTTTTTAATAAAAAAGTGAGTATTGAGTTTTTTAGAAAGAAACGGATGTTTCAATTTTTTTCTCAAACCATTTGCTTATTAGCATACACTTTTTGGTTAGATTGAGTGCAGCAGTGAATTTTTTGTTTCTTGTTGATCCAGCGACACAGCTTGCACCTCTCGCACAATGTAGCGAGTGCATTGCAGTTTTTTTTTTTTTCCCTAGTATATACCAACTCACTCAGGTACAATCTGCTGCCCTGGGGGTGAGCCCTACCCTTAGAGGGCTTTACAATACTGCTGCCTCCTTGCCATCAGACCCCCAGAGGAACTGTCGTGCAGCAGCGGCCATGTAGAGCCACAACCTGCGGGTGGTGTCATGTAAAATAGTTATTTCCAAGTCCTCTCCCAATAGTTATTTTCCATCCTCTCCCTAACAGAAACCTCTATCCTAGTGACATTCCTTAAAGGAAAGAGCCACCCACACCGAACTTTTAATGACACCGCCAGAGTCACGGAGCCAGGTCTCGACCCCCGTGACTCCCATGAAGCCTCAAAACCCGGTTCCGAGTATCCTAAGGCCCTGCAAATGGGACCCATTGTGTTTGTGGATAGGAAAATCCAAGTATAGAAAAAAAACAAAGATTCTCATAGAATTGGAAAAAATTATATACAACCAATAAACAAACTCTTTTTTTCCCCTCATATGCTGCCTCTAGAGACGCCACCTTTCTGCTGCCTTTGTTTTTGATGCATGCTTATTTCGGATTATACCATCTTCCCATGTCAGCTTCCTTATTCATTATATTTTTGTATTGTTTTTTTAAAACATTTTACATGTATCATACCCCTCCATTTTTTCTATCTTTTTCATTTATTGATTGAATATATGTATTCTTCTATGAGAATCTGCAGTTTTTCTATGCTTGGCTTTACTTGATACTGGTATTATTTCCTCAATAAAGAAAGAAAGAAACAGCAAATGGAATCCTTTGGTCCAACATCTATTTGTCTCTAGATCAGTATTCTCTTTACACTGTATCATGGCCTCCAGTATTTCCCCCAAACTTTAATAAGGCCCTCAGTAGTATTTCCCCCAAACTTTAATAAGGCCCTCAGTATTTCTCCCACACTGTATAATAGCCCCTAGTATTTATTTCATACTGTGTTATGTCCCCAAAAATTCCCCCCCACACTGTAATATGCCCCTAGTATATCCTCCACGCTGAGTAAGGCTGGCTTCAGACTTGCAGATGCATCTGCAGCGTTTTGCAGATGCATCTGCAAGCATCTGCATGCAGACCGCGGCCCCTATGTTTATAATGGAGCGCACGGCGGTCTGCAGATGCTTGCAGACCGCCGTGCGCTCTCATTGCCCGCCATTAGTGATCTGTGCGCACGCGGATGCCTGCGCACAAATCACACACTCCCGCCCGCACCATGGACGCGAGATGTTGCGTCCCTGGTGCGGGCAGGAGTGTGTGATTTGTGCGCAGGCATCCGCCTGCGGACAGATCACTAATGGCGGGCAATGAGAGCGCACGGCGGTCTGCAAGCATCTGCAGACCGCCGTGCGCTCCATTATAAACATAGGGGCCGCGGTCTGCATGCAGATGCTTGCAGATGCATCTGCAAAAGGCTGCAGATGCATCTGCAAGTCTGAAGGCAGCCTAAGTCACAAGCTTGCCCCGGAGCCGGTCCCATCGTCTCCTCACCTTCCTCCTAATAAAGGACACCACCACCGCACAAGACCGTCCCCAGCACCACAGAACCCACCCCATTGTGATTTCACCACTCTCCCAATGTGATGGCATTGGCCCCCCCATCTAGTGTAATATACTGTACTGTTTTAATATACTACATAGTACTATGTAATAACTATGGCTCTTGATGGCTCTTCATTGTTAATAATTAACAATGCAATGGTAAAAATGTGCTTTATGGCACATGTGCTACATGGCACAAACAAATTTTACTTATTGAATACAAAATAAGCTATCAACATAATTAAATGGTAGTATAATGATGAAAGGGTTAAAATACATTTTCAAAGCATAGTATTATAATCCACAAGCGTGATATTTTACATAAACTCACGTATCAGCTAAACTCTGACTGATTATAAGTATTATATGGCAAAACAATTGCACAAATTCTAAAAGGTATTTCAATGAGGGATGGGCAGAAGAAGAGTCAGCATCCATCATTGTCAGTCACATTTACTTCAGAGTTCTTCATAATATTTGCTGATTTGGCAGCACTACCTGCAGCCTCACTGTATGTGCATTCAGGATCATACAACACCTCATACATGACCTCACAAGTTACCTCACACAGTCACGTCACCTCACACCGTCACGCGTCACCTCACACCGTCACACGTCACCTCACACCGTCATACGTCACCTCACACCGTCACACGGCACCTTACAGAGGTCAAACGTCACCTCACACCGTCACACGTCACCTTACACCGGTCACACGGCACCTCACACCGTCACCTCACACCGTCACACGGCACCGCACACCGTCACACGGCACCTTACATCGGTCACACGTCACCTCACACCGTGATACGTTACCTCACACCGTCACACATCACCTTACACCGGTCACACGTCACCTCACACCGTCACACGTCATCTTACACCATCATACGATACCTCACACATTATGGACCACATTACCTCACAATTTACCTCATACATGACTTCAAACATCACCATAATATAACATTAAAGGGAACCAACCACCTCAGATGACGACTATAAGCTGTTAATACATGTCCCTGCACCCTACCTACACCATTCCAGCTATGTTTTTCTTAAGAATATTGATAAATGTAAACCGAAATATACACTTTATAAAATTACATGCCTGTGTACTTCTGGGCGTCTCCTTCTGGGTCAGTTACTAGAGGGCTGTGTCTCCAGCAGCATGACTGGCTTCTCTAGCCCTCCCTCTTACTTTGCAGGACGTCACATGAAGGGACGGGAGCTGCCTTGCGTGCCCGCCCACTGATAGATAACATCACGCCCTTCATAAATGTACACAGACATTACCTTATATATTTCATGACACGTGATATCAAGCATTACCTTATGTTACCTC
The DNA here is from genome assembly GCA_033576535.1 of Allobates femoralis. Classification (NCBI taxonomy): domain Eukaryota; kingdom Metazoa; phylum Chordata; class Amphibia; order Anura; family Aromobatidae; genus Allobates; species Allobates femoralis. Next base: position 22,097,399 of record JARQOC010000010.1, read on the forward strand.
AAACTTACCTCACACATTACCTCATACGTTATTTCATACATTGCCTCATATGTCACTTCACGAATAACCTAAAACATTACCTCACAAATTATTTCACACATCACCTCATACGTTGTTTCATACATAACCTCAAACATTACCATACACATTACTCACACATTAACTGACACCTCATATATTTCATGAAACCAAATATTACATCACACATTACCTCGCACATTGCCTCATACATTACCATACCTCGCAACGTTTGAAGAACAAAAAGAGGGACAAAACATGCGGTGCGTACAGCGCACTGCAGCAAAATGTTTCCCACACCCCTAGCCACACCCTTTTGTATGTGGTGGACATTCAGCAGATGCCAGGACTGTTAATTATTAATATTTAGCTTCCCTAATTATTGCATTTTTGCTGTATTTTTATATATTTTACGATTCATTTGAAGCGTTTTGGTAGAGATGTGAAGCTGCCTTTTTATGTGTTTTTTTATAGTTTTGACTCTGCTGAGCTTAAAAAAGTAACTTGCAGTTTTTTACATGCATTTTTGTATGCTCCACATAGAATTCTCTAGGGAAAAACAAGCAACAAACAGCGTCTTTAGATGCACAATGGGCGCAATTCTCATGAAATCACATCCATTTTGCTCGGTCAGTAAGGCCCCTTTCACATCAGCGGTAAACGCTGATCGCGGCAGTTGCGGTGAAAAAAACGCAACTGCCGCGGTTACCGCATAACGGCCACACTTGAGGTTCACTTGCAGCAAGCCCCATGCAATGTCTATGGAGCTTGAGGCAAGTGTGGTATAGTTGCGGTTTCGGCACTTGCGGCAGATGCGGCCGCGAAAAAAAACACTGCTGACCGCGGGTTTTTGACGGCCGCATCTGCCGCAAGTGCCGAAACCGCAACTATACCGCACCTGCCGCAAGCCCCATAGACATAGCATGGGGCTTGCCGCAAGTGAACCGCAAGTGCGGCTGTTATGCGGTAATCGCGGCAGTTGCGTTTTTTTCACTGCAACCGCCGCGATCAGCGATTACCGCTGATGTGAAAGGGGCCTTAGAGGTTGTCCAGTAACATAACTGATCTTTTTTTCCATAAACAATCATCATGTTATTGTACAAATATTACCTTTTATAATTCTCCAGCAGCTCATCCTCATTGCTGGCTCCAGCTCTGATGGGGTTCATCCTTCTTTTATTCCTACAAGTCCCATCATGCATTGCACTGGGCTGTAAAGCCACACCTATCACACCCGCTCTAAACTCCGCCAACACCTCTCCCTGCCCTACATTTTTATGACATTTTTTATGGATTCCGTTTGCACAAGAATCTCCCTGTACTGTCATCAGAGCCTGTGGCTCAAGAGCTAAAGCTCCAGTCTGTAATTAAACAGGATTAAAGCTTTGCGGGTTTTATTACAGAGGAAACTCATATTAAAAAATTACATTTTTCATAATTGCTTTTTATAATTTTTAGTAGCTTCAGAACAAAAAAAATCGGACTTTTTCTTTACTTCTAGTATACAAAGAAAATACAGGGTTGGCCATTTATATGCATATACCTAAATAAAATGGGAATGGTTGGTGATATCAACTTCCTGTTTCTAGCACATTAGTATATGAGAGGGGGAAAACTTTTCCAGATGGGTGGTGACCATGGCGGCCATTTTGAAGTCAGACATTTTGGATCCAACTTTGGTATGGGATACAAAGAGAGTGGTGCCATTCTTCATCAATGGAATCCTCAATGCCACTGGATATCCAGTGGCATTGAGGTTTCAATTGAAGAATGGCACCACTCTCTTTGTACCCCATATATCACACCATACCATCAATTTTTGTGTTCCAACAGTCTTGGAGGGATCTGTCCACTGTGGGTTAGTGTCAGACCAATAGCGCTGGTTTTGTTTGTTAACTTCATCATTCACAAAAAAGTTTGCCTCATCCCTCATCTGAAGGCAATTGTCTATGCTGTGAAGATACGAGATGTGCAGCATCTGAAACAACGGACACTGGAAGCCTGTGCTAGCATTTCTTCTACGGTGTTGCTATCAGTGTGTGAAGAGTGGGAGAAGAGGGTTGTAATGACAATCCAACACAATGAGCAGCACTTTGAACACATTTTATAAGTGGTCATAAACTTGAAAATAACTCATGAAAGAATAAAGTTACGTTAAAGCCAAGCACACCATTGTTTTTCTTATGAAATTCTCAATGATGTGTCACATGACCCTCTACCCATTGAAAAAAATAAAGTTGGATCCAAAATGGCTGACTTCAAAATAGCCACCATGGTCACCACCCATCTGGAAAATTTTCCCCCTCCCATACACTAATGTTCTATAAACAGGAAATTGATTTCACCAACCATTACTATTTTATTTAGGTGCATCCATATAAACGGCCCACCCTGTAGAAATACATTGTTATACACAATGCATCTCTATGTAACATTGTGATTTGATTCAAGGTCCCTCATCTTTACTACAGATCAAAATAACCAAATCCTCCTGTTTATCAGTGTGAGCTGTAGGTTAGTTGAAGACCTACTGCTTGTGTAGAGTAAGACATGAGTCCAAGGCTGATCTCCGGAGAAGAGTAAAAATTGTATTTTAAGAGGAGATCCCACCCCCAGGACAAAATGGATGACATGACAGGACGCTGGACTGAGCCTTCAAATCTGAACAGTCCTACTGAATCTGGGATGGTTGGGAGATATGCATTATGTCACACATTATCTCAGATATTATATTGCATATAACCATGCTCATTACCTTGACATGACATTATGTCAAATATTACCTCACATGTGACCCCATTACGGATCACATTGTCTCATGCAATATGTAATACATCATGTATTACCTTATACAATGTTTTTACACATTATCTAATACCTCATGTCAAATATGGCATACTTGCAGTAGCGGCGGCCGGAAGTTAGTAGGACGTGCCCAGCTTAGGCGGTAGGCATGGTTTGGAATTGGTAGGCGTAGCCTGGCGTTTCCTAAAGGAATAAACATTAATTTTTAAGTCCGCGTGGTCATAGAGTTGTTTATAATAGAAGTGGGGGGACAGGGGGTAATATCCCCAGGTGGAGGTCTTACCCCCCAGACATGCATTATCAATAGTGCGCAGAAGGTTGCCCCACCATGCACACGAACTAAGCTGATCACGCCCAGTAGTTTGCTTTAACTATGCAGGGGGGCCCTTGTATCTTACCCACCTGGGAGTCTTAACCTGAGACGCACACTTCTATTATAAACAACTCCATGACGATGTGGGCTTAAAAATCAATGTTTATTCTTTCTGAAAAAGTAAATGATGGGCCACACCCACCAACACCGGACCATGCCTACCACCTTAGCTGGTCACGCCCACTAACTTCCAGCTGTCGATACTGCAAGTATGCCATCAAATATTGCATCACACATTACATGGCACATTATCTCAATTTTCCCTCAGATGCCGCCATGCACAGCATATCATAAACATCGTCTCCTTCCAAGGACACATGCAAATTACCCCAGGGGCCAAAGACAATGGCGTCATAAGATTGTAGCATGTTTTGGCATAACACTGTTATTACACAGGAAATACATTTTGTTGACTAATAATTGCAGCAGAGATAGTGAATCTATTATATAAAACCCGAAGGCCACTTCCTGAAAAGGCGAAGGCCACTTCCGTGACGGACTTCGCCCAGGGGCTGGTGACGTCATCCAGTGCAGGGCCCCCCTGCTACAGGCAGCGGCACAGGAACGTTCCGACCTCGGAAGTTCCGTGTGCCCTACAGCCTCTCCCCTCCACCCTCTGCCATTGCTGTCTGCCCAGAGGCCGCCCCTCATGTATCATGTCCTCAGCCCCTGCTCCACACATCAGTACACTGTCAGGAGGAGGCGCCCGGCAGTGCAGGGGTTACAGCCGAGCCTCCAGTGTGTGCGGGCGGCTCCTCCCCGCACACACATTCCCCGGGTGCCCAGGCAGTGAGGAGGTGGCAGCGGCAGCACATGGCAGCCGGGGGGTAGCTGCACTGACAGGAGGAGGCTGACACCCGGGATCATGCTGCACAGCGCAGTCTCCACGCCCGCCTTCTCCACAGCTCCGCACTGCTGACACCGGGGGACACCGCGCTCAGCACCGGGGACATGAGGGGCAGCAGCACCGGGAGGGGACGCAGAGGTGAGAGCCGGGCTGCAAGGGATTAACAGGTCCTCTGCCCCCTCTGTGTCCTCTGCCCCCTGTCCTCTGCCCCCTGTCCTCTGCCCCCTGTCCTCTGCGTCCTTTGCCCCCTGCCCCCTCTGTGTCCTCTGCCCCCTCTCCTCTGCCCCCTCTGTGCCCTCTGCCCCCTCTGTGTCCTCTGCCCCCTGTGTCCTCTGCCCCCTCTGTGTCCTCTGCCCCCTCTGTGTCCTCTGCCCCCTGTCCTCTGCGTCCTTTGCCCCCTGCCCCCTCTGTGTCCTCTGCCCCCTCTCCTCTGCCCCCTCTGTGTCCTCTGCCCCCTGTCCTCTGCGTCCTTTGCCCCCTGCCCCCTCTGTGTCCTCTGCCCCCTCTCCTCTGCCCCCTCTGTGTCCTCTGCCCCCTCTGTGTCCTCTGCCCCCTCTGTGTCCTCTGCCCCCTCTGCGTCCTCTGCCCCCTCTGCGTCCTCTGCCCCCTCTGTGTCCTCTGCCCCCTGTCCTCTGCCCCCTGTCCTCTGCCCCCTGTCCTCTGCCCCCTCTGTGTCCTCTGCCCCCTCTGTGTCCTCTGCGTCCTCTGCCCCCTCTGTGTCCTCTGCCCCCTGTCCTCTGCCCCCTCTGTGTCCTCTGCCCCCTGTCCTCTGCCCCCTGTCCTCTGCGTCCTCTGCCCCCTCTGTGTCCTCTGCCCCCTGTCCTCTGCCCCCTGTCCTCTGCCCCCTGTCCTCTGCCCCCTCTATGTCCTCTGCCCCCTGTCCTCTGCGTCCTCTGCCCCCTCTGTGTCCTCTGCCCCCTGTCCTCTGCGTCCTCTGCCCCCTCTGTGTCCTCTTCTCCTGTCCTCTGCGTCTTCTGTGTCCTCTGCCCCCTGTCCTCTGCGTCCTCTGCCCCCTGCCCCATGTCCTCTGCGTCTTCTGCCCCCTCTGTGTCCTCTGCCCCCTGTCCTCTGCCACCTGTCCTCTGCCCCCTCTGTGTCCTCTGCCCCCTGTCCTCTGCGTCCTCTGCCCCCTGTCCTCTGCCACCTGTCCTCTGCCCCCTCTGTGTCCTCTGCCCCCTGTCCTCTGCCCCCTGTCCTCTGCGTCCTCTGCCCCCTCTGTGTCCTCTGCCCCCTGTCCTCTGCCCCCTGTCCTCTGCCCCCTGTCCTCTACGTCCTTTGCCCCCTGTCCTCTACGTCCTCTGTGTCCTTTGCCCCCTGTCCTCTGCCCCCTGTCCTCTGCGTCCTCTGCCCCCTGTCCTCTGCGTCCTCTGCCCCCTGTCCTCTGCGTCCTCTGCCCCCTGTCCTCTGCGTCCTCTGCCCCCTGTCCTCTGCGTCCTCTGCCCCCTCTGCGTCCTCTGCCCCCTGTCCTCTGCGTCCTCTGCCCCCTGTCCTCTGCGTCCTCTGCCCCCTCTGCGTCCTCTGCCCCCTCTGTGTCCTCTGCCCCCTCTGTGTCCTCTGCCCCCTCTGTGTCCTCTGCGTCCTCTGCCCCCTCTGCGTCCTCTGCCCCCTCTGTGTCCTCTGCCCCCTGTCCTCTGCGTCTTCTGCCCCCTCTGTGTCTTCTGCCCCCTCTGTGTCTTCTGCCCCCTCTGTGTCCTCTGCCCCCTGTCCTCTGCGTCCTCTGCCCCCTCTGTGTCCTCTGCCCCCTGTCCTCTGCGTCCTCTGCCCCCTCTGTGTCCTCTGCCCCCTGTCCTCTGCCCCCTCTGTGTCCTCTGCCCCCTGTCCTCTGCCCCCTCTGTGTCCTCTGCCCCCTGTCCTCTGCCTCCTCTGGGTCCTCTGCCCCTGTCCTCTGGGTCCTCTGCCCCCTGTCCTCTGCGTCCTCTGCCCCCTCTGTGTCCTCTGCCCCCTGTCCTCTGCCCCCTCTGTGTCCTCTGCCCCCTGTCCTCTGCGTCTTCTGCCCCCTCTGTGTCCTCTGCCCCCTGTCCTCTGCGTCCTCTGCCCCCTCTGTGTCCTCTGCCCCCTGTCCTCTGCGTCCTCTGCCCCCTCTGTGTCCTCTGCCCCTGTCCTCTGCCCCCTGTCCTCTGCCCCCTCTGTGTCCTCTGCCCCCTGTCCTCTGCCCCATGTCCTCTGCATCCTCTGCCCCCTCTGTGTCCTCTGCCCCCTGTCCTCTGCCCCCTCTGTGTCCTCTGCGTCCTCTGCCCCCTGTCCTCTGCGTCCTCTGCCCCCTCTGTGTCCTCTGCCCCCTGTCCTCTGCCCCCTGTCCTCTGCGTCTTCTGCCCCCTCTGTGTCCTCTGCCCCCTGTCCTCTGCCCCCTGTCCTCTGCCCCCTGTCCTCTGCGTCCTCTGCCCCCTGTCCTCTGCATCCTCTGCCCCCTGTCCTCTGCCCCCTGTCCTCTGCCCAGCCGCCTCTGCCCCCTGTCCTCTGCCCAGCCGCCTCTGCCCCCTGTCCTCTGCCCAGCCGCCTCTGTCCTCTGCCCACGCCGCTGCGCTGACCACTCTGCCCACGCCGCTGCGCTGACCAATCTCACCGCACTCACTGCTAACCATTGAGGCACCGCACTCACTGCTAACCACTGAGGCACCGCACTCACTGCTAACCACTGAGCCACCGCACTCACTGCTAACCACTGAGCCACCGCACTCACTGCTAACCACTGAGCCACCGCACTCACTGCTAACCACTGAGCCACCGCACTCACTGCTAACCACTGAGCCACCGTATACTGTGCTTCCCACAGAGCCGCCTGTATACACACAATTCATTTCACCGCACTCCCGTAACTATTAGTAAATAAACTATATATGGATTCTAGACTACCCGATTCTTTAGATTCGGGCCGCCATCTAGTTTTAAATAAATAGCAAACGTAATTCACATCTTATTGAATGTACTCAGATTCTTTCTAAAGTTGTAGGCTAAGGGCACACATTGGTGCTTGTTGTAGATACAACCTAGGAAAGTTACATATTTTTGTGTACATATTTTTGTACATATTTATTCAGGTAGGTGAACTCACAGAGGTTGTCAAGAGGCAGACACTTCAGCAACTACTTTATCAGATGGTTTTATTATAGGCTGCTTTCACATAGGCGTTTTTGAAAAAATGCGGCAGATGCGGCAGATTTACCGCATCTGCCTCCTAATGGCCACCCTTGCGGCACACTTGCGGCCAGCCCCATGCATTGTCTATGGGGCTAGCGGTCAGGTGCGGCAAGTGCGGTTGCAGCAGATTTAGCAGTTGTGGCCGTGAAAAAAAAACTGCTGCTAACCGCATTTTTTTTTCGCGGTCGCAAGTGCCGCATCTGCCGCAACCGGCAAAACGCACTTGCCACACCTGACTGCAAGCCCCATAGACAATGCATGGGGCTGGCCGCAAGTGTGCCGCAAGGGCAGCCGTTAGGTGGCAGATGTAGTAAATCTGGCGCATTTTTTTTTTAGGTTGTGTAGAAAAAAAGCCCAGGTTTAGATTCCGCGCAGACCACAAAGCAGGAAGGGTATGTTTGATGTCCGTTTATTGAGCCAACGCGTTTCACAGCAGGGCAAACAGTGTACATACATGAACAGCTTCCTTAAATAGCATTTCATAGGGCCCTTTCACATCAGCGTTTTTCGTAATTCGCGGCAGATGCGGTGAAAAAACCGCATCTGCCGCGTTTGCCGCATAACCGTTCCACTTGCGGCACGGTTGCGGTTTTTTCCATAGGAAGTATAGGGGGACTTGCGGCAGATGCGGCAAGTGCGGTATTGCACTTGCGGCAGGTGCGGCAGAGAAAAAAACCGCGGCTTACTGCGGTTTTTTTCTCTGCCGCACCTGCCGCAAGTGCAATACCGCACTTGCCGCATCTGCCGCAAGTCCCCCTATACTTCCTATGGAAAAAACCGCAACCGTGCCGCAAGTGGAACCGTTATGCGGCAAACGCGGCAGATGCGGTTTTTTCACCGCATCTGCCGCGAATTACGAAAAACGCAGATGTGAAAGCACCCTTACATACAAAAAACGTTATAAGCTCCGCCCCCTGGCCATAAGCTCTGCCCCCTGTCCAGACTTCCTGTGAAAACGCCCACTATTTGTGTGTATATTGATCAAATTTTTTTTAAGAGCGCCTATGTGAAAGGGGCCTTATTTGATAAGCGCTTTTTCAAAATTCTTAACCACAAGCGAGTTTTGAGCATTTTTCCAGCTTTTTTATACCATTTTTGCTACTGCCATTTTTCTAATTTTTGTATAAACTATATGCAACAATTGTGAAGCAGCCAACTAGCAAAACACTAAGGTTATGTGTATATAATGTCTTTTTTCATATGGATCTAGCCTGGAACCCTCCTGAAAAAAAATAGAGGAAATATGTGGAATCAAACTGTGCTGCTGTACAAGCAACAAGTAAATTTGTGAATGCAAGTGGCTTTATTCAACACGTTTCATGGTGTATTCCTCAAACCTTCAAACCTTCATCAGGACAACCACCATTGGTGCAGCATAACCACTAGTTTATTAATAAAATACTAAGTCAGCATACAGAGACATGCAATAGGAATAATGAGACTTGTAGTGATGACTCATATAAAAAACGTATGTATATTTGTAATTAATTTGTTGTGCAGGCACACAGTCCTCAAAATACAGAGATATGAACAGTCTCGTAGAGTATATTCAATATATAAAGAAAGAAGAAGGCGGCACTCATTGGACCGGTGAAAACAGGTATGTTTATTCCAGTCGCAGTATTACATCAGGTGGAGGGTGCGGGGAGGGAGGTGCAGGGATGACGGAGCCCGTTTCGAGTAGTGCTTACTCTTCAACAGATCCTGTACACAGGATCTGTTGAAGAGTAAGCACTACTCGAAACGGGCTCCGTCATCCCTGCACCTCCCTCCCCGCACCCTCCACCTGATGTAATACTGCGACTGGAATAAACACACCTGTCTTCACCGGTCCAATGAGTGCCGCCTTCTTCTTTCTTTATGGATGAAAATGACTATGTCCTACGGCTGAGCAATGCTGGACTTGGTTCTGTGCCACAATTTCAACTGCAGCAATATAAGGTCAGTGCCCGGTTTTCCTTCTACATTCATAATTGTATATTCAATATATGTTCTGTGGAAACATGCATAGAATATGTATATATAAATGAACATCTGAATGAGGTCTTAGGTACGGGCCACAGAAATCCCATATGTATTGTCCGTTTCTTCAGTGTGTCTACTGAAGGTTTGGCTTTAAATAATAGATATGGACATGGTAATAATTCACACAATTCTTACATCAAGTAAATAATAACCCGCTGTGATTCTCAACTAGTACAGGTTGTTCTCATGGTGAACTGCACATGAATTCAGCAGTTACAGCACAAGCACTAGATTTCCGTCACAAACAGCATCTCAAATACTTAACAGTTCAATGTGGAAATTCCACTTTGCGTCAGTTCCTTGACAATTTACACTGTGGATTTAACCCTTTACATTGCAGAGGGTAAAATGCACAGCAAAATCTGTAAGTAATAGGTGCGGTTCCAAATGTAGAAAAACAAGCAGCACTCACAATCCTTAAAATGTCATTTTATTCAATCCTGTTTAAACATGATGGGAGAAGGTGGGACAGTATGATGCTTTTAGGGAAAAGGCCGTTTCACTTGCACTCACGCTTCCAATAGGTGCAGTTATAGGCAATATGGATCAAAGTGGGATATTTTGTTTCCTCAAAAAAAAAGACAGGTGAAAAAGTATAATCACTGAAGCGGGTCTATGATGTATCTGTAAAAATGATGAATAAGCTCACGGTTATGGAATTTTCAGTCCTTTACCAAGTGAGGAGTCAAAGACATCTGAATTCAGAATGGATTTCGCCTGTGCCACCCCCACAGCCGTTTCTTTTGCCCATCACATCAGAAGCATTGGATATGCAGATGAAGATCTCAGCTGTCCAAGATTTTCATCGACGCCTGTACAGCCATTTTCCTTTTGGCCATCGCGTCAATAGTAGGGAAATTAATGGTGCTTAGTGATAACCTGTCAGGACACAACCTTCGCCGAGCCTTTGGCCCCACTGCAACATTGTCCCATTGTGCCATTGCCAACCCCCACCACTGCGATCCGGACTCATGTGACCTTATTCCACCACCATCACCCCCTGATAAGTTCCTGTTCATATCAGAGGATGCACTCCCATTTCTCACCAATTTTGGGGGAACAAAAGTGCACCTTATAATCTGAAAAATACAGGAATATTTAAATGATAAATGTTACAAACTTCTATAACACACATATACCAAAAATCTTAGATTTTAGCTCCAATCACAGCCTTGAGGGAAGCTTTCCCTACACACGTTGCATTTGTCGTAATAGTTTACATTTCTCCAATAAGACATAGTAATCCACACCAACAAAGGAGTGACAGGAAATGTGCACAATGTATATTCCATTTCTCAAGGGACCCTTATCAAAATCTTGATATACCGTCCCTAGAAGAATAAAACATTCCCTGATAAAATATTAACTTTACATAAACAACATATGGCTGTTTCCTGTAGTTGTGTATTATCATAAACTCACATATTGCTTGAGCATATTACAGCAAGATCAATAGATGTAAATGTAGGGTGCAAGGCAACGGAAAAAAAATCTTCAGTAAATATTAAAGTCCTGTAATCATCCTTCTCCGTCACAAATTATTTACACTTTTCTAAACATTTACATCAAAAATGAAAAAAAGGTCATTTCAAATTTTTATTATTGAATTTTTAGAAAAATTGTTACAAAACACAAACTTTGCAGTCAATGTAAATTTCAAATGAGACATTAGTATGTTAAAATATTAACAAGCAAATGTTAAAGTGAACTTACCACCAGGATTTAAGCACCTGTAAATCAGTGCAGCAGGTGATTGATGTGTGCAGCATGACATCACTATTTTATACTTTTTTTTTCCCTCCCCTGTGGGCTTGTCTTTCTGCTGTAAGCTGCACCCCTAACCCTTCCCTCTCATCCAGACTCATCTGGGGGTGAAGATTCAGTTTATAGCAGGAAAACAAGCCACAAGGGAGGAATAAAAATAAAATAGTGATGTCACGATGCACACGTCAATCACCTGCTGCACTGATTTACAGGTGGTTAAATCCTGGTGGTTGTCTCCCTTAAGCACAATCTTATCATTCATGGCCATTTTACACGCGGCAACAGGAAGATAGAAACCGGCAGGTGTTGGAGAAAATTGTACCTTTTACCTTCAAAACACCTTGAAGTGGCTGCGTGTAATTCAGGTATCTGCAAGGTGTTTTGAAGGTAAAAGGTACAATTGTCTCCGACACCTGCCGATTTCTATCTTCCTGTTGCCGCGTGTAAAGTGGCCATCAGGGGTGGAATTTGGACTTTTAACCATAGATTCCCCATGATGTAGTGAGCCAAGTCCCCCCCCTCCTGATACATATTACATAGCTCTTGGGAAAACGATGGTTGCTGCTCTGCTAAGCACTCCTGTGTTCTTTTTGAGAGAGCCATTGTCAGACTTGTCTGGTGGCAGCTAATGTCAAGAAGGGGCCCCCATACATATTAGATTGTCAATCTATCAGTGAAGTCCAAAAATTATATTTCATATAATCTCATCCTTCCAGGCAATCAATAAATTTAACACAGAGCTATATGAAATATTTATCTTCCAAAGAAGAAACCATATAAAATTGTATCAAATATTGAATCTTTACTAGACCAAAAATATATTAAAATAATTATTTACAATACAAATGTGCCTCATTGAAAAGAACCATAATAAACCAGGTATAATAATATACAACAATTACACTTTGTTTTTGTTTTTATTTGAATAACTTATCAAAGACAATAGAAATATATTTAAATACAATTTAAGTCTAGCTCTAACTCTGTAAAATGTCTAATTTATTGCACCCATTAACTTATTGCAACTAACTAGTTATATAACATACATATACTGTATCCTGTGGTAGTCCTGCTATGAGTTCTAAATGTTGTATGTGAACATTGCTATCTAAGACCCATTTCACACCAGTGTTTCTGTCCAGATCCAGACAGAAAACCGCATTTGCCGCCTAACTGCGGCACTTGCGGTATGCTTGCAGCAAGCCCCATGCATTCTCTATGGGGCTTACGGCAAAAGCACACATCCAAAAGTGCACAGGGATGGTTGAAAAAGAAATAATGGACAGTGTGAAATTGGCCAGTAATTATTATTATTATTATTATTATTATTTATTTATATAGCGCCATTAGGTTCCATGGCGCTTTACATGAGGTTGAGGGAGACAAGAACAAGTACACTAAATCTAGGCGATCAGGACGTACAGGTACAGGAGGGGCAGGGACCCTGTCCACAAGGGCTCACAGTCTATGAGGGGTGGGTTAGGATACAGTAGGATGGGGAATGTCAGGTATGGGGCGGTCGCCTGGGTCTCATGGCAGGTTGTAGGCTTGACGGAACAAGTGAGTCTTCAGGTGACACTTGAAGCTACTCAGGGTAGGAGAGTGTCTGACGTGTTCGGGTAGGGAGTTCCAGAGTAAGGCAGATGCCCGGGAGAAGTCCTGGACTCGGTTGTGCGAAGAGGTGATGAGGGGGAGCAGAGGAGGAGTTCTTGGGAGGAGCGGAGGTTGCGTGAGGGTAGGTACCGGGAGACCAGGTCGGAGATGTATGGTGGAGCCAGGTTGTGTATGGCTTTGTACGCCATGGTTAGTGTTTTGAATTGGGATCTCTTGGAGACGGGGAGCCAGTGAATGGCTTGGCAGAGAGGGGAGACAGGGGAGTAGCGGGAGGACATATAGATGAGTCGGGCAGCGGAGTTGAGGATAGACTGGAGAGGTGTGAGGGAGTTAGCCGGGAGGCCATTGAGAAGGAGGTTGCAGTAGTCAAGGCGGGAGATGATAAGAGCATGGATGAGTGTTTTAGCGGTGTCGTGGGTGAGGAAGGAGCGGATCCGTGAGATGTTCTTGAGCTGGAGCCGGAGGGATGTGGTGAGGGCCTCGATGTGGGGTTTGAAGGATAGGGAGGAGTCAAGGATTACCCCGAGGTAATGAGTCCTGACCTCAATACCAGGGTGTGCTATTAATTATTAATTGGGGGGCCTTTATTGATGCTCTCCTCTCTTCTTTCAAAATCACATCTCACCACTTGCGCACTTGACCTGCTCCCATCCCACCTCACCCCCAACCTCACCACAGTCTTCATCCCAACCCTAACCCATTTCTTCAACCCATCACTAACAACTGATGTCTTCCCCTCATCCTGCTTACACACCCATCCTCAAAAAACCCTCCCTCGACCTATTCTCTGTGTCTAGCTATCGCCCCATATAACTTCACCCTTATGCCTCAAAACTACTGGGAACAGCATTTCTATCTTGAACTGTCCTCCCACTCCCTTTTTGACCGGTTGCAATTTGACTTCCGACCGCATCACTCAACTGAAACTACCCTAACTAAAATTACCAATGACTTAACTGTCAAAAGCAACCAACACTACTCTGTCGTCCTTCTCCTGTACCTGTTCTCTGCCTTCAACACTGTAGACCATTCCCACTTGTTACAGAATCTCTCATCTGTTGTGTTACAGACTTCGCCCTCTCCTGGAACTCTTCATTATTAACAGACCTTGACATTCAGCATCTCCCTCTCCCACACCACCTCATCACCTCGCCTCCTATCTGTCGGTGTTCACCAAGGTTCAGTTCTTGGACCCCTACTCTTCTCCATCTACACGCTCAGCCTGGGACAGCTCATAGAGTCCCACTATCGGTATCATGTCTACATTGATGACACACAGCTCGACATCTCTGGACCTGACATCACCTCATTACTAACCAAAATCTCACAGTGTCTGTCCGCTATTTCATCTTTCTTTTCTGCTCGATTTCTAAAACTGAACATGGAGAAAACAGAATTCATCATCTGTCCTCCTCCTCATTCTACCCCTCCACCAGACCTAACCATCCAAGTCAATGGCTGCTCTCTCGCCCCAGCCCCGCATGCTCGGTGCCTCGGGGTGATCCTCGTCTCCTCCCTCTACTTTAAGCCACAAGCCCTTGCCACATCCTGTCGACTCCAACTCTAAAATATTTCCCGAATTTGTATATTCCTTGACCAAGAGACTGCAAAAACACTTGTGCATGCCCTATTCACCTCCCACCTCTACTACTGCAACCTCCTGTTCTCTGGCCTCCCCTCTAAAACTCTTGCACCCCTTCAATCTATCCTAAACTCTGATGCCTAACTATTCCACCTGTCTCCCTGCTACTTCCCAGTTTCTCCTTTCTGCCAAGCCCTTCACGGCTCCACTTTTCTCAGAGGCCCCGGTTCAAAACCCTAACCATAACATACAAAGCCATACACAATCTGTCTCCACCATACATCTGCAACATGGTTTCTCTCCTGGTACTTACCTTCACGCAACCTGTGATGCTCTCAAGATCTCTATCTCTCCTCCCCACTTCTGACAACCGCATACAAGATTTCTCCTTTGCATCCTCCATACTCTGGAACTCTCTGCCCCAACATATCACACTCTCAACTAACATGGAAACCTTTGAAAGGAACCTGAAGACTCACCTCTTCCAACAAAGACTACACCCTGCAGTGAGACTCAGTTCACTAAACTTCTGCACGACCAGCTCTACCCTCTCCTAGTGTATCTTCACCCATCCATTATAGACTGTGAGCCCTCGTAGGCAGGATCCTCTCCTCTTGTACCTGTGTGTGTCTTGTATTGTTCACTAGTAGGACACCGTGCATACGGTGCATACAGCTTTCACCCTCAGTTGTGTGCTTTCAGTAGAAACGAGTCCTCAGGGTTCCTGGAGAGGAACAATTTTATTCGTTGCTCTCTTCTGTATGGCATAGGGTACAGAGCAACTTAAAGGTTATGAATGACAGATACAAACGTATGGCTGATAAAGGAAGTTTGTTAGGTTCAGACATGTGTG
The DNA here is from genome assembly GCA_033576535.1 of Allobates femoralis. Taxonomy (NCBI): domain Eukaryota; kingdom Metazoa; phylum Chordata; class Amphibia; order Anura; family Aromobatidae; genus Allobates; species Allobates femoralis. Next base: position 22,112,418 of record JARQOC010000010.1, read on the forward strand.
TGAATGATTATGTATGGCTTTCCACCAGAAATATTAAGTTGAGGGTTCTTTCTTGGAAATTGGGCCCTAGGTTCATTGGTCCATCCATACTTACTAACCCTGTTTTTTTTTTATCTTGAGCTCCCTAAAGTGCTCATGATCTAAAATGTGTGTTCACAGGTCATCAAATTTAGAGTTTTAGGTAGCAGCTAGAATTGTGGATTTAAGCTCTGTCCACCACTCTCTTCAATATTTGGTGTACTGGAGGAGATATGGTCCAGAGGAAAGGATGTGAGTACCTGCATCAGAAGTGAACACAAGTCAGTTAATACATTCCTTCCATGCATCTGATCTGGACAAACTCAGTCCTGAGGGTCCAGAGGCCCCAAGTAGAAGGGAGGGGGATACTGTCTTGAGTGAGCCATGTCCTGATGTAACCTCCGAGGAACCTGAGGTCAGAAGGTCTCAGCGTTTGTTTAATTGCAGTATTTCTGCAGAGCTCACTTACTATATGGTTGCTCTGCTATGCTGGAGGGGTTAAGGACCTTTTCACTACTGGATGAAGTGTCCTTTTAGCATTCAGCTGTTGTCTATAATTAGCCTCCCCTCCCTCCATATTTACCCCCTTCTGACCCCACTCAATGTCGGTGATAGAATTTGTAGACTTGCATGTGGAGAAACTTGCTGCGGTCTAGCTGTGGTGTTATTGCTCTTGCAGCAGCAAAGCTTCAATTTGGAGATCTTCTGAAACCCTGCCATCCATGTTGCCCTACCTGAGTTCTCTGTGTGCATCCTTGCTCTCCAGCCCCTTTAGTCCTTTTAGGCAGGAGGGGGACATCTAGGAGAGTGTTATCCAGGAGCCTAGTAAAGTACAAGATCCAGGAGTAATCTTGGGACAGAGACTAGCCTAGGGACACCTAGCTCAGGTGCACACTGTCCCAGCTTCTTAACAGTAATGGGTGTATTACCTCTCTTTTTATGCTTGCCCTATTGTAGTTGTGCTCAGTAACCTCTCCCCTGGTTCTCAAGAAGGCATGGGAAACTCATGGCGTATGATTAGGAAGTAAGGCTTAAGGCAGCCATCTCCTAGTCCTGGGGTCAGGGATATTCTTACATGTGAATTCAGGGACTGCGCAGTAGGAGTACTAGTATGTACAGAACCAGCTGGGTGGAGGTTCATCAACTGAGAGACTGCGATATCCTACATGTGACGCGCTGTTACCTGTTACTGGCGTGACATTTTCCTTTCCCAGGTTAACTGCTGCATTGTGCATAGAAAGAAATTAAGTCTTGCGCATGCACAAGACTTCAAGCGCTTCTGAAATAACTTGGCAAGTGAAGAGGATGCAAATCATTAAAGCATATAGTGGCGGTGGAGGGATGCCTGTTTTGGTCAGGGTCATTTTCATATGTCAAGGATGACAATGAAACTTGATTTTCACCATGATAACTATTATCTGGTATAACAGACAAAATTAAATATTTACGGTAAATGATAAGGTGGCATTTTGTGAGATTGATGCGACCTGACAGATTCCCTTTAAACATACTCTATTTTTACTTTTCTAGTAGTTGTTGTAATTTAATCTAATTCCACTTTACATGGATGTTAATAAAAAAAGCATATGTGATATCATAATTATTAAAGTATAATTAAGTATCTATTAAATTGTAGGGTGACTTATTTGTGCTATGATTAAAGAAAAAAAGGATTTTGCTCATGGCTCAGATTCTGCTTAGAATACAGTACTTGAACAATTCTACTGTCCTCTTGTGGAAAATTCCTCATATTGCACTTCAATATTTCTATGTTACATTTCTTTTATTTTGGGAATATGAAAAGTGTGTTAGAATTGATGGAGTTGATCATTATGAGAGTTTGCTAATGATCAAAGATTTAATGATTTAATTTCAAGAAGTACTTCTATAACACGGCTGAATTTGACATTTAAAATGGTTTTAAATTTGACGTGAAATGAAAAGGCTGGTAGACACTCAGTTACTGCAGACTTCCAAATCGTCACAGTGTGTAATGCATGGTCCGAGTAAGCTGGTCGTAATATGGCTGCACGTATGCAATTTATATACTTGTGGTCACGTTCTGACTAGAGTCATCTGCCATCTCTCTATACAAGAAGATTCAAAGAAACGACACAAGCCGGCACATGACCGCAAGTATGCAAACTGCAACATGCAGTCACATAACCGCCCACTAGCTTCAGCAATACAGGATATGGATGGAAACACACTTATGCGAGATGCCATGCATCTCGCATTACTCACCTGCACAAGCCCCTGCCTCTCTGAATGGGAGTGCGTCAGCTGTGTGTGTTTCTATGCAGCTCTACACTCCCATCCAGAGGTGCAGGGGCTGTTGCGGGTGAGTCATGCGAGATACTTGCCTGCATCTTGCATAGCGTTTCTAACCTAATCGAGACACTGTGCATCATTCAGCAATCTATAGACACATAGAGTGGCTACAGATATTTCATTTCAACCCTCCCATCCTTATTTCTGCGCCTTTATAGCTCAGTATGCTTACCTGTAGTCTTATGAAAATCCACAAATAAGAGATTATGATATTTTCATTTTGCCATAACATCTCATTGATGAGGCTTCAGCTCCCTGGATCCACAAAGATCCTGAAAAGAAAGTGTTTAAGTTCCAATAACGTATTTACGAGACAAAACATAGCTCCTTCAGATCCCCAGTCCAAAAACAGAGTAATAAATGATGAAATATGAGAGCAGGTCCGAGAACACGGCTGTGCTTTTAATGCAGCTTTGAGCCCCATTTTGTATGTGGGCCCCAATGGCTTTAATCTTCCTAAAATCATCTTGTTATGGGATTAGATTTGGACGCTAGATACTGAATATATACCATTAAAGCTCAATTGAGACGTCCTTGTTTTTAAGAGATAAAACGCCTATTCATCATAGTCTATAGGGAAAATATTAGTTTTTATTTCAACTGTGAGATCAATGAGATCAATCTCAACTCAATTGGTCTGGGAACAAAAAACAAAAGGACACTGATGGCAACCATGTGCCACCTGCATGTATGTTATGAGTAGGAAAAACATGTAATGTTTTCAAGGGTGGTTTGCAGATGAGAGAAGGAATGCCACCCTGAAGATAGAAATGCTGAATACAGATGAATGAACCTTTTGACGTTCAGGTCCCGGCATTGCAGCCAGGCACTTTGGCACACTGTTCGTGACCCCGAACTTGACCCAAGCTTCAATGGAAATCACTGGTTGGCGGTTCAGCTCTCCACCCACATATAGCCAGCCATAAGTAAAAACACTTCCAGGGGTGAGTTTTATTTTTCTTCTAATTAATTTCGAACACACGCTACACCCAAAAACCATTAATTTAAGCCCAGCGAGAGCCGATCAAACACTGCACGCGGCTCATACTGGGCCAAGCACCAACTGTATCCAGGCACAGCGAACCAAATCTGCCCGAATCGGATCAGACTCGATCCGCGTCCATTAACATGGGGCCTATGGAGCACGGGTCCGAGAAAACAGCTGATCCTGTCTCGGACCCGATTTTAGTGTACTGAGCATGCTCAGTACACTAACTGCTCTTTCCCATGTAATTTCACTTCCGTAATGTATATACATACATTGCGGAAGTGAAATTAAGTAAAAGCAAGTGTTAAAAATAAAAAATATATATGCTCACCTCTCCGGCAAGTCCCCCGATGTCAGCATTTATCTTCCGGCTTGAGGACCTAGCTGGGCCGGGCTAACCGATCAGCTGATCAGTCACATGACCGGTAACTGCGGTCATGTGACCGATCAGCTGATCAGTTAGCCCTGCCTCCCCAGATCCTTCAACCCTCGGGAGCTAGATGCCGAGATCAGGGGACTCCCATATATGAAAATCACAGACTCGGACACAGAAATGGCATCCGGAGGTCACCTCCGATGCGATCCTTTTCCTGTCCGTGCGGTCCTGCAAAAAGTAGGATCCCCACGCACAGGAAAAAGAAAAATCGCAGTGTGAAACCAGCCTAAGGTATGTAAACGTTGTATACAGAGTGCAGCTCTTTATTTATTATTCAGTTTTGCACCTGTTCACACTTGTTTGGATGTGCCGTCAGGTTTTTTATAATGTTAGATTATGGGGTCATGACTTCTAACTGAGCATTCCTCCCCATCAGCTTTAGACGATTTTACATTTTCTATTAGCGGGTTCCTAGGCGCCTATGAATTGTAGGTTTTTTAACCCAGATAGAGGGATTTCTGTAAAAAGGGACTCCGCAAAGAGATACACCTTGTCACTGGTTGCTGGGCTCACGTAAAACTGGCCTTTTGTTTTGCTATGTGTCTCAATTTTTCAATGTATTTCTTTAGCAATAATACATATCTAAAGTCCTACCGTATATACACTTTTGCATAGCTTAGAATTTCAGAGTGGAGCTATTTATTTATTACAGTAGATTTCATGTTCAGTTTTACACCTGTTCACACATTGAGTTTTGTCAGATTTTTCATGTTTTTATTTTAGTTATAGAGTTGAGTTAAAGCTTCAACAGATCCCAGTGAATCTGAGATTTTGTGACATATTGGACTTCATGTTAGTGGTAAATTTAGGATGATCGTTTTTGCATTTGTTAAAAAAAAAATGGAAATTTGGCAAAAAGTTTGAAAATGTTGCAATTTTCAAACTTTGAAGTTTTATACTGTTAAATCAGAGTAATGTCATACAAAATAGTTAATAAATAATGTCTACTTTACATCAGCACCATTTTGGAAACAATTTTTTTGTTAGGAAGTTAGAAGGGTTCAAAGTTCATCAGCAATTTCTCACATTTCCATCAAAATTTACAAAGCACTTTTTTTTTTTAGGGACCACATCACATTTGAAGTGACAGAGTCTAAATGACAGAAAACACGCAAAGGAGACACCACTGTAAAAACTGCACCCCTCAGACTGCACAAAACCACATTCTAGAAGATTATTAAGCCTTCAGGTGCGTCACAAGAACTAAAGCAATCTGGAAGGAAAAAAAATTAACATTTTACATTTTCCAACAAAAATGTTTCTTTTGCCTCAAATATTGCATTTTCACAAGGGTAACAGCAGAAAATATATGCTAAAATTAGTTTACCCCAAATTGTGACCCCATTTTGGAAATTAGACCCCTCAAGGAATTTATCTAGATGCATGGTGAGCACTTTGAACCCTCAGGTGATTCATGTATTGAGCAGTAAAAATAAAAAATACCTTTTCACAGAGTAGGGATGGTCCTGAAATGAGTCACCTTGACAAGGTGGGATGGCTTAAGTTTTTTGCAAATAAGGTATGCACCGAGTACCCTGTGTTTTTAACAGCACTAGGCTTTATTTATTGCAAGGTATTTGGTCATAATCTGCGCATACTTTTATCTTGTTGCTTCAGTCTAAGGCTGCTTTCACACTGAGTTTTTGTGCTGTCCGAGGGGATCAGACTTTTTGCAGCTCCCCTTGGACAGCAACTGATCCAAACTGATGACTGCAATCGGATGACAAATAGGCATCCGATCCCGATGTTTTGCAGCATCAGTTTGGATCCTCTCCCTGCTCCTCCTGTCACCTCGTCCCCCTCCTGTCACCCTCCTGTCACCTCGTCCCCCTCCTGTCACCTTTCTCCCCTCTGTCTCCGCTCTTTGTCCCCTCTGTCTGCCCTCTTTGTCCCCTCTTTGTCCTCCTCTTTGTCCCCCCACTTTGCACCCCCTCTTTGTCCCCTCTTTGCAGCCCCTCTTTGTCCCCCCACTTTGCACCCCCTCTTTGTCCCCTCTTTGCAGCCCCTCTTTGCAGCCCCTCTTTGTCCCCCCACTTTGCACCCCCTCTTTGTCCCCTCTTTGCCCCCTCTTTGCACTCCTTCTTTGCAGACCTTAAAAAATAAAAAAATCTTCATTCTCACCTCTCCACGACACCCGCGGTGCTTCCAGCTTCTCTTCTTCTGATGCACAGGACCTGGGTGATGTCACAGTCACATGACCGGTTACCGCGCGGTACCGGTCATGTGACTGCACTGTGACGTCAGGCCAGGTCCTGGAAGCACAGAGCCGAGCGCAGGAGGCATCGCTGGATCGTGGAGAGGTGAGGATAATGATTTTTTTATTTTTAACCCTTTCATTTCACTGGATATCACTTCTGCAATGTATGAATATACATTGCAGAAGTGATATTATGGCACAGAGCGATTTTAGTGTACTGAGCATGCTCAGTACACTAAGATCGGGTCCGAGGAGACATCAGCTGTTTCCTCGGATCCGCGCTCCTTAGGCCCCATGTTATTTGGCGCGGATCAGGTCGGATCCAATTCGGTCCGATTTGACCCGCTGTGCCAAAAATCGCAGTAGGCTGCGATTGTGGGCACAGCAAAAAATCGGCCAGAATCGGACCCAACAAAAATCGGATGCCAATAAGGCCAAATCCGATGTGATCCATGCCCATAGGACAACATGGGGCCAAAATCTGATCCGTGGCTGTCCGTTTTACAACGGACAGCCACGGATCACAGAAAAACGCAGTGTGAAAGCACCCCAATTGGTGGTCAGGGTGAACACGCTCTACAGGCATGTTCACATACGTTTGCTTAGGTTTTTCTGCATTTCCAAAACATGTTGATTGTCATTTCAGTGAGGAAGTGAGAAACTCTAATGCCACCCAATAAGGGTAACAATCCTTAAAGTTATAATCGACTCATTAACAAGCCTTTTAATATGACTTAGGATTTGGGCATTTCTCCTGAGTATTCCGATACTCCATATGTGGTGGGAAAACAATTTTTGGGTGCATGGCCAGGCTCGGTAGGGAAAGAGTGACAATTTTGAGCGGACATCTGGTATGTGTATTTCTTGCATTTTTTTTCCATGTATTTTTGACAATTCCATAGTACAACACCTTCCCTGTCAAGTGTAATAGAAGTGTTGTGCTCATGCTGCGGATTTTCATGCAGCAGAAATGGCGCACATTTTCCCGCAGAAAAATCTGCAGCATGTCAATCCTTTCAGCAAATTTTGCCACAATTTTCAACCATAGAACTCAATGTCAACTGCAAAATACTTAGCACTGTTCACACAATCAGTATTTGTTGTGTATTTAGTGGGGCTCCGCTGTATTTTTGGTCACCAGCAAAAGGTACTGAGTTGGTTGACAGGGTAGGGGAAGTGGGTACTCAGATACCAGGACTGATGGGGGATGAGGGATCACGGCTGGTCGGTTCCCGGATCCATGCCCTGGACGGGATTGGTGGGGATGATGATGATGATGGTTGGGGGAATGGTAACGTGACGCCACCTCTGGTAACGTGGATACCGGCGCTGCGGCCGGCCGCTGAGGTGATGGAGCTGCAGCTCAGAGTAGTACAGCTCCCCACAGGTGGAGCTTTACCTCAGGGGAGTAGTAGTCCTCCCCTTTTTGATGCTGTAGGAGCCCTCCGGGCAGCAAAGCATAAGAGGACAGACTCCATATGAGCTCAAGTTCTTTACTGTCTCCAGATGAAGAAGAGGTACACTGTACAGTCTGGTTTACCGGGGACCTAGCCACATATTTCAGGTAACTTAGAGTCTGTCGGTGGTACCCTCTCACAACTTTCGGGGTCTGTGTTGCTCTTTACTCTTATTCACCACTCTGAAGAGCTCCTTCGCCAGTTCCCTGGTCTGCTACTGTTAGGTACAGTCGGTTCCTTACCGGTATGGACGAGAGTGAAAGCACATAAGCCTCCCGCCACGGGAATTAGGTCTTTTCCCTAATGTGTCCTGGACCTTTTTGGAACTGAGGAAGAGGTACAGTCTGTGGCACTATGACTCCATTCTGTCGGTCCCACAGCCTGTCGGTTCACAGTCAGAGATAGACCTCTGATTGCCTCGGCTCCGGTATGACGGTGTCGACCTCGGACTCCTCAGCCAGCTCCAACCGGTCCTAGATTGTCCCCTCCGTTTCTGGGTCACCCCTCTCCAAGGAGGTGCCCTCCTGTCATGAACGCTGTCAGGTACGTCCTCTCTGGCTGCCTTCCCAGCACTTTTGACTAGAACTAACTCAACTGTCCTCAAGTCTCCAGCTCTACTCTAGGCTCCACCCCCTGGACCTACTGAATATACGGTCCCTATGCTAAGGTGGGCTAGTGTATGGGTGCTTAGGACAAACTCTGCATGAAACTCCGTATCCATGGCTACGGAGGCACTACACCTTCTGTTTGGGGTGCAGTACCTCCCTGTGGTGCCTTCCCATAGGGGCGCCACAGTAGAGCAAGCAGGCAGGGGCTGCCACCCACCCCTAGCTGTCTAGTTGTCCCTGGCTGGCAACCGAAAATACGGCGAAGCCCCACGTTGTTTGTTTTTTAAATTATTTCTAGAAATACATTTACGTATAAATAAATATATAAATTTGTATGTATGGGGGCATTAGTTAAACACTTGTTCAGATGACAAATACAGCCCAATTCAGATGGCTGTATTGTCAGCCTGGCACATTGAACCTATAATGATCAATGATCATGTTTAATAAATGTGTGGCACACATGGTGTATCTAACCTGCTTGTTTTTAACATTGGATGAATAGAGGATCTTTTTTTTATGGTGAGTGCTGCCTTTTCTTCTTTGTATGTGCATTGCAAATGTTCTGATTTTTTTAGATCTGGGGCTGTGTGATGCTATTTTTTACGGCTTGAGCTGATATTTTTGGGTAGATGAGCTGTTTTCATTGACTGCAACATTGCAATAAAATGCAATAACAGAGACCAAAAAATAAAAAATTTGGACTTTTTTCCGCTACAGAGTTTAGGGGCCTTTCACATCAGCGTTTTTACCGCATCTGCCGCCTAACGGCCGCACTTGCGCCGCCGATCCGGCTAACCCCATGCATGGTTTATGGGGCTTGCGGTCGGGTGCGGCAGCTTTCTCGCAGCCGCAAGTGCCGAATCTGTTGCATCCGGCAGAACCGCACTTGCCGCACCCAACCGCAAGCCCCATAGACAATGCATGGGGTTGCCAGATGCGAACCGCAAGTCGGTCGTTGGGCAGCTAATCTGACAGATGCAGCACCACCTGTCAGATAGGCCGCAAACATCAGCAAAACGCTGATGTGAGAGGGGCCTTACAGATCTTTTGATTGATTTTATATTTTGACAGATTGGGCATTTCTGAACACTGATTTCAAATTTACCGTATATACTTTTGTTATAGTTTATTTTCAATGGGGCAAAAGAGGGTTGAATTGAACTCATGTTTTTTTTATTTAATATTTTTCAAAATCTTTTTTTTTTTTTTTTTTTTTTTTTTTAACTTTTTCTTTATTTTACATTGCCCCTTAGGGCGCCTCAGTATTGAACAGTGCAATCCATTTCTGCTATGCAGAGAGATGGGTTCAGCACCTCTCTGCATAACAAATTATCACTTTCTGCCAGCGACACAGCTCAAGCATTGCCGGAAGGAAGTAATGCATGACAGCATCCGGGGTCATCAGCTGACTCCAGGCTGTCATAGCAATGCATCAAGGAACTATGATCACATCACGGGGCTGCCAATGCCAGCAGGGAACAGTACGATCCCCACCATGGTGCTTTGGATCGCGCCGTTGGGTGTTTGACAGTGCAATCCAAAGGGTTAACAGTTAACTTCACGTCAGGTGATCAGATTAGCTGACGTGTGGGGGATGATCCAAGGTTATAACAGAGTATATGCAGGTACATGCACGTCAATTACCAGTTTCATGTTGCTGGAAGCCACATGGAGGTGGTGTAGAGCCACAAGGCTTTCTTGGTTACTCACAACACATACACATGATGAGTCCTCCTTGAAAGTCAACACTGAACTGCAGTCGTTTTTAATTCTTGGGCTGGTCACTCCCTTCCACCCCTGGGTTGTCCTTGAATTTCCTCGTTTGACCTAAAAAAGTCCCAAAACTTATGATGGGTCTTAGCTTCCCCACCAGGAGGTCCGAGAACAATGCTGGTGCCATCGGATCCGGCTGGATCTTCCCTACGCTCGGAGACCAAACATGGTCTCTCTACATTGTTATTGCTAGATGTTCTCTGCATCTCCTCACCCCAGGGTGGCAAGAAAAGTCAGAACCTAGGTGCACATCCAGTTCACTCTCATAATTTCAGTGATATTTATGCAGGACTAGGATATACAGCAATTTGATAATCATTATTAATATGACAGTGCTGTAGAGTCTGCTAAGGTCCCTTGAGGAAACCATTTTTCCTGTCATTGTCTCTCACCAGAGGAGGCCAGAAATTCAAAAAGGGGACCTTCCTGAGTTTTAATTAAAAACCGACACCCATCTACCAGGGACCATTTGATCTCCTACAAAAATGGAGGGGGTCAGAGTGGAGTGCTGATTATGAGCTGCTAACAGCTATAAAAAGATCAATGGCTATAGCTACAAAAATATTGGGGTTTATGATTGATTAATTAATATCTTCCATATTTTTCATAACCTTCAATCATTAATATTAATGATAACTTAAAATGCTTAAGGCAGTAATAATACGCTTTCCTCCAGAAAATGTTCCTTTTTAGTGTACACATACGTACAGATTGTAAAGACAATATAGATGCACACTTTCTGGAGGAGCACATTATTCCTCCACTCTAGTGTAACCACAATAGTATATGTAAGATTTACATGTAAAGTAGTAGTCTGCACCGATAATAATCAAGGAACTCCAATCATGTATACAAGATGCAAAAACTGTATTATTGACTATGTGTTTCAAAGCTTAACCTGCTGCTTCATCAGGCAACCACAATATTAAATCAAACCTCCATCAAAAACAAAAATAATTTACAATTTCAAAAAATAATCTGACTGATCTAATAACTAAATATTTAAGTCTGTTCTTTATGTTTTTGTTATCTAATATTATGGCTCTCTTGATGAAGAAGCATGTTAAAGCTTTGATGTGCGTAGAGAATAAACCCTTTAGTCCCATCTTGCATACATTCTTGGATTTTCTGGATTACCAGCAGTGCAGACTACTACTCTCATCCGCCTACTGCTTCGTCTTTACTGCGGGATCTCCCGGCCAGGGGGGTACTACAGCACTTGTCCTGCTTTGAATCTTCAGTTGTGGGTTAACAATCTAATTAGTTGAGTAAGGCTCCATTCACATAAGCGTTTTTCGCTGATTGCGGCAGATTTACTACATCTGCTGCCCAACGATCACACTTGCGGCAAGCCCCATACATGGTCTATGGGGCTTGCGGCAGGTGTGGCATAGCCGCGGTTCTGGCACTTGCGGCCGCAAAAACCCGCTGATGACTGCGTTTTTTTTTTTTTTTGCGGCTGCAACTGCCTCAAGTGCTGAAACCGCTGCTATACCGTACTTGCTGCAAGAACCATAGACAATGCATGGGGGTTGTCGCAAGTGTGACCATTAGGCGGCAGATGCGGTAAATCTGCCGCAATCAGTGAAAAACGCTGATGTGAAAGCAGCCTAAGGCTGGTTTCACACTACCGCTTTTTTGAAATCGATAGGTATGCATGTAAAACCTGCAAGCCCCTCGAGTCCCATGGATTGTAAAACCCGATGCAACCCGATGCACCCGCACGTTTTGTTTCACTGATCCGGCTGACAGATGTGTCGTAATATTGGTGCGGTAGCATCCAGTTTAATCAGATTGTGTATGATTTCTTGACGGATCTGGTGACAAATGAGACCTCCCTAGAGGGTGGGCGTATCAAACTGACTTCTGGGCATGCTCAGTCCAGGAAAACGGATCCATGCAGCTGAAAGCACACGGACTTGTTTTCTCATGGATCCGTTTCCATAGAATTCAATGTTAATTACAGCTGGATAGGCATGGATCCGTCTGATTGCGTTTTTTTAACGAGCAGCCAAATTGAGTTTCGGCCAAACAAACAGTAAGAAATGGATCAGTGTGAAAATATATACAACCGGATGCCACCGCATGTTCATTTATCCCCATCGACAGTGAATGGGGGAGAAAACTGATCTGATCCTATCCATTTTTAGACAAAGCCCGGATTTAAAAAACGGTAGTGTGAAACCAGCCTGACTCCTTATGTCTCACCTATACCGATCTCCTACAGATAAGACCCTATTGTGCTTGCTGTGCCCCTACTTTTTACATGTATAAATGAAGAAATGCCATATCTGTGTGATTATAAGCTGCAGGGTGGGGGCGCCGTTTGTATCCCATTACAAAATGTGTAATAAAACTTGCCTGATTTCAGAAATTAACACTTTGTGATACATAGTAACATAGTATTTACGGTTGAAGGAAGACCTTAAGTCCATCTTAGTTGTGTGATGAAAGATTACTTTGTGAATAACATGGCCCATGGAGACAATAATTAATACAATCGTTGCATTTTATTCAAAATTATTGTTATTAAACAGATGGAGTCTCAGATCAGTCTCTCCATGTTAATAAGATACAATTTTATAGTAGAAAACCACCCCAAACAGAACATGAGCTTTGTGCAATTGACCTGTGATAACGCAAGTATTTATCCTACTGTGCAAATAAGAAAAGCATTGTCCAGCACATGCCAAAAGGGACGTACAATGGATCTGGGCATACAGCTGCGGTTCACAGACAGCCATTGATGCCAGTTCAACAAGAGCATATCAAAGCTTTATTATCAGGGGAACAGCTTCAAGTGTGTCATGCTCCTGTCCCATGAAGGGATATTGTTATTTCCAGTAATAATTATTGTCAGACCTTAATACTATAGTGTTATCTTCTTCTCCGCTAAACATAAATAGAGATACCTGCCGTCAGTGAGTCCCGCACTGTACAGCGAATAGGCATCAGAACAATTAAACTAGTTTATTAGCAAAATCTAAGTGTTTTATCTCTTCCTTTTCTCAAACGTGTTCTATAGCACCAAATGTAACAGCTCTGTAATGAGTGAAGCTTTCTTCATCCAGTCTATAATCCCGATACAGTAAAACATTCAGCAGTTTTCTCTGGTTTTGCAGACTGTTTCTTCTCGTGAAGGTTACAATCTCATAGTATGTTCTGCAGGGGCCTGCGATGCATATGTATTTACTATCACCACGTATCCAGACTATTGCTCCATGTTAACTTCTGCGCGCGACTGTGAATCTTAAGGTTTCTTTATGGGAGAAGAAAGCCATGCAACAACAGCAAGAATTCTGATTGTCGCAATTAATCGTCAAGGAGCTCAAGCCATATTGGAGCCTGGCACTATAGATCGGCATAAACCCACCAGGACCAGAACCCCCCTACCCCCCCCCCCTATTGATCTTAGGCAAAATGGGGGTGCATTGGTTAATCAAGCATACATATGTGCATAAGAGTGCATGATTTGGATGTAGATATCTAGGGTTAAAAATGGAAGGAGGAGGTATATTGCCCTTCTATGGTGTCCACCCAGTACGCTATGAACCAGGGGAAAGCTATCACTGTCTTTGTGAAGTATAAGAATACTTATATTTTAGAATATCATTCCCTTCCAACTAAAACGAGCGCGCCATTGACCGCTGCATCTGAATTTGCAAGAAACCAACAAACTGCTTTGCAATAATGTGGATGGCTAATGTGACTATATATTTTGGGCACTTAATTTGTAGACCTGACCAAGCCAATGGAGCCATCCTGGGAGCGGGGGTGGCTCATCAATGGTATTTTTAAAATAGTAATGCTGCTCTCTAGTGCCAGGCTGCATCACTGGAGAAATACCAGGTTAATATTTTAATAATGCTTTATAAAACCTCTGCCTGTAATGTGTCACTGTGTTTACTGAACATATGCAGCCAGCATTCTCCATGTCTTAAGCCAAAATCCCACTGCACCCAAAGTAGTAGATAACACTAAGGCCTTAAAACATTAGGAGGACACAGGCTGCTCATATTCGTGCCTAGAAGTCAATCCGGATCTGCCTTCTTCACATGAGAATCGTAGATGGAGAAGTCGGTCACGGCATGGCAGCGACTGATATGTTGTGAGATGCCCAGTCCGGGAAAGTGTTCAGGTCAAACATGGGAACACCCCAAGTGTAAAGTCCAAACCACAAGGCCATCATGCTGATCAGGTTTGTACCCAGTCCTGCCTTTATCTGTAGATAATGAGAAGCACAATAAACAAACGGAAATAATAATGCACCGATTCAGCCACTAGGTAGAGACAAAAGTCAAGTAAGGACTCACCATGTCTGGCACTGTCAGGTGACCGTACGAAAATACAATGGCATTAGGAGGATTGGCAACAGGCAATAGGAAAGCACAGGAGGCACTTATGGTAGCTGGGATGATAACGAGAAGTGGATTTGCTCCTATTCCTTCAGCCTAGAGCACAAAAAATAAAACCCTGTTAGAAATTAAAACAAAAATATTTGCATCTTTTTATTTTACATTGATTTAATATCTGACATTTTTTTTTTTATTTGACCAGGAGATTTGATTATCTATACCACAAGTATAAAGCTACTAGCTGGCGGCCCGATTCTAAAGAATTGGGTGGTCTAGAATCCATATACAGCCATATTTGAAATACACTGAGTACAGTGTATTTGAAGGATACAGTGCATTACTGGCTCGCGGCTGCCCGGAGCTCAGCCACGGCTAACTGGCACGGAGGTCCGCAGCGAGTCAGCCGGGAGATGACCGCCATTAGCCAGTCATTTCCCGGCTGGCGAGACGCTGAGCTCTGTGCCGTACATAGCCGTGGCTGAGTTCCGGCCAGCCGTGAGCCAGCCAGCATTTTCCGCCGTACAGCGAGCCGCGATTGTGATTGGTCAACGCCAGGCGCGTGCGACCAATCAGGATAGTGGCGCGCTCTATGGCGCCATACTTCAAATACACTTTACTCAGTGTATTTCAAATATTGCGGCATAGCGTGCGCCGCTATTGTGATCGTTCAGCGTGGTGACCACGGCGACCAATTAGAAAAGCGGCTCGCGGTACGGCAGAAAATGTCAGCTGGCTGGAGCTGAGCCACTGCTATGTACGGCACGGAGCTCAGCGGCTCGCCAGCCGGAAAATGACCAGCTAAAGGCGGTCATCTCCCGGCTGACTCGCCGCGGACCTCCGTGCCATAGGTAGCCGCGGCTGAGCTCCGGGCAGCCGTGAGACAGTCGGGAGACGACCGGCTAACGGCGGTCGTCTCCCGGCTGGCTCGCGCTGGCTCCGGCCGGCGGCTAAAGCCGGCCGTCTCCCGCCCGTGATGTGTGTGTTTAGGGCACTGTACGGGCGGCCGTAACCGTGGCGGGGCTGCCTGAGTCCCGCTCCACTTAGGGCCGCCATGTTGCTCCACCCTGGACGGGTGTAGCGCTTTGGTGAAGTCACGTAGCCGATGACAAAGTGACGGAAGTGCTGGCCAAAGTGATGGAAGTGAGCCTTCGGCTTTTATATATTAGATACTGTGTAAACCTGTTCAGTAAAAGTGGCAGTCCAATTTGCACATGACACTTTCTACGTAAGGGTAAGGCTGGGTTCACACTTGCAGATGCCTCCGCAGCGTTCTGCAGAGGACATCTGCAAGCCTCTGCATGCAGACCGCAGCCCTATCCTTTATAATGGTCCGCACGGTGTCTGCAGATGCTTGCAGACCGCCGTGCGCTCCCATTGCTCGCCATGAGTGATCTGTGCGCATGCGGAGGCATGCGCACAGATCTCACACTCTCGTCCGCACCGGGAATGCATGCGCACAGATCACTCATGGCGGGCAATGGGAGCGCACGGCGGTCTGCAAGCATCTGCAGACACCGTGCGGACCATTATAAAGGATAGGTCTGCGGTCTGCATGCAGAGGCTTGCAGATGTCCTCCGCAGAACGCTGCGGAGGCATCTGCAAGTGTGAAGGCAACCCAAGTGCACGTGACCTCTTTCAGGTGGGTACTTCAAGAGTTCTGGGGTCAAAGGTGTGTTACAGTCCGCGCTGCCCGATCATCCAAGGGATCACAAGGGAAACAATGTTCCAAGAAAAGTTTTCTTTATTCTTACAAACCGACGCGTTTCGGCGCCCAATCCTGGCACCGTCCTCGGTGCCAGGATTGGGCGCTGAAACGCGTCGGTTTGTAAGAATAAAGAAAACTTTTCTTGGAACATTGTTTCCCTTGTGATCCCTTGGATGATCGGGCAGCGCGGACTGTAACACACCTTTGACCCCAGAACTCTTGAAGTACCCACAACCCTGTGGAGGTGGAAGTCCAGCAGCAGCCTGCAATACTAAAACCAACGCTTCTATTCCAGTTGTGGGAGTCACAACTGGACCAGGTTAGTGCAAACCTGAATTCATCTATAAGTCCCTATTCTATACTGAGTGATAGGGCACTATTGCGCCTCTGTTGTCTCCCCTTATATTTTATATAATTATATACTCTTTCAGGTGGGGCAGCTCCAAAATCTGCATGAGAAAACGCTCAAAAAACACTCAAGATAATTAACAAATGCTCTGTAAGTTGATCTATGATATAAATGGATAACTTCACTTTTTTCCCTAAAGGGGTGTCACACGCGTCAATGTCGTCAGCGATCTGATCGCTGACGACATTGACGGCTGATTGCTGGTGAGCTGTCACACAGACAGACTCACCAGCGATCAATTGACCAGTGACATCATGGAAACGATTTAAATATCGTTTCCACGATGTCCTGCTCCCGCTGCCAGCCTGCTGGAAGCGGGAGCAGCCTGGTCTCCAAGGTACACTGCGGGTAACTAGGCAGCGCGCGCTGCCTAGATACCCGACGTGTACCTTAGTTACCAGCCTCCTCCGCTCACCCGGTGAGCGGAGGAGGCTGGTAACTAAGGTACACAGTCGGGTATCTAGGCAGCGCGCGCTGCCTAGATACCCGCAGTGTACCTTGGAGACCAGCTCCCAGCGCTTGTGACAGGCGCTGGGAGCTGGAATATCGCTAGTCCCGGTGTCACACGCAGCGATGCTGCGTGTCCACCGGGCGTCAATCGCCAGGTTTCAGAGCTGGTTCTGAAACCTGGCGATCATCAACCAGCGATTTATCGCTGGTTGATGCAGTATGTCACACGCGTCAATATCGCTGCAACGTCACGTGCAGCCGATATCGTGCAGGCGATATTGACGCGTGTGACACCCCCTTAAGATGTCAAGCAGTTAAAAGAAAGAAAAAAAAAAAGATTGAGCTGACCATCATTAGATAAGAAGCCATTACCGAACTCTTCATTGTTAAATAGGGACACAAAAACAAACCCAAGGACAATCTAATAATGCCAAGAGAAAAAATACCAGTGGCAAAAAATAAAAAAAACACAGTAAAGATTTTTCAGTAGTGATGGGTGAGCCCGAACTGTAAAGTTCTGAATCCGTAACAAACACCCAGCGTTTGGGCACAGACCCCGAACATGGGAAGTCCATGTTACTGCTCAGGTTCAGCTGTAAAAATAAGCAAAAGTGTGATTAAAGCATCAGAATTATACTTACCGAGGACCGCGTGCTTGTAACACCACTTTCAGGTCGCTTACTAACCGCCGATTTATTCACTAGACTGTGCCTCCAACAGCCAATCACAGGCGCCCACTCTCTGTGACAGCATCTGTGATTGGCCTATTTTGCCAGTGCCCCGTGATAGGATCGTTTCCAATGGCAACCAATTAGAGTAGGGGTGTGAAAATAAATAAATAAAAATTTCGCGTGGGGTTTTGCTGTGTTTTTGAGTCTCAGCGCAGATAAACCGGACAGCTTCGGGCAGTTAACCGCCAGCTGCCTGGTTTTACCTTGGCTGGCAATCAAAAATACAGTAGAACCCATAAATAATTAAAATAATATACATGGCTCTGCCCCATTTTTGATTGCCAGCCAAGGTTAAACCAGGCAGCTGGTGGCTGGTATTCTCAGCATGGTGAGGCCTATATTCATTGGGCCCCCTAGGCTACAGAATAGCAGCCCGCACCCGCTGCAGAATTTGGTGCATTCATTAGAAGGGAAAAACTTCTGACGCTTCACCCAGTGCCCTGCTGTAGTGGCATCGGGTGATAGAAGGGGTTAATGACAGCTGAGTATTGACACATTAGTGTCCGCTCACCTTAGCAGCACTCTCAGACTGAACCGTGATTGTGTACTTAGATGGAAGCAGCCCACATCCACCACCCCATCGGCATGTCACTCATGTGCAGTTTGAAATATAGAAATCCTGATGCAACAGAATGGCGAATGCTGCCTACTATTATGTCAGATTAACTTTGTAACATTGCAAACAAAGGCACAGCACCACGATTCAGTAGCGGGACAGGTCCTTTGTTAACTCCATAGCCAGTCTTGGCTTAATCAGAGCTCCACGGCCATAGGCAGAAGTGCGGATCATTCTTAAAATCTGGGAATATAAGCTCTGATAACGTGACATCAGCAGAAGCAGCTGAATCACTGGCAGGAGCCATCTGTGCCAGCAGTGAACAGCACCAGGAAAACAGGCAGGTAGTTAGCAGCTGCCTGCCTGTTACTGCTTAGGCACATTTTTTTTTAAAACAAAGTCCCATATATTCCCTTTAAATCAATGTGTAATACTTGACGTCAACTCTGGGTAACAAGGTCCTAAACGGCAGACTCTCTCTCCATTAGTCAACATTGGCTGCCCTCAATCAGCCATTCTCTTTAAAGACACAAATGATTCCTACAGTCCAATTCTTACCAGTGAAGAAAGGATGGGCTGAAATATGGTGATGGTGGCTGGGTTACTGGCCACCTCTGTGACAGAAGTGACCAACAGGCAAACAATGAGAACAATCACCCAGACAGGCAAGCTGCTCAATGGCTCCATCTTCTGCCCAACCCACACCGAGAGACCGGACACCTAGGAAAGGAAACAGTCATTAGAAGCGGTACCCAGTACAACACAGAGTACATGAGCACCTCTATGGCCATTCACCTCCCAATATTATGATGTGTTAGAATAAAGAATGTGTTCATAACGACTAAGAATGTTCTTTATCAGTTCAGAAATATTGTTTCCAGGTCCAAAGTGAATTTGGGAGATCATATATATAACAAGTCACTTACTTCACATCCCTTAGCCAGAGCAAAACCGCCTCCAACCAAAACAACAATATGCCAAGGTATGCATTCCTCAAACTCCTTCCATGTGATCATTGGTGTGGATTCTGCTGCCGCTGACACTTTAGGCTTTTCTGTAATGGCAAAATAGCAACATACTTGTGGAAAATTGAACTACATGAGCTTTTTATTAAATGATAAGGATAGAGGCTTCTCTACCAAGTTTCAACAACACCTACATCGCCTACCACCCACTACCACATGCTTAAAGGTGGCGAGTCACAAATAATCCTGTGATATTCTGTAACAGATAGCAAATAGAAAGAAGTGAGCTCAAACTGCACAACTGTTTAATTTCAGCATTTTATTACATTCTGTATTTGGCTTTGGTCTCCGTACTTCAGCCAATTATAGGATTTTTACCAAGATATAAAGCCATCCTCTACCCACAAGTTAGGACAATCAGCAAGCTGTTACCCGTCTGAATTAAGAGATCAAGAAATCTCACCACCGCTTCATTCATTGTCCATAGGAATGCTAGTAATAGGGGGGAGTTGGGCATACTTTACAGTACCACTCCAGTGTTTTTTTAATTTGAGGGCAGGCATATAAGGTGCACAATTGATAAATGAAGGGAACCCACTACATTCCAGATTTCTCTGCATGTTGTAATTAGATTAAATACCGTAGGTCTAAAGTACAGTTCTCTGAAAAGCCCCAGGATGACAGCGACCCTGAGGAATTCCACAGCAGTAGGACCGCCACAAGTGATGGTATCACTAGGATATACCATCACTTGCTGCAGCTGGAGTATCCCTTTAATAGCCGAGTGCTAACCGAGTAAAGGCCCCGTTACACACTACAATATCGTTAATGATATTGTTGTAACGTCACCGGTTTGGTGACGTTGCAGTGACGTTGAACCGACATCGTTGCGTGTGACATTTACCAATGATGAGGTCGTTCATCGTTGGTAAATGACCTGGACAATAAAGCTTGTAACCAGGGTAAACAGTGGGTAGCTAAGCGCCGCGCTCTGCTTAGTTACCTGCTGTTTACCCTGGATACCAGCGTTCTCGCTGGTCCTGATTGCTGTTGAGTCTGCCTGTTTGACAGCTCACCAGAGATCAGATAACAATGTCCCAGCGATCCACATTGTTGGTCGGATCACTGGGACATTGTTAGGCGTAACGGGCCTTAAATGTATTAAAGGGAATGCAGCAGGATTGATTGAGGGGTATATACTGGCAGAGCTATAGTTATGTACATTGCATTACATAAATGGCTGCTTAGGTGCATAATGGCCAATCACTAGGCCAATAAATCAGAATGATTTAGTTCAATGTCCAATGAATCAAATATACAAGAAGAAATAAAAATTACCCTTTAGTCTACAGCACCACCAGCTGGGCTTTCTTCCAGGAATTATAAAAAATAAAAAACCAAATAGAATCGCTGAGGTAGCGTCTGACTTGTATCCTTTCCTGTTCATACAAAGAAAATAGACAACAAAAATTATAGAATTAAAAGCATAACTAGGCTTTCCATATACATCCACAGAATGTGCCATAGACCAGTGTTTCCCAACTCCAGTCCTCAAGGCACACCAACAGGTCATGTTTTCAGGATTTCCTTAGGATTGCACAGGTGTTAGTTTAATCACTTGCACAGGGGATAATTCCATCATCTGTCTAATGATAAGGAAATCCTGAAAACATGACCTGTTGGTGTGCCTTGAGGACTGGAGTTGGGAAACACTGCCATAGACAATTGATAGGGGAAAGTCACTGCAGAGCAGAACAAGGCTCTGTGACCACCGGGAGCTCGTTTGCCATCTCTATAGAGTTCATAGTGGTTTCTGGGCCATCTCCTGAAATGTACTGGAAGAGCCAAATGCCATTACTGTGCTACCACCTGACCACTAAACTCTATAGAAACAGCAAACCTGATCCTTATACAAGAGTCCCAGTGGGGTCCGCACTTATCCGATATTTACAGTCTACTTGTGAAGCTCGCACGGTATTCCCATCCTAGATATGCCTAAAATGTCTGATAGACTGGGCCCCCCTATAGCTGTTTCTTTGACTTCCCTAGAAGTGAGTGAAGACAGCTGCAGATCATTGAGAAACCTGGGGATATGACACAAAAGTCTTTGATGGGAATACGTAAATCAGAAAAATGTCGTGCACGCTTGTTGAGTGTTGGAGGTGCCAGTGTAAGGATCCCTAGGACTCGCAGCTACAAATAGTCTAAACAGGACACTGCACACTTGTGTGGTCCTTTGCAGAAGTGAAAAGTTTATTGACTTGTTCCTAGTAGTGATAAGGATTGTGATACAAGGACGTTTCGGCCGACACACTGAAGGCCTTTTTCAAACAGTCGCTAGTGTTGGTCAGGTTCCTAGTAACAGATTGTTGAGGGACAGAGACTTTCGAGGGGTACGGTGTTCCTTGAGCTGGAACATTTGTCACACTGATACGTTCCTCAGTTGTGGGTGCTTTCGCTAGTGTTTGCAGTGTAGGGTTGGAAGCGGTCCTTTGTAGATAACCCTTTTTAAAAGTGCACTATTAGGAAATATGGACACTAAAGAGTGGGAAAACTAAATTCTTTCCTGAAGGAGCGGCTGTAGTTCTCAAATCTCCATTATGCTAAACTAACCCTGGCATAATCGTGTGTTTACTGGGGATGCTTGGAAAAGATAATGGAATGATCACACTTTGAAAGTGGTTGTCTGTAATGAGGCAGACACTTTTAGATGAGAACACCCACATGCAGATACACCACAAAGGCTTAAGGTGGAAATAAACAACTTTGGCAAATAATAAGGAAGTATGCAAGATGCATGTTAAGCTCATGTCTCTTAGATAAGCTGATCATACATGATAAAATATAGAGAGGACTGCCAAGTGTGCATCTTCAGGGCAAGTGCCCATGATCAGTCTTGCTCGTGTTCTAGACACAGAATCATTCCTCTTGCAGAGATGCTGGTGTACTCTGCAGGAGAACGCAGCGTCCGTACACATGATCAGGATTCTCCCGCCGAGAACACTCGAGTCTCCACAAGATATTGACATGCTGTGACTCAGGAAGCCGCACCACAGGTCAGTTTACACCAGGGGTCTCAAACTCGGCTGGGTTGGTGGGCCGCACATAGAAAAAAAATTTATATCAGGGGGCTGCATTACTAAGTGACATTTTTAGTAATTCCAGACTTTTTCGCTCAATGTAGTAATGTTCGAATCCTGATCTCCTTTTAGTAATGTCCCCACCGTGGTTCCCTTCTTGTAGTAATGTCCCCATCCTGGTCCCCTTCTTGTAGTAATGTTCTCATCCTGGTCTTCCCTTGTAATAATGTCCTCATACTGGTCCCCATCCTATATTAATGTCCCCCCACCCTGGTTCCCTTCTCGTACTAATGTCCCCACCCTGGTGCTGGGGACTGCGGCTTTATTATCACTTCCTGCGGCCGCTACGGCAAGCTCTGAGCCTCCTTCCCTCAGCTACATCAATGGAAGCTGGCAGGCCAATCATATCACAGACCCGCAAGTGACGTTGGCGTATGACGTCACTTGAGATTTCTGATTGGCCGATGTTGAGTCTGTGATCTGATTGGCCTGCCACCTTCCTTTGATGTAGCTGAGGGAAGGAGGCTCGGAGCTTGTCATAGCGGCCGCAGGAAGTGATAATAAAGCTGCAGTCCCCAGCACACTGCACAGCCGCGGACCCTTACAAAGCACACTGTGGCGGCCCCCTGCACAGTGGATCCCGGCTTCCTTACGTTGTCCAAGCTGCCGCGGGCCGCGTGTTTGAGACCCCTGGTTTATGCTGCGTAAGAAAGCACAGTGGGCATAGGATTTCTGTAACTCCCATCCACTGTGCTTGCACTGTACAACGCAGCGTTTTGGATGCAGTGAAAACAAGATGCATCCAAAACGCTGCTAACACTGATCGTGGGCACGGGCCCTCAAAGAGCAAGTATTGATCAACGACAGACTAGGCATGGAAACACAGAACAGAGCAACCCAGTTTGTGAAGGCTAACTTGAAATATAAAGTCATTTTATACACCAAAGAAAGAATTGTACAACTAAGCAGTGCCCAGAGGCTATGCATAAACCTGTATTGTTATAATGTATACTTTAAGACTGTATTTGATTGGTGTATTAATTATGAAATTACAACTGATGTATAAAAGACTGGGTACACCAGCCAGTGATTGCTGGACAAAAGCCGTGTGAGGCTGAAAAGTCGCCATCTTGTACCCATGCCGGATTAAAGGCTTGATTTTTACATCATAAGCGGAGTGCTGCAACCTTTTTTCAAGTTGTATGCATAAACCTGGCTATAGTAAAAAAGACCAAAGCTGGTTGATGTTAGCTGGGAGGTGTCAATGTATAGTCCGCCGACCAAAGGGCAGATGTCTGGGAAAAGGATCAAGTATGTTAGATTTTAGCGGGCCTTTCTTGGTCAAAATTGTAAACTCTCAATTGCCACCTTAATAGATACAGTTAACGAACATAGTAATAGAAATATACACTTAATTGTATCCACCTAGCACAACTCACAGTCCAAACAGTGAATCCCAACCTGGGATAAATCCAGGGTCCCGTGTGAACCAGGACAAGGCCATTAATAGGAAGACTGTAAGCGTCACCACCTCCTGGTAACTGCAAGATAAAAGTCACATATAGTTTACATTACGTACAAGAGTAAGGCTCCATTATCCATTAATATGTGTAAATCTCTAATGGTAATACCCCCTTGTAGGTATTGCACTAACCGCCTTTACATAGGCTCAAG
Source organism: Allobates femoralis (assembly GCA_033576535.1). Taxonomy (NCBI): domain Eukaryota; kingdom Metazoa; phylum Chordata; class Amphibia; order Anura; family Aromobatidae; genus Allobates; species Allobates femoralis. The sequence goes on from JARQOC010000010.1 coordinate 22,136,155, forward strand.
GTAGAAATAAACAACATTGGCAGATAATAGGGAAGTATACAAAATGCATAATGTGGCAAAACATGAAAGATGTGACTCAGAGAAGACAGTTTGTTCCCAAAATGGTGGAGAGCGGTATAATGATGATTGTCTGCAGACAACAGCGAAGCTTGATGGGGGGAAAAAAACAAACAAACAACAAACACAATCTTGTGATCTGTATCACCATGTTTAATGCATGTAATATGAGAAAGGGATCGGATAGGTTTGGCTAAATGTTCAATGGTTTGCAAAAATTAGTGCAAGTAATTGGTGTTCCTGACTAGTTCTACTGGATACTGTAAAAAATCTAGCTGAGAACTTTAGCTGTAGCAGAAGTATAAGGTCTGGGAACTTGCTATCTACCTTATGGAGAGACGTTTTCCTGCAACCATAAGAAGACAGCTAAGTAGGTGAGGAGATTGTAGCCACATCCCCCCTCTAGGAAATATGCAAATTTGCACTTCAGTAAGGAAGTGGAAGAACTCTAGCGCCACCTTTAAGCAGCTCCTCAAAGTCATAATCGCTTTCCAACAAGCTTTTTAATATGACTAAGGGATTTGTGCCAGATCAGAACCCCAAACTACAGACACTGCTTTTCAGGGTAACTGTTGAGGAGCTACTTAAAAGGTGGCACTGGAGTTTTCCCACTTCCTTACTGAAGTAAAAATTTGCATATTTCCTAGAGGGGGGATGTGGCTACAATCTCCTCACCTACTTAGCTGTCTTCTTATGGTTGCAGGAAAACGTCTCTCCATAAAGGTAGATAGCAAGTTCCCAGACCTTGTCTTAGCCCACTCACACAGCCAGATCAGAATATCCCATACACTACACTGATGAGGGGCAGTTACCCCAAAATGTAGCCTCTGTAGTTTGGGGTTCTGATCTGGCATAAATCCCTTAGTCATATTAAAAAGCTTGTTGGAAAGCAATTAGGACTTTGAGGAGCTACCTAAAGGTGGCACTGGAGTTCTTCCACTTCCTTACTGAAGTGCAAATTTGCATAAGTATAAGGAACTTACACCCCCTTTTTTTAATCTTATTTTATCATTTGTTTTACCAATGAGCTCTGACAAGGCACATGTTCGGGGTGCCATTGTTTTGGCCTAAGACAATGCATTGCTATCATTCTGGTTTGGTTTTATAGTTCTCCAAACAGCCCAGTGGGAAAATCTTAGGATCCAAAGGAACCCGCGGTCCAATCTGAAAAATCACTTGATCACGAGCCAAGCACCTGATTCTCCCCTCAGGGTGTTTTCACGGATCCAATTTGGCCCCCATGTTATCCTATGGGCACAGATCGGATTTGGCCTAATCACCATCCGATTTTTGTTAGATCCGATTGTGTTCGATTTTTTGCGGAGACTGCTCCAATTTTGGGCACAGCAGACCAAATGAGACCGAATTGGATCCGACCCGATCCGCAGCCTTTAACATGGGGGGGACTATGAAGCACGGGTCCAAGAAAACACAGGATCGTTTCTCGGACCAGATTTTAGTGTACGGAGCATGCTCAGGACACAAACTGCTCTGTATCCATCTAATTTCACTTCCGCAATGTATATCCATACATTGCAGAAGCGAAATTAAGTAATAGCAAGGGGTTGAAAAAAAAACAAAAAAAAAACAAAAAAACTATTCTCACTTTCCAGCAATCCACCCCCCCCCCCCCCCCCCCCCAACACCTCCAGCGTTCTGCGGAGGGAAATCGCCATGTGTGCGCAGCGGCCGCCAGCTCCTATCTTTATAATGGGAGCGCACGGTGCTGCGCTTGTCAGCGCATGACCGTGCGCATCCATTCACTCCCAAATGTGATCTATGCGCAGGCGTCCGCCTGCGCACAAATCACACAGTCTCGTCCGCACCAGGGACGCGACATGTTGCAAGATCACATATGGGAGTGAATGGGTGCGCACGGTCTTGCGCTGACAAGCGCAGCACCGTGCGCTCCCATTATAAAGATAGCAGCTGGCGGCCGCTGCAGTCACATTGCGGATCCCTCCGCAGAACGCTGTGGAGGGGTCCGCAAATGTGAACCCAGCCTTACACATTGCTGGGACTAACAGATCTTTAGAATAAGCATTTCTAAATTTAGTTTACGATATGCTAATGAAGGCAATGACTAGTAACAGGGGCCTTAGTTCCCTGACTAATCGGCCCAGTTTGCATCTCATCACATCCCTGTGGGTGTGAGAACATGCTTCACAGTGCCCAGCATCATAGAAGTGCATGCGCGTGGCTTTGTACCTTTTACCATTGAGTATCTTAGATCGCTGGGTACCTTGCTCCAAAGATGCTCACTGCCCATGATCGGCCACCCTCATAACTCAGATGCCAAGTGTATGTCCCAGCTTTAGAGAGGAATAGTGTGCATGACCGGAAGGAAGGGCAGACAATTTCCAATCACGGGCAGTGAGCGTCTTTGAAGCCAGGTACACATACACCTGGACATTTGAGACGCTTCATGCTAAGAGGTATAAAGCGGCGCGCATGCAACAAAGAGGCGACTAAAAACATGAGGATTCATACTGTAGATAGTGAGCAATGTTTAAAAATAATATATATAGGCATTCTCCTTCATGAGTAGTATCACAGGATCCATCTTTTGGTTGAGAGAGTGCATGAAATGACAAAATAGAGTATTGTATTGTCATCATGGCAACCGGTCAGAAAATGTCCAGTGCTACGGAGATGCAGATGTAGAGCCAAGGATGATGGGAGTGAATGGAGCAGAGTATGAGACAAACTTACTGAGATGATGGACAGGAACGCAACATAGATTATCAGCAATAAAGATTTAATCAAAGATCATTAAACAATCAGAAATGAGGGGAGAAGGAAGGGAGCCAGCACCGAGAGGGGTGGGGGACACAGATGACGGAGATAGCACTTGTAAGGCATTTAAGAGACCATACCTCAGGGGGCCCAGTTTTTCATATTCTTGTCTCAATATATTTCTTGAATCCTCATCGCTTGGAGACTTGGATTTTCGCCAGCACTGCATTTCTTTTAGACTGCAAAATAAACGTGGCTAGACTGAATATATGTATATATACATTTCTGCCGAGGGTCATCTAAAGCTCTGTCCAAACTTTCATTATGTCAAGTCATTTTGCAGGCTTAATGGAGGATATGACAGGTCATTAAGGATCTTTACTACCCTATTTGACTAATCTGTTACTTCTGTTCCCAGTGACTCGGAGTGAGTCCATCAGATTTCTGTTTACTTTTTACTGAATGGATTATGGCATTATGCTGCAATAGTGTGACCCTCAAAATGCAATGGAAATCTAATGGAGAAGAACTAATCTGAGAGTAAACAGCTTGAAGGAAGCTTCTTACTGCCAAATCTCAATTTAAATAGATCAGACGGTCATGTAGGGGACGTCGCTCCTATTAAAATTACGTCCATTAAGTTTTGTTAACTTTGATTATCCAGAAATCATCTTTAATCCATATACAATTGAAGGTGTTTGGCGCACTTCCGGTGTGGCCAAAGCTCCCAACCACTCCACTCCTCCCTTTTGTTGATTAACAGCAATATCTGAACTGCTTGCGGTACACAGAAGAGATGGACGTGTGCGCATCTGCTCAGCTTCAGCACTGACACCGCGTGCTCCGCCCCTGCAGGCTCACAGCGCTCCGCCCCTGCAGGCTCACAGCGCTCCGCCCCTGCAGGCTCACAGCCCTCCGCCCCTGCAGGCTCACAGCCCTCCGCCCCTGCAGGCTCACAGCCCTCCGCCCCTGCAGGCTCACAGCGCTCCGCCCCTGCAGGCTCACAGCGCTCCGCCCCTGCAGGCTCACAGCGCTCCGCCCCTGCAGGCTCACAGCGCTCCACTTCCAAACACATGACGTCATCATATAGGCTGTCCCAGATTGCTTAAAGGCATAGTAATCTTAGGGAACCTTTACACGTCGCAACATTGCATGCAATTTCACTTGCAACTTACTGGTTGCAGTGAAATCATAGACACATTGTTCCATTTTGTGTCCAGTAAGTTGCAAATGAAATTGCATGCAATGTTTGCGACGTGTAAAGGTTCCCTTAGTGTATGTAAACTTGTGCATAAAGTAATAAAAATGCCTTAAAACATTCTCTCAATATTCTGGCATTTGGTAAATAATAATTATGGTAATCCTAGTTCACATAAAATGGAGAAATGTTTATTCTTATATCATGTCAGATAGTGAGAAAAGCATGCATGGTTGTCTTTTTATATAGTCGATGTAAACTTCTGGTTTCAACTGCAGTTAGTTTATACTGAGTGTTGGGGACGAACTTGATTAAAAACTTCTACAAATCTAACCCAGTACATTTATTGTGATAGTATGAAGTTATAGCTTATATTGTAAACATAAGAATGTCTATAGCTGTGTGATGTTTGCTGTAGTTTAGACACAATACGTACAGGAATGCAGGAATCTCTATCCCCTGTGCGCAATCCCACCTTCTTCACATTGGCTGTATAATGAAAGATCACTGGAAGCTGCCCGGGGGCAGATTTACTTTTCAGAACGGACAGAATTATAAAAACTAAGAAATATTTTAAGAGCCGCCATTAGGCTTTTCAGACGAAGCTGTGCCCCTAATAGTTCAGCCTAGTCCTCTGTCATGCTTATGTATATATGTATGTGTCTTCAGAATCTGTCTCATTATTAGCCTGACAAAGGGGCCACAGGGTCCCGAAAGCTTGCTATGCTTACCATCTTTTCAGTTAGCCATTAAAAGGTATCAACCACTGAGGACTCTCAGATACTAATATATTTTTCTAAATACAGTAGTAGAATAAATGTAGCCGCACTCACCAGAAGTTGATCTTCAAATCTTTTATTTCACGTTCATCCAGACCGGCATGAACAATAGCAAGGGGCGGGGTGCAGAGACGGAGAACAACGGCCTGCCGTTTCGCGGTCGTGTACCGCTTCGACAGGTCCTCTAGGACCCGTCGAAGCGGTACACGACCGCGAAACGGCAGGCCGTTGTTCTCCGTCCCTGCACCCCCTCCCTTGCTATTGTTCATGCCGGTCTGGATGAACGTGAAATAAAAGATTTGAAGATCAACTTCTGGTGAGTGCGGCTACATTTATTCTACTACTGGATTTAGTTACTGACTTTTGAAGCCAGCACCGCCGATAACAACTGCAATAGTCACGGAAGTGACAGCCCAATCTAAGATCACATTCACTAGAGGAACAACAAATTTCCACCACTAGCAGGCTCGCTTCAAGTTAGCTAAAATAAAACAACTGATCACTGAAGGGGTCATGGGGTCATAAAACAGGGTCCCATTAGATCCATATTAGGAGGGCAGAGATGCTGCCTTACACTCCCTCCGGTCATTCTACAAAAGAGGTTTGTAAACATTGTTCTGGAAAACCAGGTGAGCACCAGGGGTGATCTACTAGCAATGATCAGAGTTCGGTGCTGGTATTTTTCTACTGTGGAACCAGCAACATAACAGATCCAAATAGGTTAAAAAATATAAACCGAAACCACAGTGCGGTGCGGTGACGTATCTGTGGCATAATGAACACCAATGGCTCCAAGAGGACAATACTAATCATCATTTGGAAAAACTTAATAGCACTGCAGAACTTCTTTTTCCAATAAGGCTAAAGGTACACGACAACATGAGTCAACCAACACTTAAATCGCAGCAACATGTTGCAAAATTGGATTTTCTATGTAGTTGTATTGGAGTTTGCAACATGTTGCGACGGACAACCACTGATGTTTCCAGTTGAGTCGGCAAGCGACACACTTGACAAACCTCATTGCGAATCACATGTGATTTTCCTGCACCTTGGGACTTTAGTTTACAGCAAAATCACAGCACTAAAATAGTCACATGACAGCAATTCGCTGAAAAGATGCACAGATGTTTTCGTTGCGCCACTTTTCTCAAAATTGCAGTCAAGCGACACTTTGTAACGTAGCCATAGCCAAATTATTATGAGACACTTTATAGACCACATACTGAATTGGAGTCCCATCTCCTACTTGCACCATGTGTAGTCTACCATACATTATGGCATTTTCATACTTACTTAAAGCCCAGGAAAAGCCAGTTAATCCACATCCAGGAAAATATTAAAATAATGAAGGCAATGGGAAAAGAGAAGGCAATCCAGGATCCAAAATTTACAAACTGACATCCAGGGTATCGCCTGCAGAGAAACACAGAGAAGTGTGAGCAATGGAATAGAACAATGATCTGCATACGACAGCGATCCCGGGCATTGTGTAATACTACAGAATTCTATTAACGTCGACATATACTGTAACGAAGGATGGTGGTTAGTGTCGCGACGTAGCGCTGCAGCCCAGCCTAGCAGAAGGTTTCCAGGCTAAGCCACACTCCCTGAATGATGCCACAGATGCCGGTTTCTCTCCCGCTAAGGATCGGGGGGTGGAGAATTCGGAGACTGCAGTAGTCAATTTGCAGACACCATTTATTAGTTGTGTTGAGCTACTTAACCATTTCTAGTTTCACTGCACTTATTGAAAATAGGCAGCAAGTTTGTGCATGCCCAATCTGCAATGAGGCTAGATCATTTTGATTAGAGCTGTATGTGTTCAGATGTATATAATGCAAGCCTGTTACAGACAGAATGACACATAGAAGTGGGTGTGTTGACTAGAGATGAACGGATTGGCTATAAAACTGCGGCAATTTTCTGCAATCACTTTGTACAATGACATTGGGTGGGACCCCAGCACCATCACTACAGTACTGAGTATTGATTGATCATTTGCACTACAGACCATGAAAATCAATTACGTTGTACTTTCATTGTAACAGAATTGCAGGTGAAGTGAACAGTGCCTTATGCAACAAAGCAAGAACAGAAGACCTCATTTGTAGCTTCTTTTGCAAGGTAAGCTACTATATACTCGTATACAACCTATAAGTCTATTTGTAATGAGGCAAAACAAAAAAAAAAAAAAATATATGTAGCATACATTATTACCGCTACAGGGCAGTGTATTCACAATCCAGTAAAACTTGCAGATAGTTACTGATATGTAGTTTGAGACATGCAAGAGGTCTCGGGCACAAGTAGGCAGATTCAAGGGTTATTCCTACAACATTAAAGAGGACCTGTCACCCCCCACCCACCCACCATGGATTAGAATCTAAGTGCAGCACTGAATGCAGCATGTCTGCTGCATTCAGGCAAGGGGTCCCCCATGTCTCTGCACTCTACTTTCCCCACCCTGCTTCATGTTATGCTATGGAGCAGGGCACGGCAAGGAGCCGACGTCAGACCAGGAGGTGGGACAGGCGCACAGCACAAGGAAGGCGCAGGGTGAGGATGACATGATTGGCAGGAGGGAGGCGGCAAACACATGTAAAAAAGGCGCACAGAGACGTAGGGGGCGTGAAATGCACCTGTGCTACTAGTTGGCTGCAGCACAAGGGCCAGCCTCCATATCTTCTAAATTAGTTTTTCTAAGCCTATATCTTGGGGTACCAGCTGCACAGAGACATGGGGGACCCCTTGCCTGAATGCAGCATACACGCTGCACTTAAATTCTAATCGATGGGGGGGTCCTCTTTAATCATAGCTGAAATCCTAAAATAAAGTTGTCAACCGGTTATTGCCACCCTAACACCTGCATATCAGCAGCCTGTGCAAATGTGATTGCCCATGGATATATCCTGCAATTCCTTCATGACTGGTCGCACATGCTCAGTAGATACCAGCGAATCTGCTATAGTGGGTGTACTCTTAGGCTACGTTCACACAGTGCGTTTCTGCTGCAGCAAAACCTAAATGTTTTGTTAGTAAATACAGATTTATTGGCAGGAGAAAACCTGCATTTTTACCTATAGAACACTGAAAAAAACACATTGACATGCTTATTATTTTCAAAATGCAGCAAAACCTGTGCGGGTTTCAGTTTCTTTATGAAATAAAACCAATGGGTGGACAGCTTTTCCCTGAATCACATAGGTTTTGATAGGAATCAAAAATTCAGGTTTAGATTTGCATAAAACCAAGGTAAAAAATACAGATCAAAAACTGAGAAAAAACGCAATGTGTTAACGTAGACTTATGGTGCACTGAGATGACTATGAAGATATGGTTGTCTGTGTAAGGTGGATACGAGCACTATGTGTGCCCAGCACTGAGCGCTACGGTCCTCTCCGATTCATGAAGCTGTGTAAGCACAGATGAACCACCCGCTGGACCAACAGTGCTTTTTGTTAAAGTCATGAATGATTCGGTCCATATTTGTTATAACTGACGCGGCTTGCCTATAAATACAATATACAATATTTTTCGGACTATTAGACGCATCTTATTTTCTGCTGTCTTGATCTGAGATAAGTCTTTATTAGTGTGAAAAACATATTTCCTACTACTAAAACCACACCTTATACACTACCACATTTTGAAGATGCCCCCAGGTATGTGACTGCTCATGACCGGAATCCTTTCAGCTAGTCAGTAGGTGCAGCATACATGCAGGTCCTGGCTGCTTTCTCTCCTGCCCTGATCACATAGATCAACATGGGGCAGGATAGCGAGTCTCTGATCAGGAAAGACACTGTCCTCCTCAATCACCGGAAGCTGCCCTCGGAAAAAAGCTTGTAAGGATAACACTTAAAAATTCTGGGCGTCTCATGGACAATTGAACCGTGATAAAGATTACATTGCTAATGTACATGAAATAATATAGAACGTGTGAAATATATCACTCACGTTTCAAACTGCTCAATAAATATGAGATTAGTGGAGGTCCCTGTGAGTGTGGCCATTCCTCCAATGGTAGAAGAATATGCAATTCCCAGCGAAAAAGCTTTGCACATCATATGATCACGTTTAGTCCTATAGAACCGTCCAGACTTGGCCTGCACAAAAAACACATGTAAAACAATGTATTAATATATATATTAACAAAACCCCTTCCCCACTGTCACAACTGAAAGCAATGTTTCTTGTGCATATAAAAATTTACTGTATTTCATATTCCATACACAGTATAATTATTATTATAATATATATATGGTATATAATAATGATTAATTTTTGAGATTTTTTTTTGCAGGAGTAGTGTCATTCCTATTGACGTTCACTATAATTACTACTGTATTAACGAATGTGTTCTTTTGGGGGAGAAAGGGGGGGGGGGAAATGGAGGTTAATTGCTTTGGGTTTCCAAGAGATCAAGCAGTTAAAAGAAGTGACCTGACCATTCTCCAGGCCTTTTCCTCTCTGAAGGATACGCACTGAAGTGAGTGTGCGTCACGGATTGCGGCCCCGGCCTGGAGATTACCCTTATACACCTGATGAAGACGGCTACCTGACCGTCGAAACGCGTTGTGTGTGGTTATTAAGGGACGTAGTAAAGGTTTGGTTAACAAGAACCCTCAAATACCTGCTTTTCTCAGCGCTCCTAAAAAGACTGTTCTTTTTGGTTTTATTTTGTATCCCCTGGAGGGAAGACAGCAGGAGCAGCAGAAAGAGCGAGGAGTGGAGGAAGTAGGCAAACCAACTGAGTCCAGAGGACCTGAGGTTGCTGGGAGACCAGAGAAGAGGCACAGAACTCCTAGTGACGCGGACCCGGTCACGTGATGGTCCCCGCCGGAAGGACCAGCAAAGCAGCGGCTGGAGCCACCAGCGGTAAGGGAGGAGGACGTCGGAGCTTTCTACTAATGTTGGGCGAGGGCGCACAACACCTTAAGGTGAGGGAATAGCATTGCCCACCGAAATCCACAGATCCCAAAAAGTTCTTCACATTGCGCCCCCTTTTTTCATTTCTGCATTTTCCTCTCTGAAGACTCTCTATACTTTATATTAGAAGTCAATAAGATGGCTCAAAATGTGCCTGGTAAAAAAAAAAAAAAAAAAAATATTATATATATATATATATATATATATATATATATATATATATATATATATATATATATATATATATATATATACACACCACACACACACACACACACACACACACACACACACACACACAGTGACATATAGTTCAGTTCAGTACGGAGCAGTACTGAGGAAGGCACCTGGTGACCAGAGCCGCATTAGGACCGTACCAGAGGGAAACCAAGCCAGCGTGTGGGAGAGCAAACAGTGAGGGTCGGAGACAAGGCGCACCAGAAAGGGGTAGAGGGACCCAGTCAGGTTCACCCCAAAGGAGAGGAAGAGACAACCTGGAAACCAGAGTCCGACTCTGCACAGGTCCAGTTAGCCCTGTAGAAAAGACCGGAGGGCCAGGGAGACTTCAGTCTCCTGCCGCAGCACTTGTAGCACAGCATCACACAGAGCCAGGAACCGCAGAGGAGTTAGCAGTGCCCAGCAGAAGGTTCTCATCGCCTGCTATACAAGTGAGGGACACAGGAGAGGTCAGGGTCAGGTTTCAGGCAGGCCAGAACTAGAGTACACACACAGCAACAAGGAGACCTCACAACTCATCGGGTGTGGAAATCCTGAACTGCCACCCAACCACCTGGACTGTACCCTGGACGCTACCTTGCAATACCATCAGTAAAAGGTATGGAAACAAAGCCCCAGTGTGTGTGTCTTATTGCGGCCCCGGATCCTGCTGTCATCATAAACTGTTTGCCAGCATCTCCACCTGATGAGCCGCCTTCCCCTGCAGCACAAGAGACAAGGCTGTATGGCGAGCTGCCGCCCTATG